>CM053617.1:27233134-27257895 GCA_028646535.1 Procyon lotor | reverse complement strand
GCATCATATCCCCCATTCTCCCTCCTCCCATATCCATGCCCTTTGCTGTGTGGTTCTGTAATTCCTTTCCCAGAGTGTATTCCCTGACCCATTGATGTTGGGTACAGCCCCACGGCATGCTCCCGCCAGGAACATGGGTGGAAACGAGAGTGTGTCTGTTCTGCACCTGTACCTTAGGAGGTATTACCCGTTCTGTCTGCCCCGCTGGAGCTCCTGCTGTTTCCATTGTGAGACTGGCCTCACAATGAACTTGAGTGGACTCCTTTGTGCAGTCTGCAACCAACCCAGCCAAGTTGGAGCTCGTTGGCAGATGTGTGAGAATAAATGAGTTGTAGTTTGCTGGACAGAATTATCTTGGTGATAGATGGCTGATAAAATAGCAGTCAGAGCTGTGTGTGTGTGTGTGTGTGTATTATTTCTGTTTTCTAAGTAAATACTAAGTTGCATTGAGGGCAAGTTTTGGGTCTGGTATTGTGTACATATTTCCCCCACGCAGTGTCAGACACATGGTGGGTGTGCAACACATGTGTTAAATGATTGAGTAAAGTATGTGTTTCAACTCAATTAGGAGGTGTGTCTTTATCTTCCATGATAACCTTAGGAGCTTACTGCTTTTGGCCAAATGGGCACAGTGCCAAAGGTATCAGGCTACATTTTGCATTTAATTATAAGTACTTTGCTAACTGGAAACAAAATGACTGCTTTTAGAAATGTGTGCGTTCTAATACTTAAAAAGAAATTTTTATAAAACATTAGTTTGTGTTAAGAGGTTAAAGTGTGAATCATGGGAGGAAAATGCTCCATCTACAATCTTAAAGTGAAAATGAGCATGTTGGTCTCACCTAGTTAAAAATTATTTATCTTCATTGCTATGTGTAACATGAATCTCCCGACCCCTGTAACAAATAGGTTCATTTTCATAGATAATTTCTAGGTTAAAAACTGATCTAGGCTTTTAAGATCTGTTGATTTAAGAGTTAATTTTGGTGGAGTTGAGGAAAAGCACCCACAGAATTTAATATCTCTGTCTTACGGGCGGGGGCTGGGGGGAGCATCTTGTTATGGAGAATGAATGCGGGGCTTGGACTTGGAGGACAGATACTGCTGTTTACTAGCTCTGTGATCATGAAAAGTGATCTAACCTTCTTGGGCTTTATTTTCTGCACCTGTAAAACGGGCTTGATTAATATCTACCTCATAGGATTGTGAGAAATGCTCTGCAAAAACAAAAGGGTTTGTAAGTTGTAGTTAATTGAATGAAATAGAATGAAAAATGAAATAGTAAAGAATAAAACTATTGGTTTTTAAATGTTAATTCCATAATAAGCCCCCTTATTAATATCTCTTTTCTAAAAGTTATTCAGTTAATTCTATTGGGTTTTGGCATACAGTTGTATCATATGGGGGGGAAACTTTTCTGCTTTCTTATTAATGCTGCTTTTCCTTCCCTAATTGCATTGGCTAGTACTGAGAGGATTTTTTAAAAGAATGTATTTTTTTTTTTTTTTTAAAGATTTTATTTATGTGACAGAGAAACACAGTGAGAAAGGGAACACAAGCAGAGGGAATGGTAATGGGAGAAGCAGGCTTCCTGCTGAGCAAGGAGCCCCATGCGGGGCTCAATCCCAGGACCCTGGGATCATGACCTGAGCCAAAGGCAGATGCTTAACAACTGAGCCACCCAGGCGCCCCAGAAGAATGTATTTTTTTAAGCAGTGTAGTTTCAGTGCTTTAAAACTATTTAAACAGACGTGCACGAACCTATACATCCTTAGAGCATACAGTGAGTTTGGAGATAAGTGTACATCCACGAAACAATCACCACAACCTATGCCATGAACATAGTTAGTACTTGGAAAAGTTTCTTCCCACCCTCTTTGTTATTATTAGTACATGTGTGGTTGTGTGGTAAGATTTACCCTCTTGGCAAAATTTTACATTAAGTGTTCTGAGGTATATAGTACAGTATTGTTAAGTATAAGCACTTTGCTGTGCCTCAGACATGTTAAAATAGCCATTATCCATTAAAGAAGAGAAGATAACAAGTGTCGGCCAGGATGTGGAGAAAAGAGAACCTTTGTGCACTGTTGGTGGGAAGGTAAATTGGTGCAGCCACTATGGAGAACGGCATGGAGGTTGCTCAAAAAAGAATAAAAAATAGAACTATCATATGCTCCAATAATTCCACTTATAGATAGCCAAAGAAATTGAAATCAGCATCTTGGAGAGATCTCGGTATGTTCCTGCTTTTTAAATTTACTTTTTAAAGATTTTATTTATTTTAGAGAGTGAGAGTGAGTGAGCAGGAGGAGGGGCATAGGGAGAGGGAGAAGCAGACTCCTCACTGAGCAGGAAGCAGGGCTCCATCCCAGGACTCTGGGATCATGACCTGACTGGAAGGCAGATGCTTAACTGACTAAACCACCCAGGTGCCTCAATTTATTGGTTTTTTAAAACATGAGTAGCTGATGCTAGATTTTAACATTAATGGTTTCTCAGGATCTGTGGAGATGAGCATATTGGCCCCTCCCCCCTTTTTACTGACCAATAGGACAGACTATTCTAGATTTCTTAATACTGAGGCGCTTATTAATCCCATCGGTTATGGACCAAATTGTGTACCTCCAGAATTTATATACTGAAGCTCTAAACTCCATGTGACCATATTATGCAGAAGGCCTCTAGAGAGTTACTGAAGGTTAAATGAGGTCATAAGGGTGGGGTCACAATCCCAAAGGACTAGGGTCCTTAAGAGAAAGAAACATCATGGAAAGGTTTGCATGGATTAAAGACTACTTGAGAACATTGCAAAAAGGCACCTGTCTACAAGCCAGGAAGAGTGCTCTTACCAGAAGCTAACCTTGATGGTACCTTGATCATGGACTTACAGTCTCCAGAACTAGGAGAAAATAAATTTGTTTTATAAGACATCCAGTCATTGGTATCTTCTTATGGCAGTCTGAGCAGGCTAATACAATGTTACACTTAAAATAGTTTAGGAAAAAAAAAAGTAGTTTAGGATATTTTTCTTTGTTCTAGAACAAATAGTTCAAATAGCATTATAGTTATTTCTTGAAGGAATAGATAAAATTTACTATAAAACATATTGGGCTTTTTATTATTTCTAATAACTTTATCCAGATCTTTTATAATACTTGGTCTATAATATAGATTGTTCCGTATTTTCTGGACTTAGCTTTGATAACTTACTTTAAAAATATTTTATTTTTTATTTTTCTAGAGAGAGTGCATGGGAGCACTTGGGGGCTGGGGTGGGGGGGCAGGGCAAAGGGGGAGAGAGAATCCCAAACTGACTCTGCACTGAGCAGGGAGCCTGATGTAGGGCTTGATCCCACAACCCCGAGATCATGACCTGAGCTGAAATCAAGAGTTGGCTGCTTAATCGACTGAGTCACCCAGGTGCCCCAGTTCTGATGGTTTATATTCATTCTAGAGAATATCCAGTTTATCCATGATTTCAAATGTATTAAAGAGCAAAATTTTTGTTTCTGTGTCTTCTAATTTATTTGGTACCTGGTTTTACACACACACACACACACACACACACACATGTTCTTTGTATTTTTTCCTGAGGGATACTTCACATGTCACATTATTAGTTTCTGGAGTATAACATAAAAGTTTAATATTTGTATATACTGTCAGGTTACTCAACCACCATATAAAGTTACATAATACGCAATAAGATATGACTCTAGTCACCATGTTGTACATTAAATTCTCATGACTTACTTGATGGCTAGAAGTTTTGACCTTATTTCCATTTGCCCACTTCCCAACTCCCTTCCCTCCGGCAACCTCAGTTTGTTCTCCTCATCTATGAGTTTGGTTTCGGTTTGTTTTTTTAAATTCCAGGTATTAATGAAATAATAAAAAAAAGTGTTTGCCTTTTCCTGTCTGATGTATTTAATTTAGCAACCTATCCTTAGGGTTCACCTATATTGTTGGAAATTGTAAGATTTCATTCTTTTTTATGGCTAAGTAGTGTTCCATTGTATGTAAGTACCATATCTTTATCCATTCGTCCACTAGTGGATACTATGGTTGTTTCCATTCTGGCTATTGTAAATAATGCTGCAATGAACATAGGAGTGCATATATCTTCTCGATTTAGTATTGCTCTTTCCTTTCCATAAATACCTAGAAGTGGAATTATTGGATCATATGGTAGTTGTATCTTTGGGTTTTTGAGGAATCTCCATACTATTTTCCGTAGTGGCTATCCTAATTTACATTTCCACCAGCAGAGCATGAAGGTTTGTTTTTTTTTTTCTTTTTACATCCTTGCCAACACTTGTGATTTCTTGTCTTTTTGATAATAGCTGTTCTGACAGGTGTGAGGTGATACCTCGTTGTGATTTGGGTTTGCATTTCCCTGATGATTAGTGACATTAAGGACTATTTGTGTATCTGGTTGCTATCTGTATGACTTCTGAAAGACTGTTCAGATACTGTGCCCATTTTTCAAATTGGATTGTGTTTTGTTAATGAGTTGTAGGAGTTCTTTATATAGATATTAATACCTTATAGAAAAAATCATTTGAAAATATCCTCTCCCATTTGGTAGGTTTCCACCTTTTTTTGGTTTCATTAGCTTTGTGGAAACTTTTTAGGTCAATGTAGTCCCATTTGGTTAGTTTTGATTTTGTTGCCATTGCTATTGGAGTTGGATCAAAAAAAACCGTTGGCAAGAGCAGTGTCAGGGAGCTTACCACCTATGTTTTCCTCAAGTTCCTCAATCTTACATTGAGGTCTTCGATCAATTTTGAGTTAACTTTTGTTTATGGTATAAGGTAGTGGTTGAGTTTCATGGTGTTGTGTGTGGCTGCCCAGTTTCCTCAGCACCATTTATTGAAGAGACGGTTCTTTTCTCATTGTGTATTCTTGGCTCCTTTGTCATAAATTTATTGACACTATGTGCATGGGTTTATTTCTGCTCTATTTGTTTCCATTGATCAATGTGTCTGTATTTATGCCATTCCCATACTGTTGTGATTATCGTAGCTTTGTAGTATGGTTAAAAACCATGGGATATAATGCCTCCAGCTGTGTTCTTTCTCAGTTGTTTTTGCTATGTGGAGTTCTTGCTATTTTTTGTGGTTCCATATAAATTTTAGAATTATTTGTTGGGTTGATGTGAAAAATGCCGTTGAAATTCGGGTAGGGATTGTTTTGATTCTATGATTATTTTGGATAGTATGGATATTTTAAAAGTATTTGTCCAATCCATGAATATGGACTATCTTTCCACTTACTGTCTTTAATTTCATTCATCACTGTCATGTAGTGTAGAGTCTTCGACATTCTTGGTTAAGTGTATTCCTGGGGTCCTGGTTATTTTATTTTATTTTTTTTGTTTAGATGCAATTGTAAGTGGGATTGTTAATTTCTGATAGTATACAACAATCTGTTTTATACACTTACTTTGTAACCAACTTTATGAAATTGGCTTATTCTAACCTTTTGGTGGACTTTTCTCTATATAAAAAATGCCCACAAATAGTGACTTTTTAACCTTTTTAATAATTGGGATGCCTTTTATTTTTTGGCTGATTTCTCTGGCTAGGACTTCTAATACTGTGTTGAATAAAAGCAGTGGGAGAGGGCTTCCTTATCGGATTCCTGATCTTAGAGGAAAAACTTTCAGCCTTTTACCATTGAATATGATGTTAACTGTGGACTTGGCATAAAAGGTCTTTATTATGTTGAGGTACATTCCCCCTGTACCTGCTTTGTTGGATTTTTATCATAAATGGATATTGAATTTTTTCAAGCGCTCTTTTTTTTTTCTTTTTTTTTTTCATTTTTTTCATTTTTTTTCCTTTTTTTTTTTCAAGCGCTCTTCTGCATCTATTAAAATGATTATGATTTTTTCCTTTCTGCTAATGTGCATCACAATGACTTGCAAATCAACAATCTTTGCATACCTGGAATAAATCCCACTTGATCATAATGTATGATCTTTTCACTGTATTAAATTCAGTTTGCTAATATTTTGTTGAAGATTTTTCAATCTATGTTCGTTCATCAGGGATATTGGCCTGTAATTTTCTTTTTCTGTGATATCCTTATCTGGTTTTTATATCTAGGTAATGCTGGCTTCATAAAATGAATTTGGAAGCATTCCATCTCCCTCAATATTTTTGGAAGAGTTTGAGAAGTTTAAATCTTTTGGAATATTTGGTAGCATTCACTAGAGAAGCTGTTTGGTCCTGGACTTACTTTTTTTTTTTTTTTTTGGAAGGTTTTGGATTACTGATTCAGTCTCCTTGCCAATAATCAATCTACTAATTTTCTATTTCTTCTTGATTTGGTCTTGGAACATTGTGTTTCTAGGTATTTATCCATTTTTATTAGGTTGGCCAGTTTGTTGGTACATTATTCATAGTTGCTTATGATTGTTAGTATTTCTTTGGTAACAGTGGTAATCATTCCCTCTTCTATTCTGATTTTATTTATTTGAACCCTCTCTTTTTCCTGGTGAGTCTAGGCAAAGGTGTATCAATTTATCTTTCCAAAGAACCAGTTTTTAGTTCTGATTTAGTTTGTTTTCTAGTTTTAGTCCTTTATTTTTCCTTTTAACTTTGGGGTGGCTTTGTTGCTCTTTTTCTAGTTTCTTTAGGTATAAAGTAGATGTTTGAGATTTGACTTGTTTATTGAGATAGGTATGTATTGTGAACTTTGGTCTTAGAACTGCTTTTGCTGCACCCCATAGATTTTGGTATGTGATAGTTTCATTTGTGTAAAGGTATTTTTCATTGGTCCTTTGATTTCTTCAACTGATTGGTTATTCAGCAGTATAGTACTGAATAGTACTATAGCACAAGCTACTACACAATAGTAGCTTGTGTTTAATCTCCACATACTTGTGATTTTTTTTTTTTTTTTGCAGGTTTGTTTTCTTTCTTTTTCTTTTCTTTTCTTTCTTTCTTTTTTTTTTTTTTTACGTGTGATTTCCAGTTTCATACCATTGTGGTTTGAAAAGCTGCTTGAAAGGATTTCAATCGTAAATTTATTGAGATTTGTTCTGTAGTTTAACATATGTTCTATACTATGTGTACTTGAAAAGAATGTATATTCTTTTGGATGTAAGGTTCTGTATATATCTATTTAATCCATCTAATCTCATTTGTTGATGTTTCCTTACTGATTGGATGATCTATCTTTTATGTAAGTGTGATATTATCTCCTATTATTACTGTTGATTTTATCCTTTAGATCTGTTAATATTTGCTTTATATATGTAGGTGCTCCTATATTGGGGTGTATAAATACTTAAAATGGTATGTGTTCTTGCTGGATTGACACCTTTATCATTATATAATGCCTATCTTTGTGTATTTGTTTTAAATTCCATTTTGTCTGATACAAGTATAGGTACTCCAGCTTTCTTTTAGTTTCCATTTGCAATAAACATCTTTGTCCATTGCTTCACTTTCATTCTGTGTGTGTGCTTAGATCTGAGGTGAGTCTCTTGTAGGCAGCATCTAGATGGGTTTTATTTTAATTTTTGTAATCCATTGAGCCATTCTTTATCTTTTCACTGGAGAATTTAATCCATTTACATCTAAAATAATTACAGATAGGTGTGTGTTCATTGCTCGTTAGTAAATTGTTGCATGGCTGTTTTGTAGTTCTTTTCTGTTCCTTTTCCTATTCTCTTCCCTTGTGGTTTGAAGCCTTTCTATAATGTCCTGTTTAGAATCATACTCCTTAACTTTTGTGTATCTACCATAGGTTTTTGCCTGTGAGGCTTGCATATAGTGGCCTCTATGTGTCCATCTCTAAAGTCCAGAATAACTTAAAATTGAACGCATTCTGAAACTGCATTTTGACTCTTCCTCCTCCCACACCATGTTTGTTTGAATGTCCTTTTACATCTTTTTATTTTGTGTATGCTTTGTTAGTCTTTTAATCCAACTAAAGTTTTTCTTTTAATTTTTTACCAGTTTGTCTTTTAATCTTGATGCTATTATTGTCTACTACTTTGACTATGTAATTGCCTTTTCTAGTGAGATGTTTACTTTCATGTTAGTAATCAACACCCTTGATTTTCAGCTTAGAGAAGTCTCTGTAACATTTATTATAAGGCTAATGAGTGATGCATTTCTTTATTTTTATTTATTTTTTAAGATTTTATTTGACAGAGAGCACAAGCAGGGGGAGATGCAGGCTCCTCACTGAGCAGGGAGCTTGATGGTGGGACTAGATCCCAGGACTCTGGGATCAGGGACTGGTCTGAAGGCAGATGCTTAACCAACTGAGCCACCCAGACACCCTGTGAATTTATTTTTTGCTCAGCTCGAAGACTCTATAATTCTGAATGATAACCTTGTTGGGTACATTATTCTTGGTTGGAAGTTTTTCCATTCAGCCACTCCCATCTGGCTTGCAAAGTTTCTTTTGAAAAATGTGGTCTTATGGGAGTTCCTTGTACAGAACGAGTTGTTTTCTTCAGCTGCTTTTAAGGTTTTCGTTACCTTTTGACACTTTAATAAAATGGGTCTTGGTGTGGATCTCTTGGGGTTCATCTTATTTGGTACTTTGTGGGCTTCCTGGATCTGAATATCTATTTCTTTCCTCAGGTTAGGCACATTTTTGGCCTATTATTTCTTGTAATACATTTTTTTACCCCTTTCTCTGTCCATCCTCCTTCCCTATTATGCAAACATTGTTCCCCTTGATGTTGTCCAATAGGTTTTTAAAGATATTTTCACTTCTTTTATTTTTTTAATTTTTATTAGATTCAGGGGTATAATTTAGTGATACATCAGTTGAATATGACACCCAGTGCTCATTATATCAAGTGCCCTCCTTAATGATGATCACCCAGTTACCCTAACCCCCCCCCACCTACCTCCCCTCTAGTAATTCTTAGTTCATTTTCTGTAGTTAAGTATCTCCTACAGTTTGCCTCCCTCTCTGTTTTCATCTTCTTTTTCTTTACCTTTTTAAAATTCACTTTTCCTTTTGCTACTCTTTGGGTGAGTTCCACTGTCCTTTCTTCCAGGTTACTGATTCTTTCTTCTGTCTCACCTAGTCTGCTGTTGAACCCCTCTAGTGTATTTTTCACTAGTTCAGTTATTGTATTATTCAGCACTATGACTTCTGTTTGATACTTAGAGTTTCTCTTTGTTCATGTCTCTGTTCATCCATTCTTCTCCTGAGATTGGTGAGCATCTTGAGGACCATTGTTTTAAACTCTTTATCAGGTAAATTACTCTTCATCAGGTAAACTACCTTTAGTTAATTACCTCCACCCCCAACCTGGGTTCTTACTCTTTTGAACATTCTCCTTTATTTCCTCATTGCACTGGACTCTTCCTGTTTGTGTCTGTGTATTAGGTGAAACAGTTACCTCTTCCAGTCTTGAAAGGATGTTCATAGTTAGGGCTGGGGATGTGTAACAGTTTCCTGTCTGTGCAGTGCTTTGGGGGTGTAACCTGCCAAGAACTCTTTCTGATAGCTTGGTCCTGTGGGCCATAGAATCCTAAGCCCCACTGGCAACCAGGGCTAGGCATTCAGGGTGTGAATGGATCGCATGTGCTCATGGAGTTTAAGGATGTGGCAGGGCACCCACCTGCCATCATATGCATTTTTTTTTTCTAAAGGATTTTATTTGACAGACAGACAACAAGCAGGGGGAGTGGCAGGCAGAGGGAGAGAGAGAAACAAGCTCCCTGCTGAGCAAAGAGCCTGATCATGACCTGAGCTGAAGGTAGATGCTTAACCGACTGAGGCACCCAGGCTCCCCTCATCTGCATGTTTTGATTATATACTTTGTCTTTTCCCCTTAATTATCGGTTTGGTAGTGTATTACATTAATAGTCTTGTGTTTATTAGTGTCACTATTTTCCTCTTACTACTGTTCATTATACCTACTGATATTTCTGCTTTCCTTATTTTATTCTTTGTATGTGGGCTGCACACGTAAACACTTTGTCGTCTTTGGAACTGTACTGCTTAAAGGTAGGATTTTTTTCTGAGCACTTTTTAAATAGTGTCCTACGGATTCTAATACACAGTGTTTTTTATTTTTTAGATAATTTGGGACTTTGATTTTCTCTTGTCATAAAAGTTTAACGTTTTAAAATTTTTGTGAAATGTCACGTGGTCTGTACTACTATTTCTTGGAATTGTGGGTCCTTTTTATGACCTAGCATAGGAGCAAGTTTAGTAAATAGGCACTTCAAAAGGTTACATTTCTGTTTTTAAGTTACAGAATTAGAAACCGATTGATAGAATTTCTTTATGAATCGATAATAGACTTCTTGTATTCCTTATTTTTGACCCATGTGACCTGCCATGGCCTGAAACTTAGAGTTGCTCTTATTTATTATCATGTTAAGAACTCCAGAGGATAATGAGAAGATAGAGATTCTACCTTGAATTTATTGAGGAGACAATTTGACTTCAAAAAAACACTGGTAAGTAAGCGTTGAAAGACTAGAGACAGCATTTGGAGTGTGGCTAAGGAAGAAAGCTTTATGCAGGGGATGAATCTTGAAGAGCAAGTAGGAGGTGGTAATGGGGCATTGTGGGCGTGGCACAGCATGAACAGAGCTGGGCTCCGGATGAGCCTGGCCTGTGGGGGAGGAGGCGCACACCTTTCTCCTGAGGTCTTGGTCTCATGACTTGCTATAGCAGTTGAATCAGGCAGTGAGTCACACGGGACTAGCCGTCTCTGTTCAACTGACTTCCGGACAAGCATCTCTGTTGGGGCCATCCCGCCGTGTTAAAAGTCTATCTTGTGACAATGGGGGACAACACATGCTAATGGGCTCTGCAGGGTGCCCTACATGCATGCTCTGAGCTTGGCATCCTCACTGGAGTGCTGGAATTGGCACACACCTCAGTCTTACAGCATTAGCTTAGTATTTGAATGTTAATCAGGGATATGTAGACATTTCAACTGAAGAATTACAGTGTCTGATGTGTACTTGCTATCTGGAGTTGTTTGGTCAGATGACCCCAGTGAATTACTAAATATTGAACACTAATGATAAATCAAATGATGTATGGTCTGTAGGAAGTGAAAGTATTTAAATAATTAAGCAGTTCTTTCTAGAGCCTCTTTATATGATGATTTTCTAGACTCCAAATCAGTTTTCTTCATCCAGCCTCCCTATAATATATAGTTATTTCAAATCAGCTTTACTTACTGAGCTTTTTCTAGTAATGGAGCTTTGTCAGCGAAAACTGTGCATACCAGCAAATGGTGACTGATGGGCTTGTGTCAGAAAGGAGCTCGAGAGGTGCTTTCTGTGGTTAGATGGATGGGTCTGGAGCAGGAGCCTGCAGCTCTCCAAGTGTAATAGTTTAAGAGAAAAGGTATGTCTGAGGTAGGGGTGAGTGCTCCATCACTCAGAAGCTGGTATTTCACACACCCAAGACAAATACTGCATGTGCTCTTGAAATTATGCTTTCATGTTGGGATGTGTGGGAGATGTGGGAACTTAATCCATGTAATCTTGGCTGTGGTTTCTTCTTCTCAGTCCTCACTCTCTGTTTACTTAGAGCTGGTCAGGGCAGAATGGCAGGAAGTGCACTGGCTACTGAAATTCGAACAAGGTAGGTTTCATGTAGCTCTGACCACAGCTCTCTGTGAGCCAGTGCTGTCCCGCGTTTGCGCTCTGAACGCCCCAAGGCTGACTGAGTGCTCTGAACTCTGCTGACTGGGGCAAGCTCTTGGAAAAGCGGACTCGGTTAGCTTAGCTGTCATTGCTCAGTGTAGACACGGAGGACAGAGCGTCGTGAGTGGACGGCCAGACTTGGGCTGTGGGGGCGCTCTGAGACTTGAAGGCCCTCGGGCTATTTTTGAAGTTCTGTTTTCAACTGCAGGTTTGTGCTGAGCTTGGTACCAACTAATTTCTCCGTTGGCAGAAAATGATGTATCAGTTGGTTGGACTCGTGTGTCTGTCTGTCTGCTGCACCAGACCTTGAGTGTTCCAAAGGGCTGTTGGGGCAGAAATGTGGCTCCTGCTGTAAAATGGACGATGTGAATTTGGGAGGTTGCTAAACTGTGGATGCTCTGCCACTATTTCATTGCTGTCTTGTGTCTTTCAGTGGAGGTTCTTAGAGGCTATTCAACAAAGCCTATGCTGTCAGCTAAAAGGCTTTTAGGACTTCATAATCATGGCACAGTATCTTTTCCTTCTTCTTTCTTGTGCGTTTTTTTTCTTTCTTTTTTTTTTTTCCCAGAACTCTTTCCTATCCCCACCTTTTTGAAATCGTTAGCCTTCATGTGTACTGAAAGGGACTTCAAAACATTGGAAGAAAACAGTCTGAAATCTCCGAGTGTACTTGGCTCCTGGTAGGTATGAAGACTTGATAAAGAGGGATCTTGTGCACTGACAGGTGTTTGTGTGCCTGTGTGGAGAAGGCTTTTGATGACAAAGCCACTTAGTTTTCTATAGCTTACCCTTCCCTTTGTGCAAAGGAGTTAGGAAAACTCTAATAAAGTAAGTAATGGGGATAAAAAGTTAGCATTGGTGTCATCTTCGTTTCTCCTCTCTTGCCCATGGATTTTTCTTTTCTCTCCCCCACCCCCCCCCTTTTTTTTTTTTTTTTGAGATTCACTTATCAGGCACTGAGTAAGCAAGTAGCAGGTGTGAGATGGCCAGTGTCTTGCCATTGTCCCCATGGTTCTAGAATATGCTTCTATTTAAAAAGCCCAGAGTCAGCAGCAGTGCCCTTCTGGAAGCAGCAAAACTGTGGGCTGGGGGGTCTACAGGGAGGAGGGGCACCGATTGGAGATGCTGAATTTCCATCTGCCTTGTTACCTGGAGGTGTGGTGATTTATTTCATCCGAAAGACCTGGAGCCCCCTTAAACCTTAATGTACATTTTTCTTTACCCTCTTAGAAACTAGCAGACTATTACTATCATCCTGTATTTTCTCAGTTCTCACATGAATCCTTACATGACTCTGAGGTCTTGTGCACCTTTCCCAGAAAGATAAATTACACAAGTTACAGCCAAAGGAACGAGTCATGCTTACGTGTTGTTTAATGTGGCTCATAAAGAGCCGAGAAGAACCTGCTTATTGAACTGCCTCAAACATGGGGTAAGTGGTTAGGACGTCTTAATTCGCAGCAGTTACCCATTGTGGCAGAACTTTCTATGCCAATCCCTTTGAACTTTTAGGAAAAACAAACAGGGAATTTCACTAGTAGAGGACTGAAACCAAATGACTGTTGCTGAGTATTGTTCTAACTGGAAATTAAAGATATGACAGAGAAACTCTTAGGTCTGTGAATTGATGCCCAGAAACATCCATCCATTGTTGATATGTAGGAACAAAATTCGGCCAAGCCCCGGAAATGAATTAAACTCGAGTTTTGGTAATAATCTCCCAGAAGTTCTTGAAGGTGTATATGGACGCTATTCCTTTGGATTTCAGGTTGGTTATTTGGGTTATCACTCGGACTCTCAGGAGAGAGGATGCTGGGCTGTGGGTGCCGCGCACACAACATGGTTGACAGGGTTGTGCAGAGCCAGAGTTGGATGAGCTGAGCTCATTGGTTGTAGCCTTCTCACCTTTCAGAGGAGGAACATAACTCAGTCTGTACTCCTTGGTTCTTCTCAAGGGGTATTTCTCAAGCCTTATTACCACCAAGAAGCATCAGTTTGATGGGGATTTGTGTTTTGTGTCTGCGGGGGCCTGAAGGCTAGAACTATTCCGTTGAAAATTATCTTTGAGGGGAAAACAAGGGTATTGGACCAAAGAAAAATGCTACAAGCTTATCTGATAACATGATAATACTATGTAGATGAGTGTAATAAGAGGATGGGCAAACTTAGATTTTAACATGTGCCAGGTACTGGTACTAAGTTCTTTTTTCTCTTTTTTCTGAGAACAACTTTTATTGAAAAAAGAGTTTAAATACATTACATAATGTTAAAACTGAAGGAAAAAAATAACCCAAAAAATCAGTGTTTGGGCCTTGGGCAGCGCTCACTAGTAAGTCGCAAGCCCTTCAGCTAGCTACACGACTGACACATTGGTTTGAAGTTGGTTCCCTTGTCAGAAGTTCAACTCAGAAGGTTGGCCTCACATCCTGGTGTTTGGACATCGATTAGCTAGGATATGTCAGGTCAAAAAGATCTTGGTGGCAAGTCAGTTGTCATATCATGCCTCACTGGAGGGAAGGTGGCATCTCTAAGCTCTGCCCACCTGGGCAGGTTGGAGACACCAGAGATGAATGTTTGACCACCATGGATGCCCCCTCCTGGCAGCACAGCTGCGGTTGCCGCCTTACTCCGTCCTGTCCCCTCAGCTTCACCGTGTGCTGTTCAGGTGGTGACCTTCTCTTAGGGCAGGGCACTCCGAAGACGGAGAGCAGGGGAGCTTCTGGCCAGACATAGCCATCTTTGATCTTGGGGCTCTGGGCTGTACCGAAACCTCACATTACTGCTTGGTTTCAGGCTGCACATTGCCAGGCACCTACTGCTTGACCTCTGTTTAAATGAGGGACTTTAAGACAGTATGGCTCTTGTAAGTTTATTCCCTGAAGTAGTTACACTAGTCCAAGGTAAAAGGGCACCCCTAATGGTTACATTATGCATGCTGTGAGATTTTTAAACTTGTGACAAGGGACAGAAGGGAAGTTGTATTCATTGCAAGGAAATCTTCACTTAAGCTTCAGTGATCCAAGAGCCCTTAAAGCCCATGAACCTTCAGCTGGTTGTCCTTAGCCACTCCAGTCTCTACTGGGAACTGGCCTATGTTCTTGTGCTGGTCACCGTGTAGCTGAATTATTTCTCCATATTCTAGATGCTCAATGACAGTCCCATTGCAGGCAAATTTCTTAAATGCCTTCGCTGGTTTCTTTTTATCGTAATCATCAGTGATCCCTTGGACAGTGGTACGGGTCCTTCTGCTATTTTTCTGTGGAATTCTTAGATGCATCTAATCCTCAGTGCCAGTAGGAAGCAGATCATCACCCTTATTTGCATCAGCAAATGGGTGGAAAGAGTGGAGATTTTGAATAGTGGACAAAGGATACGATTCCTTTTCCTTGGTAGAAATGGCCTGGGGAAGGTGGGGGTGGGGTGGGGGAGAAGATGAAGGGGGGGAAGAAAGGGGAAGGGAGCATAGGGAAGTGAGAGGGCTCAAGGGGGGAGGCTGCTGAGTCCTCAGCGGTGGCTCAGTGACTGGGGCCGCTAAGTTCTTAGTATATGTTCTTAAACTTTTATGGCAATCTAATGGGATATTAATAGAAGCCATCGTGGTAAATAATAGTGATGATAGGAATTACTGCGTCTGCTTTATGTGGATTGTTTTGAGTCTCAGAAGACTCCCACGAGCAACGTGTTCTCTTTCCCATTTCCTAGCCTAGGAAACTGGCTCAGAGAGGTTCTATCAGTTTGCCCAGAGAGGCAGAATATGCATCAGTCGTCTGATGCCAAAGACTGTGCATGTTATCAGCCATGCTCTTAACACCTTTTCTGATAGTGTGTAGTTAGCTAAACAGAAGAATTGTCTAATGGGCACTTAATAAATATTAATATGTAATGATTGAGAAGTATTTTGGCCAAGAAGATGCATGCTTGTGTATGCATATGTATGATACACACATCTAGTGAACTTTTGATTTTCCACTTTGGAGATGACCTTCTGTGAATTCCAGAAATGTCCTCTTTTTTTTACGTGGTGCCTTCTCCTGCCCAGCTCTTCGGATCAAGGAATAGAAACTCATTTAAATACAATTCTAAGCAGAATTTCTTTAGGAAGAGGAAAATAATCCCACAGTTGTAGAATACTGTGATTGAAAGAGCATGTGGAAACCTGTCAGTAAACCATTTTGATTTAGAGAGAAGGAGCCTCTCCTAGAAAGAAGGAGAGATATCAATGGGCCCAAGGCCTCAGATTGATTAGTGCCAGAGTTGGTACTAGATGTGGGGATGCCTGCCTCTTGGTTCAGTGTTCTCCTCTCTCTCTGACCCTGCCATTCCATGGAGTAAAGTCTGAAGCTGCAAAAACAAAACAAAAAACTCAAGCCAACAAGAAATTGTGATGCGACCATCTGTTTGGAAATGCGGAGTCTCCCCTGATGGTGTGGCTACTTTGTAGCTGACTGCAGTGGTATTCTTAGATTCTTGGGGGTTTAGGTCCCATTGGCTATGGAAACAACCTCTCCCATCTGATTCCTTGCATCAGGAGCACAAGAATACATTTCCCTCTAACAATATTTTTGTTGGCCTCTTGGACCAAGATAGTTAAGGAATTAAACTGACCTCCACTACCCCCTGCACCTCCATATGACCAGGAGTGAAGGAGAGTCAGTGTTATTAATGGGAATGCATGTTCTTTGAAGTTCGAATTTATTTTTTAAAAGAATATTCTTTCCTGACTTCGAAAAATTACTTTTTGGTCGCATGCATTTTATTGTGCAGCTTTGTGCCTTATTGCATTGAATGTGTTGCTCTTGCTCCCACCGACTGTTATGTTTTGAGACTGTGCTTCATATTGCAAGGAAAGTATTTGTCACTTGGACTCACAAAATTGAATTTGCCTGAATTAATTATGATTTCCACTCCATCCCCCTGGGCAGTGGTGTAGGGGAGAGGTAATCCTTTCTGATGTCATATAGAAAATCAATTCTGGCCCACGGCACTAGTTAGGTGCTTGAGTGGGGGAACTTGTCACCCACTGTATGGTCTTTATTTTCCATTTTTCTTGGCCTTTTGTTATGTGTTCCTTTCTCTGGGCTGGTTTAAGAAGCTGCAGGGGCTAGGGAGCAATGCTTGAAGTGATGGACAAGGATAGTCTCCCCATAAAGAAAATCACAAGGGCTCCAAGTTGGGTAATAAAAGGCCTTGTCTGTGGCTTTTCTCGTGGAGTCTGCATTCTTTATAGAGTGTTTTCCAGTGAGAAACACGCTTTTCCTTTGGCCTAGGGGGCAAGACAAGTTGAAAAGTACTGGGTTATATGTAGGGATTTGGTCTTAACTGGTTTGAGAGTTTTTCTTCTTCCTGGCAGACTCCCTCCCTACCCCCACCTCCCACCTCCCACCCTTGGGTCCTTAGAGTACTTGACTCCTTAATTTTAAGATATTAGAGTCCTTCACCTTATTTTAAAAACTCCTGGCCCCATAAACAAACTTAGGAGGCAAAAACAACTCTGATGGTAAATAATTGAACAAAATATGAGAAACATAGGATAGATACCCTTACTACATAGGTAGCTACTACAAAAAGTAACCACCAAACACCCTCTAGTACTCCCACTAAAAAGAATACATCAAGTTTTAAATGGCTTGGGAACATGCTCTCAAGATAAAGTAGAGCAAAATAGCAGGACAGAGAACTGAACCCACAGATGGAAATGCTAATCTGTGTGCGCTCAAAGGGCTAAAACATCTCTTTTTTTCTTAATTTCATGTGTCAGGAGGGCCTCCAAGTAGTTGCTACTTTGGCATGTGACCATGGTGCCTTGGCTTTGCTATTCCAGCCAATTGACCCTTTGGCTGAAAGTTTAATAGGGGATAAATTCACGTGGGAATTCATAATCTCCTTATCTGTGCTAAGAGCATTCTGTAATGAGCCCGCAACAAAGAGAATCTTGTATCTTGCCCTCTTGCTCTGAACCCACCTCTTGGCCTCTTTCCTACCCTTTCCACACCTCCTGGTTGGACACGTCGGGCATCTGCCCCTTGCAGAGTCCTCACCTGCTGGCAGTATGTTAGGTGACGTTGTCAATACATAGGTTGGCCCTTCCTGCCGGTGACCTGGAGGTACCTACGGAAATACGGCGTATGTGAGCGCAGAACGTATTTGGGTTTAGTAGAAAGGCAAACAGGGACTTATTCCCCTCCCGTATTTATTAATTTTGAGACTGACTCTCTTTTATGTAGTGTTACTTTGCCTATAAATCCAAAAAGCAAAGTCACAGTCAGGCTACAGTTTTTTAAGTTTTGAAGATTTATTGTTAAAATTTGCTCTCTTCCCCCTAATGCTTCTACTATTTTCTCTTCCCTGCCCGTGGTGTGGGTTACAGTTAATGTTATCTACATATGTCTATAAATACTGAAAATATTTTTGATACAATGTGCATTTAATCAACTTTTTGTTACTGTTACACCGTTTGTGTGGAAGAAAATTGTTTCTGTCTTAATGTTCTATTGAAGTGCCTTTGGAGTGATGATATCATAATCACTTTAATACATTTAAAAGCTTCAAGGCTTAGCATTTATTGAACAAAGCTCATTGAAGGAATATAACGGATGTCTTGAGGCTTTCCGCTGCTGTAAAAAGGACAGTATTGTTCACGGCCTCGGTAAAAGAAAATCTGAATTTTTATTTTACTTTGCACCGTGTTGCAATTATATTTCAAAAGCTCTTCAAGTGCAACTAACAAAGGGGCTGTTTTTATGAATTGTTATAATTGCGGATCTCAGAGCTGACTGCTGTGAGTTTAACGTTAATAATGGACAGCAATTTAAAACTTTTATCACCAAAATCCAACCTCTGAGATCCTAAAAGATGGCTTTCCCTTCCCGTTTGGATGTCCTTGGAGAATGAGTCCTCCCGAGTTGGGAAGTGAGTGGAAAACTTTATTATTCTCAAGAATCTCAAATTCTGGCCCTTTAGGGGAATCGCTGCAAAGAGGCCTGGGGAGCGAAGTGAGGACCGTGGAGTGCCAAGGTTGGGGTGTGGATGTGTCTGTTGAGCACATGCAATCAGAACGGGTAGACGACAAGTGGGAAGCCAAGGGAGCCTTTGAGAATCCCTTGTGTGTTGGAGGGGTGTCCTCTCAGGACCCTGGACTGAAAATACAGCCGAAGTGGGCTTGCTCTGAGGCCACTCCTCTGAAGAGGCCTCCGGCATCTCCACTGCTGGAGATGTAATGGAAAATACTCAGTCCGTTCTCCTGGTGGAGATGGTTAAGTCATCTGCCTGAAATCTGGCACCTCCTAGAACTGGAGCCTCCTCTTCCCGGCCGTTGGGTAACTTCCTGCTCGCCTCGGGGTTATGTGTGGGGTAAAACATCCCCGTGGGTGCGGGTCTTCTCTCAGAAATTTTAGTGTCAGTCCAAACCGAGCAGAGAAGAGCACCTGGAAAGATCAGTCACTATTTCCTATTTCTTATTCCCCATTGTCTCTGTATGTAGCTTCTGGTCTTGACATTCCTTGGTAGGCTTATTTGATATTCACACGCTTAAAGCCTGTATCTTTTAAGTTTTTCTTAAGGGGAAGTAAGCATTTTAGAGTTAACTTGCTGTTAAGTGGGGTTTCTGAGGCCGAATTATGAACTCACATGTGCCTCACACTCCTCTCTTAAAATATCAATGCCTTGGATAGGTGGCCTTGCTTGAAATGATGGATTCGATTTAGTAGCTTGAGAAGGGTGGTCTTTCACTTGTAGCCTTGCCCAGGTGAAGAGGTGCGGGGGCTACTTGTTTAGTAATGACCTCTTCCTAATCCAGGGGAGTAGGGGCTAGTTAGAGTTCAGAGCTGTGATTAGGGTGGGGTACTTTTGCTCTTGGTTGTTTAAAAACAACTTTTTAGAGATTTATCTAGCCACCGATACCAGTTAGGGCTAGGTTCAGTTTCATGGGATAGAAAAATCACAATTACCAGCATGTTACATAAACTTCATATTTATTTCTCTCTCTCATTATAGAGGCTGACAACCTAGGGCTGAAATGGTGGTTTCAGGGTACTAACGGGTTCAGGCTCTTTCATCTTCTATCTTCAGGGTTTGGTTTCTTGGACAGGATCTCGTGGTTTGAGGTGGCCATAGTGCAGACATTAGATCCACATACCAGCCTGGCAGCAGGAGGAAAGACAAAGGAGGACATGGCCTCCTTCCTCTTTGGAACTTATTTTAGAGGTTCCACGTAGCAATCTAGCTGTAAGGTCACACCTAGCTGCAAGGGAGGCAGAGAATTGCAGTCTTTTGACTGGGTAGCAATGTACCCCGCTAAAAACTGAGGTCCTCTTCCTGGGGCTAGGCCACCTGTCTCCTCTGCTGTGCAATGTAGCGATTCATTGATCTTTCTCCACCTGCACACCCTCCCCCAACTGCACTCACTTTACCATCCTCTGTGCTGGAGTTGGAATGCCCCTCCGCAGTTGGATGCACACTCCAAACTGGCCTTTGAGGACTTCTTTTCCCTTTCAATGTATCTTTTGCTTGTTTTACCCTGTATCTATTGATATTAGAATTTCCGGGACGGAGGAAGCCTTTTCTTGAGTGCTGAGTCTTTATTTCTCATAACATTTTTATTTAGCTGAAAAATCAAGGAAGAAAGGGGACCAGAGAGTTGCCAGAGTGGTTCTTGGAAGCCTCCAAGCTGTCTTTTTTTTTTTTTTTTTTTTTACCCTTCCGGGGATCACAATTGCCATTCTTCTCCAGACCTGCGGGCATCTGGGCCAGAGGGCAACCCCCTTGAGGTCCAGAGTCCTGTGGCTTGTGGAATGAAGTGCTCCCTACCCCGTAGAAATCCCCAGAATATGGAAGTCAAGACCAATGTCCTACGTTCTCCTTCCTGTGAACAGACTGCTTGAAAGAAATCTCAGATAGAAGGTGAAGGTGATGGCTCAGGGCAAGCTGGCTCTTAGCCTCAGTGGTTGCAAACCCACATGGTGAGGCTTACAGTGGTCCACAGGGCCCTGGAAGATAGCCTTTCTCCACTGAGCACAAAGGTGCTCTGAGGTGGGGGGGATGCTGCAGATGACACTGCTGGATCCCTTCTTAGACTCCAGCCCATCGGTTCTTTGTCCTGCAGCAGCAGTGGAGTTGTCCAAACCGGGAATGGGGACATAGAATACAATGAAAGGATTAGGCCACCTTGGAAGACAAACGGTAGTCTGGGCGATAGGTTTTGCATTCTGGAATGCTTGGCTTCTGGATAATTTTTGAGAGCTTTTAAAGTCTGTGGGACAGAGTATTTGAAATACAGAGGAATATCCCAAGGTCTACAAGCTATGAGTGTAGTAGCTGAAGTTCTTGTTCTTCTTTGAAGGATTGGACTTTGGAGCCCTGGAGCTCTGGGTTCAAATTCTTCTGCTGTGTGACTTTGGGGGGGAAATTTTAGGCCCAGTTTTTTTTTTTTTTCCAATGTTCTGCTCTGTCTATTAATATATAATGTATTATTTGCCCCAGGGTACATGTCTGTGAATCGTCAGACTTAAACATTTCACAGCACTTACCATAGCACATACCCTCCCCAATGTCCACAACCCAGCCACCCTATCCCTACCCCCTGCCTCCCAGCCACCCTTAGTTTGTTTCGTGAGTCTAGGAGTCTCTTATGGTTTGTCTCCCTCCCCATCCCCTCCTGTTTCATTTCTCTCCCCCACTCCCCCAAACCCCTGCCTTGCCTCTCAAATTCTTCATATCAGAGAGATCATGTGATACATGTCTTTCTCTGACTGACTTATTTTGCTTAGCATAATACCCTCCAGTTCCATCCACGTCATTGCAAATGGCCAGATTTTCTCTTGATGGCTGCATAGTATTCCATTGTATATATATATACACCACATCTTCTTTATCCATTCATCTGTTGATGGACATCTAGGGTCTTTCCATAGTTTGGCTATTGTGAACATTGCTGCTATAAACATTTGGGTGCACATGCCCCTTCGGATCACTACATTTGTATCTTTAGGGTAAATACCCAATAGTGCGATTGTTGGGTCATAGGGTAGCTCTATTTTCAACTTTTTGAGGAACCTCCATACCGTTTTCCAGAGTTAGGCCCAGTTTTTTTAATTTTTAAAAAAACTTTTTTATATGAAACAGGCCTATTGAGATGCAACTCATTGGAGAATGAAATTTAATGAAAACATAGGTAAAGTGCCTGGGACATAGTAGGTCCTCAGTAAAAGGTAATTTCTTTTTTATGCAATTCATCTGCCAAGTGCTTAATACTTTTATGATCAAAAGCTTTTTATCGAACAGTATATGCAACCATTAAATGTTATGTTGAATAACCCGAATTTTACTGTGTGTGCCTAGAGATGTTGTTTAGGGGCATAGGCTCTGGCATGATTACCTCCATGCAGCATCCTTTCCTCTTTACATGAGTGGAGTAAACAAGAAAAAGGCACTTTGATAATGAAAAACACAGGTGTTCCAAAATGCAGATGATTTCTCAATTGGAAGCATTACTTGCCCTTAGCACACTTTCGGAAGTCCAGTTGAAGTTTTCAAGTAGTGCTTTGAGTCTTCCTGGGCCATAAACTTTGAGAGCTGTGGATCCTCTTTTCAGAGAAATGCATGTGTGTGTGTAGAATTTTTCATAAAATTGCAAGTGGACCTCATGCTTCCTGACCTCCTCCTCACGCTGCCCCTCAGGGATCCCTGGATGAACTATTGATAGATTGATTTTTTTTTTTTTTTAAGGCTGTAGATACTAAAATGATGGGGAGGAGAAGGGAATGGAGGACATACATGTGGGCGGGGAGTGGTGAGGAGGCCACACCTAGAATGAGGAGCCAGTGGTTGAGATAGTGCCTGAAAGATAAAAATCCTATTGCGCATCAGCATAGCATTCAAGGCTCCAAGGTCTGCAAGACACGGTGAAGGGAAAGAGTCAAGGTTTTTTTTTTTTTTCTTCCCTCCAATTTTTATTAAGAACAGTTTCAGTTGTATGAAGTGGAAAGAATTGTATAGTGAACTTACATGTACCTGACATCAAGGTGGTATCCAGGTTATTCTGTTACCATTTTACTATATCTGCTTTATGCTATGTCTATCCATCCATCAATCCATCGGAAATATTTTTGGTGCATTTCATTGTGAATTTCAGACATTAGTACCCCTCACCCTAAATACTCAGCGTCATATGTATCATTTACTAGAGTTCAGTATTAATTTATCTTTTCCGAGAAATGGACAAACCCTAAGTGTACCATTTCTGTGAGTTTTGTATAATGTGTGCATTTCTGTAATTCAAACTCCTACCAAAATGAAAAACTTGACTTTCCCCCAGAAAGTGCCCTGATGACTCTTCCCAGTTACTCCCTGATTCTTCTGCTCCAGAGGTAATCACTTATATATATATATATTTTTTGTCATAGTTTATTGTGACTGTTCTAGGACTTCCTATAACTGGAATCCTAGAGTATGTTTTCCGTGACTCTTTGATGAGCCCAGCGTGTATGAGAGTCATCCGTGTTTACATCACTGGCTTGTTTTCTGCCGGTGAGTGGTCTTCCAGTATATGCATAGCCTGGTGTGTCCTTTCTATGTGGAATATCAGCACAACTGTCCTCTGGTTTTAGCTACTAAGCTGCTGGATATTTATGGATATTTACGTACAATACTTTGTACATATTTTCACTGTTCTTGAGTACCTAGGAGTAGAATTTTGGGGACCTAAGGTAGGGTAAGTTTCATTTTAAAAGAAATTGCCAGACCTTTTCCCAAAGCGGTTGTTCCATCTTCACCTCCGCCGGTAATGTATGTGAGTTCTGGTTGCTCTACATCCTCGCCAGCATTTGGTGGTGTCGGTCTGTTTGATTAGAGCCGTTCCGGTGGGTGCGTAATGGTATCTCCTTTTGGTTGTAATTTGCTTATGGCCTGGGGCTCCAAAATGGCCTTTTCCCGGGCTCCTGAGTCCTCCTTGATCTCGGAGGCATTATCTGTTCTTAGGGAGTGTGTGGGAATAGCTAGTGAAAATCTTACGGTGCTATAAAACTTCCTGCAGGTTCCCCCCTCCCTGCCCCCACCACCCTGCCTTTAAATTCTGCAAGGCACCAAAATGCTTGAGAGCTCTCTGCATCTCCGTGGATAGCCACAGTTCCCTCACAATAAGAGGGATGCAGGAAGGGTGCTGGGAGCGGTAAGGTAAGGTTTCCATCCTCCCAGATGGAGCTGTGTGCACACATGGGGCTTCTTGACACTCAGGGAGTTGGAGAGTCAGCAGCTGGAGCCTTGCATCCAGCCTTGTGTCACAACATTATCAGAGACTTGGAGAAACTGGACGGAGTTCAGAGAGGAGCAGCTCGCACGATTAAAGGGCTTGGAGGGATTAAGGGATTGATTTATGAGGAAAGATGAAAAGAACTTAATGTGTGCTCCTTGACTAAGTGGGTACATGATAATAGCCTGCAAACATCTGAAGGGTGTATTAAACACGGGAGTGGGAGAGGAATTAGCACAGGGTGAGGAAACTGATCCAGGCATAATAGGGGACATTAAAACAGAGGAGGGATGATGGGGTAAGTCGGCAAAGTATTAGCAGGGGTGTGACCTCCTATGAATTCTTTCAGGAGTGTGAGAGGGGATGGAGTTGTTCTGGGGAAGTTGAACCCCAAGAGGCGCTGTGGGTTTGGCTCCTAAAGCAGCCGCGTAGAGGGGAAGAGTTGAACACCTCCTGGGTGCTGTGTGAAGCAGGACTAGCCCTGGAGGCTAGAAGGAAGGGAGGTGATGAAGATGATGAAGATGACCCAGACAAGGAAATGGAGACCTTTGCTTGGGTCTCCTCTCCCTGGTAGTTCTTCCGGATGGAGCGGAGGCACCGACCATTTTGCTCTGCGTTCGGTTTGCTTGAGATGTGTAGTTCCTACTCCACATGCCTTCCCAGATGGGCCATGGTGTTTGTTTCTCATCGCCAGTGTGGATGTGAGATTGGGAAGGAGTACGTGGACTGAGGGAAGAGGATGGGAAATGAAGCCAAACTTCCTGGGGTCGGACTCTGGCTTCAAACTTGCCTGCTGGGTGAGTGTGCCCAGTTACTGCGCTGTGAGCCTCAATTGCCTTCTCTGCAAAGTGGAGTTAATAACA
>CM053617.1:27217037-27232634 GCA_028646535.1 Procyon lotor | reverse complement strand
AGAGCAAGACAAGGGGTGCTCTGAGAACATCCAAACAGAGCTGATCGGGTGACAGAGGTCTGGAAAGACTTCCCTAGGAGAGTGAAGCTCCAACTAAAATCTGAAAGACAAAGAGAAATGAAGTCAGTGAAAGGGAAGGTAAAAGATGTCCAAGCCAAGAAAACAGCACCTACCATGTCCCGATGGCCCAAGGAGACACGACCAGCTCAAAACATCTAAGGAAGACCTACATCTGGGCAGAGAGTGGGAGGACATGGCCATGGCACACAGTGAGGACGGAGACGATGTCAGGAGACTCAGGCTCCACGTGAAGGAATGGGTCTTTGTCACAATGGCATAAAGCCACTGAATGATGCTAAGCAAAGAAGTAATTAGATTTGCCTCTTCACAAGATCACTCTCTGCAGAAGAGAGAACACCCTGGTGGACCATTCAGGAGGCTACAACACAAGCCCTGGCGAGAGATGGCCATGCCTTGAACTGAACAGGTTTTGGTAGAGTATAAAGTGCTCAAGAGACATCATGTTGACAGAAAAGCCCACCGATCTATCAAGTCATTCCTGCCACAGTCCCTACTTCCCTATGCTAAACCCGATGGCTATTCCAAGACTCATCCTATTTTCCCTCCCTGCACTTCATCCCACTGACCACTCCCCTCCTCTTTACTCTCCTTCCTCAGTTTCTAATAAACCACCCCCTATCTCCTGGCTTTTCTCCAGTGTCTTTGCTCATCCTTAGCTCCCTCCTTCAGTCTCTAAATCTGTCCTACAATCTTTCATGACCCTAAACTTCCCTCCCTCAACTCCAAGCAAATTCATCCACTCTCATGTCCTAACTACCTCATTACTTTGAACTTCCCATCGTGGGCCTCCAGCCCAGACTTTGTTCTCAACCCCAGATCCATGCATCCAGCTGCCTCCTGGACATTTCCACTTGGGCTCCCATAGGCATCTCATACTCAATGTGTCCTAACTCATCCCCCTTATCTCTTCCACCCTGAAAATCCTATTCCTCTCCAGCTTCCCCACCTCCTAGAAGGCCACCACCATCCATCCAATTATTCCAATATTAAACCCTAGCGCCAGTTACAATTCCTCCCGTGCCTCACCATTCCGCATCCACTCAACACAAATACTGGGACAACTGCCCCTAAAATATTGCTCAGCTCTATCTCCTCCCCTCTCCTACTGCCACTGCTCCACACAGGACCGCCACACCTCATCTGGAGGGCTCCACAGCCTCGGAAATGATTCCCTCAACTGCACGCCCGGCCCACTCTCCACGACAATAGAAGATATCTAAAATACAAACATGACCTTGCCACTCTCCTGCCTAAAACCATTCAGTGGCAGCCCCCTACCCTCAGAATAAAGTTCAGTTTTTGTTGTTGTTGTTGTTTTTGTATGAAAGAGAGGAGCGCACAGCAATAGAGTGGGAGGGAGAAGCAAACTCCTCACTGAGCAGAACACCTGATGTGGGGCTCGATCCCAGGATCCTGAGATCAGGACCTGAGCTGAAGACAGAAGCTTAACTGACTGAGGCACCCAGGCGCCCCTACAGTTCAACTTCTTAACAGGGTTTACAGACCCCTTGGTCCTCCAACTCCTGCCTTCCTTATGGGCCTTGATTATACTCATCCTCTCCGGAATCCCGACATTGTCCATTCTGTTTCCCTCTGCCTGAAAAACTCTTCACCCCTCAACAGCTCCTTACTGGGCTACTTTACTAACAAAAATATAAATTTCCTGAGGACAAAGAGCACGGGAAGTACTCCCTTAACACACAATGTTTCTGTAAAGTGAGTGGATGGATCCTTCAAGTCCATTTAGATGACCCCCTCCTTCGAGCTGCCTTTCCTGACACCTTTCCATCCTCCTGAGCTTGGGTGTACCTTTTAGGTGTTCTCAGAGCACCCTAAGCCTTCCCCACGGGGCCATCATCTTACCATTCATTTGGTCACACCCTCTAACCCTTGCCCCAATTAAGTTAAAAGCTCCTTGAAGGCAAGAACTCTTTCTGTTGTAGGAAGAAGCCTTGGGAGCTACAGTGAACCAGAAATAGCATTGCCCTGGAGGTGGTCCCGGAAGGCAAATAAAGCCAAGAAAGAAGCTGAGGGCGAAGGTCCAAATAAAGTAAACCATTTATGAGATTCAGGGGTATGCAGAGGACATACGTGGGCAGAAGTGGGGGAGTGAGGTCAGAGAAGCGGGAATGAAAACATGTGACTGAGACTATAAAGTCAGTCACTGAGGCCAGAGAGCCCCATGCCTAACTCACCCATGACTGGTTACACAGCAATACCCTCCTTTTATGCAGAAATTCACACAGGTGAGACGGTATCTCCACACCTTGTAAAAATACACCAATTCCCACTGAAATCCCTTACACATTAACGAAGAGATAGTCTTCTGCACATTTTTACTCATTGCTACTTTGTTTTTCGGGGCCGGACACATTTAAATAAAACCTGAGGGGTACGTTAATGCCTTTTATAATGGACAGGATTTCATCAGAACCCGTCAACTCCTCCCCAAGTTATTAAAGAACAGCTTTTTAAATGCAAAATGCTAAGTACTTAAGTTAAAGCTGAAACCCTCCTTAATTCAGTCACTTAAATACAGTAAAGGTGCTAAGGGGACAAAGCAAATCAACTCTAGAGGCAAACCCAAGCAAATTCAAACATTAAACCTGCAGAAGTTAGAGGATTAGAGATTCTCTGTCGACAGGCAAAAAAAATATGGCTTCCCTGGATCCTCAATCTCTTGGTTATTAACAGCAGACAATGCCACATCCGTCACCAAGCCTGAACCAAGGACCTTTTGCCTGAGGTTAGGTTTCTAAAGCATCCACTCAGCACATTCAGATTCTTAAATATGATGTTCCCTTCGC
Source organism: Procyon lotor (assembly GCA_028646535.1). Classification (NCBI taxonomy): domain Eukaryota; kingdom Metazoa; phylum Chordata; class Mammalia; order Carnivora; family Procyonidae; genus Procyon; species Procyon lotor. Next base: position 27,229,746 of record CM053617.1, on the reverse strand, counting down.
TATTTTTCTCCACCTGACTCAGAGCAGGTTGTCATCTTGGGAAGGAGCTGCCCTCACCCAGGGCGTAGGCAGGCAGCACTCATGGGGGGACCACCTGCACGGAGGCTGAAAGATCTGCCCTCCGGGCCTCCAGCCCTTCAGAGCAGTGGCCTAAAAATCAGAAGGATGAGGATTCATTCAACCCATTTCTTAAGTGGGGCAGGGCTCAAACGCCAGGGAATGGGGGAAAGGGAAAAACAGCGAGTGGGGGAAAGGGAAAAACAGCTGAGTAGGGGAAAGGGAGACCCGCAGCAGGCCACACCCCAAGGACACAGTGGCAGTGGCACTGATCCAGCCCGCCTCTGCCTAAGAGGTTAAGAGTGTCTCTTCCACAGCCACTCAAAGGGGCCATCATGGATAAGCAATTAGAGAAGCAATATTAATTACCCCAGATATGACAGAGAGACCTGTACGACAGGGAATTCTGTGGAAGCCCGTAATTCTTGCACATGAGCAGCAGACCCTGGATGACACGAGTCCCCCTCATGAATTATACAGGGGGCCACGCGTAGAACGTTTTGGGCACCGCTTCATCAGAAGGGACCCTTCGTGGTGGGGACAGCAAGTCCCCAGGAGTTACACAGGCCTTATATGCCTAAAAGGTGGAAGCAGAAACCCAACCTTCGTGGCAGCAACTGCACGTGGAGGCTTGGTTTAAGTGGGAGGCCCCCAGGAACACAAGACAGCTGGGCAATCGTACAGAGACTTGGGAGGACTTCATGGAAACAGGACATGCCCATTACGGGCCTGGAACATGCAGATGCCTGACAGGGGTGAGTGCTCTCCTAGGGGAGGGGTATGATGGGCTAAATTGCATCCCTCAAAAACCAGATGTTGAAACCCTAATCACCAATACCTCAGAATGGGACAGTATTTGGAGATGGGGTCTTTTGAGAGATAATTACGTTAAAATGAGGTGATTAGAGTAGGCCCTGGCCCTCCATGATTAGTTCCCTAGAAGAAGAGATCGGGATACAGACATGCACAGAGGGAAGACCATGTGAAGACCCAAAGGTGCAAGGCCTCAGGAGAAACCATCCCTGCTGACACCCTGACCTTGCACTTCCAGCCTCCAGAACTACAAGAAAATTTCTGCCAAGCTACTCAGTCCATGGTGTTTTGTTATAGTAGTCCTAGCAAACTAATACAAGGGGACCAACAAAAATAAAGCCCAAGAGCTGGGAAAACACAAGACACACTGACTCAGGTCATTTGGCCCAAGCTTAGGAAAGAGGAATTAAACCCGAAAAGTCCCTTAAAGGCTGAGAGTCTGGCCTGGATTTTCAGCAAGGGAGCCATTTGGATCAGACAATTCCTGCTCTGTTCGCAAGGTCTGGAGGACAGAAGAGATGTGGGCAGACACAGCAACTAAGGTACTTTAGCAATTCTGCAGGCTATGAGAACATGATCTTACACTTGAACCTAAATTAACCAGCAACTGAGATAAAGAAGACAAGAACAAATGTGAGGAGGAAGTGAAACCTGCTTTGGATGCACTGAGTCTGCAGGCATTTGGGGGAGGAAAGCAGGGAGGAATTCGCCTCCTCCCCTCACCGTGAGCTGATGGTACCACACCCCTCGCTGAGCTTGGGCCACACACACGTGCAAACACATGCTCCTGTTTGGGCCCCCATGTTTATAAGCAGTGGTTTCTTTTTCAATTATTCTAACACATGACGCCAAAACCAACCAACTCAACCCTAACGCGACAGTCTTGAAATGGAAGCCCCTGGTTACTCCCAACAGGCTCAGCACCCCCTTCGGTTGCGACGGGCCAGATTCAAGACTCTCCAGTCAAGCTGTCAGAACATTCTAATGTTTGCAAATTGGGAAAGTTCAAGAAAGAGTCAACCATGTGGGGGACTGGGGGGAGGGGGGGAGGGGGGACGGCCGTGGACTGGATCGAGTGTGGCGCTTAGAATGTTGTGGTCTTGGACCACTTAAGAAAAACATAATCAAAAGTCACTTTCGACACCCACGCCTTCTTTCAGAAGGAGAAAAACATTAAAAAGCACTGCCTATTGGAAAAGAAAGTTGTATAAATCATTTTATTCCGTGCTCCATCATTTACTCAGCACAGGCTTCAGTGACACCTCCTGATTAGGTTTAATTTTAAGCCAGCAAGCACACCACACACCCTATTGTCAGAGAAAGTTCCATTTCTCTCCCAGCCTGATGGGCGACTATTGTAATGTAAAACCCTGGGATTTAAATAACACAAGCGGATTCTATTATGAGAAGAAAGGTTTATATTTTGGAGTCTTTTTCCTTCAAAGGAGCCCAGATACCAAACCATGAATTACCTGAAACAATGGGCTTCCATGATCAGCACGTCCCCCTTTCTTTAGGAAAAAGACTACTTGCCTGAAGACCAGGACTCTGTGATCCAATTATCTCTCAGAAACAGTCCCAGGCTCGGGTTAGGAAAACCCGAGAAGAGCAGAGACCTGGCTCACCCCTGAGTGGCCCCTGATTCCTCTACGGTGACATCCTCACCCCGGCTCTGGGGTCCGCCCCTTCCCCCAAGGCCTTGGCTCCCACAGACTGAACTGATGAGCCAACACTCATGTTAATCTCTAGGGAGAGTCCCCCGAGGGCTCAAGGCTCACAGGAGGGTCATTTCCCAGGAGACACAGAAAGGAAGCAACTAAGGCCAGAGGGAGAGCACCTAAGAGTTACAGTCTCCTAGACCTTCAGACACTCTCTGATATCCAACCAAGAGCTGCCCACGCACCTTCCATGAGGTCCTGTTCTACAGACCCCACTGAGAACACAGGACTCTTCCGGATGTCCCCAAACAACACAGATCCTCGAGAGACATTTTTGAATAGGACTATGGGCCAGATGCTGTGCTAGAGATAAAAGAACTAGTTTCCAGGGGCACCTGGGTGGCTCAGTGGGTTAAGGCCTCTGCCTTCCGCTCAGGTCACGGTCTCGGGGTCCTGGGATTGAGCCCCACATCAGGCTCTCCGCTCAGCGGGGAACCTGCTTCCCCCTCTCTCTGCCTGCCTCTCTGCCTACTTGTGATCTCTCTCTCTCTCTCACTCTGTGTCAAATAAATAAATAAATAAAATTTAAAAAAAAAAACTAGTTTCCATCCTGGATGAGCCCAGGTCCGGTGGAAAGACAGCTCCACGAAGGATTATTTGTCCTGCAGTGTGACACACACCGCCACGTGTTAAGGCAGGACTGAAGCTCAGGAACAGTTTCCCACAGGAGGGGAACTGTGCAGATCTGGACAGTTGTGCATCAAGACGCGTTTACCAAAGGAACTGAGTACTACATCACACACACACACACACACACACACACACACACAGTCTTACAATCCAACTGATTGGACTACCCCTCCCAAGAAATGGGACACAATACAAAATTAAACAGTTACCACCATGAGGGCTCAGGTTATGTCCTCCCCTGAGTACCCTCCAGAAAGTTCTGAGACAAGCTGCCCTTATGCCTCGGTCACCTGACAGAGGGGTCCACAGTACCAAGTCTGTCCTGTACCCACGCCAGGCTGGCTTAAACAGCAAAAGCCCTGCTGTCCTCCCTCTTCATCAGCGGTCATCCTGCCCCCAGTTTTTCCTAATCTGATCACAGGGAATCCTTGATTTCAAAGGAATTCCGGGTCACGAATCCAGAAGGAACGGCAGGGCAGTGGGAGGAAGAGTACATGCAACCACACACTCTAAATTCTACTGCATGGAACCCAAGGGCAAAGAGACATCTCCAGTGAGGCCCCCAGACTTACTGAATCTGCAACTCCGTAGACTCGCGTCCGATAATTTGCATTTCTAACAAACTCCAAGGTGATGCTGATGGTCTTGGATCCCAGGTTGAGAAACACTGCTCCAGGGGAAAATTGCCTTGGTCGTGGGGCTGGAAGTTCACGATGACATGGTAACAGGATCTGCTAACACTGACCAAGCACTTACCAGAAGTCAGAAACTACAACCAACAACTTACAAGCTTCATCTCATTGAATCCTCCCAACCAGCAGTCCACAGAGGAGAAATCTGAGCTGCAAAATGTTCAACAGCTTAGCCAACGTCACAGCAGCGAGCGGTAGAGCTCAGATTTGAACCCAGCCCCTCGGCAGCGTCCTAACAACTTCACCTCCCAGCGCAGCTCGCTATACCACTACCTGGAGATTCCAATGCCAGGCTAGCGTGAACGGTTCTGAGATACCCTGACACCAGGAAGGCATTGGCCTTTGAAACTCAGCATCACCCAACACAGTTTGAGTAATACTTATTATCTCTTTGTAGAAAGCCCATCTCTAGGATTCCTTCAGCTCTCCTGCTCCGCCTCCTCCCATCACACAGCACTTACAGCCACTGCAGGCTGACTCCCTATCACAAAAAAGCTAGGCTGGGGGTCGCCTGGGGGGCTCAGCGGGTTAAAGCCTCTGCCTTTGGCTCAGGTCATGATCTCAGGGTCCTGGGATCGAGCCCCACATCAGGCTCTCGGCTCAGCGGGGAGCCTGCCTCTCTGCCTACTTGTGATCTCTCTCTCCTCTCTGAAATAAAATCTTGAAAAGAAAAAGAAAAGAAAAAAGAAAAGAAAGCGAGGCTGGCCCCAGCAGAAAAGCTCCAGTTTCGGGGCGCCCTCCTGGTCTGGCTCCCACTTGGGTACACATCGCTGGTTTCCCTCACCTTGCCATACACCCCCGGGCTCACCCCCACTTCGGGGGGCACCCATACACCTCTCATTAGGCCCCTACTTTGGCTTACATCCAGTCTCCTACTTTTAGCCAAGGATGAAGCAGCAGCAAGAGCAAAGACCTCCATAGCTTCCAAAGCTTTCCCAACAGATGGTTGGGTCCATCAGGGAGGGAAGACAGGGTCCAAACCCTAGAGGTGCTGCTCAGACCAAACCCCACGCCGGGTCGCCCTGACCTGACACACAAAGCCAAGGGGAACAAACATGCCCCCAACCCTCGTCAGTCCTTCACTCCCCAGCTCAGACCCTGCAGCTCTCAGATCTGGCCACACCCACACTCCCACCCGCCCTTAGGATCTCCGCGAGAGAGAGGAACTGGGACAGAGACAGGGAACAGATGTGGGGCTTCGCTCTTGCTCAGGGCAGAAAGCAGCTTCAAGATGTTTTCCCCTCCTCTCCACCTCTTGTCAATTCCCAACCCCTGCCAAACTACAGAGATCACTGTTTGAAATTAGAAGCGCACGCCACATGCACAGCTGACTAGATTTTTCCCTCCTGATTCAGCAGTGCACAGGAGGAATTTTCTCCCCCACAAAGGAAACCGTCCAACAATTCAACTCAACAAACATTTAGTGAGTACCTACCATGTGTCTTGCACTGCACACTGATCACTGAGGGGAAGTTAAACAGTCCCTGACATTTGGGAATCGGGCCGCTTCCACGGTCCTCATTCTCCCTTGCCCTGCTTGGGATTATTTTAATAATCCCTCACTGTGAAGTGTGGACAATAGATCTCACCTCAAAAGGGTTGTTACGAAGATTCAATGGGACAAGAGTTAAAAGTGGTGGGAAGAGAAACGTGAGACCTCGTTGCCTCTTACCCAGTTTCGAGGACGTAGGAGTTCACCTCACGGTATCTAACTTGGTGTCAAGTTGAAAAGGGTAGGGTGCCAAGGAGTCTGGGCCAAGGAGAAATCAAGTTTGGTAGAGGGACTGCCTGGAGGCCATGTAACTAAACTGAGGTTTCGGGGCTGGACAGAGCTGAGTACTCAAGATTTGAGGGAGGACGATGAGATCATTCTGGGTTGAGAGAGTAGATCCTGGACTAAGGTGGCCAAGATGATGGGAAAGAAGGAACCAGCCTGGCAAGCTGGTTTGGGCTCCCCTTGAGAGAGAGGGGCAAGTCAGGGATCTCCGGAAAGGCCCAGCAAGGAAGTCTGGCTTCAGTCAGAAGCCAGAGGGTCAAGGACAAGACCAACTCCGCTTCTGTGAATCTTCACTGACAGAGCGCAACAAGCTCCCCCAAACAACCTGGAGACCCCACAAGGTTCCCTCTGTGCTGGCCCAATGGCTCCTTTTGGGGGAACAGCGAAGGGGGGGCAAGGGAGTAGTCTCAGTACTCTCCACTCAATTTCCAACATCAAAGAAATTAGAAATAAACATTCAATATTTCAGGGACTGGTTTACATTAGAGTAAATCAGCATGGGGAGAAAAATCATGTAGTCATTTAAAAAGATTATCATGAATACTATAGAAACCCAGAAAAATGCTTCTGACATCTTAATTGAAAAACAGCAGAACCCAAAACATTATGTACACCATCGCCAAGAGCACGGGACAGGAGAAGGAGCGCAGGCCCAGAAAGAACCAAGTCCTAATGCTGCCTGCAGCTTAGGAGCTATGAGACCATAGGTGAGTTTTACCTCCATTCCCTTGAAGGTAAAGATTTCACTGGGTTGCTAAAGGTTTGCAATGGCCTGGCACAGTGCAAAGCTCAACTCCTCCACTCCCTCAGTATATGCAGAGTGAGCCATAGTTCTTTGGATGAAATTAGGTTTCTTAAAAAAAAAAAAAAAAAGTGTTTTGTTTTAAAAAAAAAACAAAAAAACAAAGGGTGAGCTTCTTGAAAAGCAGGGACTAGGTCGTGCTTACTGCTGTGCCACCAGACCTCAGTAAGAGCAGGATGAAGGTGATGGGATGGTGGTGGTTTATTACGACCACCATCTACAGATGTTAAGAAGGCAGTTAGGAAACGCCCACCTCTCGCAAATACCAAGAACTTGACCACGAGCGGGCCATTTGTCCTCCACGAAGCGGACTTTACTGCTCAAGGCAGAGAGCCCCAGAGCAAGCATCTGCAGGCTCACAACCCAAGGAGCACATGCAGAAGAGCAGCAGCATCTTTGCCCCCTAGATATGTGTGGGTCAGGGCTGGTGACTGAAGAGGGAAGGCCCAAAGCTTCAAAGATGTCGCTGGACTAGACTGAGTCCTTCTGGAGTAGGGAAAAGCAAGGCTGGGCCTGGCCCTAGCTGGCCAGCACTAAAGCCTAAAGACATCCTACCCATCTCCAGGCAGTGACTAGCCCTTCCCCTGGGAAGGGAGTCTCCAACACCATGTACTCTGAGCACAACTGTTGAAGCAGACAATTAGTAGGGCTGCTCAGACTGAGGGCCCTACAAGGATGACCCCACCCCACTGAAAGGCTATTTCTGAGCCGCAGAAGCCATTCCAGCACAGGGAAGGACCACCACCAACCACACTACAGCTGGCCTAACCCACCTGCTACACACACACACACACACCCCACCACCACCACCACCACCACCACCACCACCACCACCACTGCCATCTCCAAAGGACACTCTCAAGTCCCGCTTTCCAATGGCTGAAACTCCTTCAAAATCATTTCTGCCCTGCTTTAGGTTCTGATCTTCCCTGAAATGCAAATACACGCAAGACAGAAGCCATACTGTCAACTCAATGTGAATATCAAAGGGTCCCTGATCTGGGAGTCAGACTGTCGGAAAAAAGGGAGAACGTGTCCCTAAAGGGGAGAAATACAAGTGAAGAACCAGGAATATGGGGCGAGGAAAGACAAGCCTTCTGGGCTCCACCACACTGCCGGGACCCAAGGTTGCTACCCTGCAGGTGATGAGCCACAGGACCCAACAGGCAACCAAGATGAGTGAATTCCCTGGAGACCAACACCAGGCTCTGGACCTTGTCTGAGGCTCCAAGTGCCGTTATCGTGAAAGGTACCCCCACGCTCCCCACCAAGCTCCAGTTTCTTCCTCTGGACAGGCTGGTGACAAGCCCCACCTTCCCGGTGCAGTGTCGCTCTGCCATTTCAAGAACAGCAGCAGCTCATTGCCTCCCCTCATGCCATCACCCACCACCTGAACACACGGCTGCCCCCCCCCACACACACACACACATGCAGCCAGTCCAATGCCTGCACACCCACACCCACCTCAACCAAAGGAACCTAAAAGCAAGACGCAATCAAAGTCAGCCAGGGGCTGAAGGGGCGGGAGACAGGGTTAACGGGGCAGCACACTCTGGGCTCAGGCCCCCTGCACCCCCTTACAGCAAGTCCCTAGAAGCTGCCAAGGCCTATTGGCTGGGTTGGGGGCGGGGAGCAGTTAAGGCAAATAACTGAAGGCATTTCAATTGATGGTGCTCCCCCAGTGACTCGCTGTTTCTTTATTGCAACATGCTCTCTATAAAAGCCGTTTTCCTCTCACAGGATCTGCTTGGGCAACATGTGATGTCATCATAAATCATTTTTTTTTTTTTCCTTTAAAATGTCAGCAGATTTCTTGGAGTTTCTAAAAAGCCAAAAGAGCCAGCACCATCTCCCAGTTTTGGCAGAGAAAGCCATTTTCTTTCCCAAGACGTCTGTCTTCACTTTTTCCCCTTGCTTTCCCATAGGAGTCCTGCAGAGATAAAGCTTGCAGAGTACAGAAAGTCACAGAAATCATTTTGGAAAAAAAAAGCCTTCCTTTCTACCCTTTCCAAATGCAGGCTCTTTCTCTGGCTCCCTTTTTTCCTCTCGTCCTATTTTGGTGCGCTTCCAGAGGAAGTGAATGTATAGCGAGCACTTTTAAACAAGGTCTAATACAATCTATGCCTCCCAGACACGGATGCCATTAATCAGAACGAAGCCTTTGTGTGAGAGAGGCCACAGGCTGGATGGGCGCCATGGACCAATAATGCACACAGGCCCCTACCTACCCACCCCACCCCTTGTTGGGGCTTGGCATTCATCCTTCCCTACCCAACCCCCCCCACCCAAACCCTGTGCCCAACATTCCCCCCGGTGACCTTCTGCAAAAACCTACCACCGGAGGAAAAATAAGTTCCCTTTCGTTCCTAGTTCATTGGACCAAAAAGAAAGAATCATTGTCACTTTAACTGCAGAACCTCAAAAGCAAAAAGAACATCCAGCCCAACTCTAAGCCACGTAACTCCCAGGGCCAGGGCAGAGCAGAGCCTAGTACTGGCGGAGTTGTGGGTCTCATCGCACTGGCTGTCTCTTGAGCACATCTACGTTCTTGAAGACTGCGTCCAGAAAGAGCTCTGTAGATAGAGACGACGGCTGCCCTTCATCTGCATGCAATGGTCACAGTAATGACGATGGGGCTGGATTCCTCCAAGATCCTTCTATTACATTCCTGGGCCATAGCCCATAGTCTGTCTTACCCCCTTCCCACACTAGAATCCAAACAACTGAAGACAGTCAGAGCAAAGGAACTCGTGGGGGGGGGGGGGGGCAGTACACACACCTACATGGAGTCCTTTGGGGCTATTGTGAATGCCCCTAAGCACCCTTCCACCCCTCCCTAAAAGCAAATCCTCATGCCTAGTCTAAAATGCCTGATACTCTACCATTAGTGCTTGATTAATTAGAATTAATCACTGGAAACATGCAGATACTCCTCGGGGATTCTTACTGCTATCAGTTGCTTGTGTGTAATTATGAGTAACTGTTAGTGCCTTAGTAAGGAGACAAGGGGGATGGAGGTACCACACGGCGGTTAAGGCATCAGAGCAGGTAAAGAGCTTGCTGCTACCTTGATAGGTGGCAGAGGGCCACTGGTCCCCACAATTCATCCATATACAAGTGTAAGGTTCGAAGAAAAAAAAAAAAAACCAAGTGTAAGGTCCTCCAGAAACCCATCACATGCCCATGCTGGGTTGGCCACACCCTTTTTTTCCCCTCTCCTCTTTAATCCCACTTCCTTGTCATAAATAAGACAAAAAGCAGAGGACATTTAGGAAGAAGTAGGAAGGAAAACAAGATGCACAGAGGGTTGGGGTCTTTTGATTTTCTCCCTGATGTAGCCCAACCACCTAAGAAAGGTCCAGACATGAGCACTACGTTCGATGAGTAAACCAGAGGCTACGAGGATGTCAAATGCTGCCCCGGTCAAGAAATGGCAGGAGGGGAAGTCACCCACGGTGGGGGGCGAGCTGCGCTGCGGCTCCAATAGTTTTCGCCCTCCCTACCATCACTCACACCTGTCCCATCAGCCAATCATCTCTCCTCATCCTCCCCAACGGCTCATCCCGCTCACTTGTTCAGATTCGGCTCAGACTTGCTACCACGGAGGAAATCTCCCTCACCATCCTCAGGATGGACCCACCGCCCCTCCTCCACATGACCAACACGCTGTGCCTTGCTCAGGATTTTTTCACTTCACTGGGTTGTAGTCACCAATCCCTACGTCTGTCTCCTCCACAGGGAGGTTAATCCTCTTGGTATCTTTAATGCCTACCCTTCCCATCCTACTGAGAGCAAGCATTCGCTAACTATTGAATAAACTGAGCCACTGAAAGAAAAAAAACACCACCAATTAAAACTAATTGTTTAACTTTGGGGGTTTTTTTGGTTTTTTACTTTGTTTTCCATTTCAGAACAGGTTTTTCCAGAGAGAACTATGCCAGGTTTCCCAAATGCCGGAAAAAAAAAAAAAAATAATGAACCCAGGGAGAGAGAATGGTTCAGAATGGGAGAGATCCATGTCAAATATGAGAAGCGTTATTAATTCAGGGGTGTTCCCTCTCTGTTATGAAGGAATTTTCTGGAATCACTCTACAAGGCTAGGCCACACTACCTGAGATGGAAAATACAGGAAAGAGGGTAGGACACCACCTCACTTAGCCAAGGCAGTCGAAATCTCTTCATCTTCAGGAGGGAAGGAACTTCAGACGCTCAGTCCCTGATGCCTACACAGCTGCCCAAGGTAGTGTGGGGTGGCTTCAACGGATGAAAAGAAGATTGTCCATAAGGACATATTAATGACCGCACAACAGCTAAGGGTCGAAGTGAAACCACAGATCCCACAGCACCATGAAAAGGCAGGGAGCTTGTGTGTCCCCGCCACCACCAGCCCCCCGCCACCCCCCTCCATCTGGCACATGGTGGTGCTCTCCCTTGTGAACTGCAGAGTCTTCAAAATTTTCTAAGTTTTGATCTTTATAAAATGACCCTTCAATTGCAGAGAGCAACTGATCTTATCATCCAAAGATAAAGGTCCCATGGAGGCTCCACCCACAGATCCAAACCAACCCCACGCCCCCAGAACGGCTGGTGTCTTCACTGCACACTCAGAACCAACTGGAGATGGGGAGGGGATTAAAATCCTCTCCCCATATAAAGCCAAATACACAAGGCAACAGCCCTCCAAATCCTCTCCTGTCGAATGCCTTATTATTACCTTTTGCAATCTCACAGCCTCGCTTCTGGAAAGTTTCAAAGTCACCACCAACCAACCCTTTCCAATGCACAATGGCATTTAATAATTGCTTACGGTTCTCGCCTGGGAAGCCAGGCGAGCACCCACAATTCATTACACGTGTGACCTTTCGAGCCCTCAGCCCCCAAATGATTTTCACTCACTTTAATCTGACTCCGATTCAAAACAGATCTGCTGTCAGCAGCCTGAATTCTGTACCCCATAGATGGGCAGTGCCTACGGCTAATCTTTTAGTGCCTTAATCATAAAATGCAGCACTTCCCCGGCTGTTTTCACCCAAACAGCCAGAAAAGGGGCTGAGCGGGGTGTGAAAAATGAATTATGAACTCCAAAGTAGTATTTCATTAAGCAGGATTGGACGCTAAAACTTTAACTGTGCTCTCTGCAATCGAAAGGTCATTTTGTAAGGAAAAAAAAAAAATCAAAACTTGGAAAATGTTGAAGACTCTACAGTTCACAGGGGAGCTCCCCACCATGTGCCAGGTTGACAGGAGAGGGGAGGAGACGGGAAAGCAGTGGTCAGCGGAAAACATTCTCTTCAGCCACGGCCACTTCAGATTTTTGCAACGTGATGCTGAGCACATTCAACAGGTTCACAAATGCACCACATTAGCCTAAATTTAGTGGGTGTTAATTGGAATCAGAGCTACAGTCGTTACCACCGACAAGTTTCTAAATACTACCCAGTAAATTTTTGTCTGTTTCAGATCCCCTCTGACAGCGGCCCTGAAAACCCATGAGCAGGCACGTAAAAAAGGTCTCACATATGCACATATGCAGTCCCCTAGTAGGTGCACAAAAGGGTGTCTGTGTTGGATCTGGCCTCTGTCTGCACAGGCATGTGTACGGGTAAACATGAGAGAGAGATGTGCGGCTTATCCATTTTTAGAAGGCAGACACGTGCAAGGACACACACATATACTCAGGCCTCCAGCACCTCCCTTCTTACTAATGCACCTCCAAGGAAAGCAAAAAGGGTCTCTCCGTGTGACAAAAAGATTCTGGTTTACACAGAAAGGGGTTTATGGTGCAACGTATGTGCCTTTTTCAGATGGGCTGTTTCCCTTCCTTTCTCTCTGGCTTGCCTCACTCCCTTTCAGGTAAGCCTTGTTTCAATTTAAAAAACGAAATTAAAATTTCCTCCAGAACAGAGCATTTAAGGGTCAGCCAGGAAAAGATCTGCAATACATAGAATCTGCAAGGAAGGAGGAAGGGGCCTAGGGGAAGGAGAGAAAAGTCTGGAAAAAGAAACGTCAGCTTGCTCGAGTTCCCTCGGAAAAATACCACTTTCATCGTCCTAATCACTCATTAGTTCATTATTAGCTTACGTGCGAAGAAAGTCTAGCTCAAATAAGAAAAAGGTGAATGTCTGGCCTCAAGGTTCCACATCTTTTGCCCCTCCCTGATCCTCCGATCATAATCTGGGGACTTCCCCCAGATCCCCGTAGTATTGTCACCTTGCCGGGG
>CM053617.1:27200369-27216537 GCA_028646535.1 Procyon lotor | reverse complement strand
GGGGGGGGGGGGTCTGGGGGGGCGGGGAGAGAAATGAAACAAGATGGGATCCAGAAGGAGATGAATCATAAGAGACTCTCAAACTCACGAAACAAACTAAGGGTGGCTGGGGGGTAGGGATAGGGTGGCTGGGTTGTGGACACTGGGGAGGGTATGTGCTATGGGGAGTGCTGTGAAATGTATAAGCCTGACGATTCACAGACATGTACCCTGGGGCACATAATACATTCTATGTTAATAAAAAAAAGAAATTAAAAAGAAGTCGCTAGAATGTCTAAGAAAGGAAGCACCTCAAAACGCACGTATTTAAGTATCTCGACGGGTGTAGGTCTCCGTGAAACAGAAAAGAGTCTCAGAGAAATGGTGTCTCTGCGAACAGCATTTTGTTTGAGAAGAATACACCTAAACTATCCCCCATCCTGTTATTTCTTTAGCAGTACAGGAAGAAAATGACACTAGCTCTGATGGGGGCGACTTGAACGTTACAGTATCAAAAATGAGAAGAGGCTTCCTTTGCCATCATTCTTGGTTCTTCCTCACTCACATCTGCTCCACATCTGAGCACCATTCCAGAGAATCAACAGTATAAAGACCAGCAGTGGCGTTGGAGTCTATGCAGACAAAACTACTACAGACGTCACATCCGGACAGCGGTCAACAGCCCAAGTGCCTGTCGCTCCCCTCTCCTCACCGGCTCCCTGGGGAGATCCCAGGAGGGCGCCCTCACGGGAGGGAGGCCATAGAGAGAACACATCTTTTCCTTGGTAAACAAAGCTCTAGCTCGGAATCACCTGCATTTCTCAGGGACCCATATCTAACTCAGGCCAGAGTTCCAGAGGCCATCTCGCCCCCGCCCACGAAGTCGTTGCCCCTCAGATCCATACGTTTTTACTACAATAATCTGAGACTTCGTCAGAAAGGCCATTATGCCGGCAAACTCTAAATAATTTAAGTGATTCCTTGTATATAAATATTTCATATCAGAAATTGATTTCCAAATGCAGTACACAGGAAGAATGACCACACTGAGCGGTGTCCAACTACATCCTGCTGTTCCAAGATACGGGCAGCATTTTAGTGCCTCTGAAACCCTCAGTTCCACATGAGGTCCTGCAGGATTCCATCTATGCACCATCCACGCACAAGTAAAACGGCTGCCTCTAACTCTCCCGTCGCATCATACTAGACACAGAGACAGCGGACTCCTCAGGAAGAAGGGCTCAGTAGAAGTCTTTGGATCAAATTTTTGTCTGCTAAACTGCTTCATTTTCAGCGGAATAACCTGGGAGGATTGGGAAGTTTGAGAAAGGACGCCAGGTCCTTGAACTGTCATGTCCGGAAATCACTGAATTTTAACCCTGGGTAGGACCGGAGTAAGATTTTAAGCATCCAAGCCTCAATGAGCTCCTGCTTCTGCAAGTTGTGAGAAAACTCAGGCCTGGATGCAGCCCCAAGCCGCTGGCCACGCCCACGTGCTCCTCGAGTGGCGGGAGCAGCAGTCACGTTGGAAGGGGTGAACAAATAACAGGGACTCACCGTCAACACCATTACCCAGGGCTCCTGGCAGCACGGAATAAACCACCTCAAAACCAACGGGCACTGAGGCAACTGAGGCTTCCAAGCAGCCCCAGGAGTCCGACAGCCCAGGACCCTAGGGAGCGCTGCACTGTGGCAAAGAAGGAAAAGCAGGGGTCCTCACTGAAGCCCCTCCCCTGCCCTCTCCAACACTGGCCACTGCTTTCCACCATCTCTCCCTTAGGTACCAAAAGGAGTAGGTCTAACTAGACCAACTCGGGGCTGAACCAAGTAAAATATGCCCAATTCTTGTGCCATACCAGCAGCACAAAATTGAACAAATTAGCATGCATATATAACCCCTCTACGTACTACTCAGCAAAGCACCACCTCGCTGATGGAGACTTAGAGCATAAGCGTGTGTGTGCGCACACAGGCACACACACACACACAGAGAGAGAGAGAAACTTTTTACCAAAGCAATAGCTGGGAAGAAAAAATTCTAACTCCTCAAGCCTTAGTGAAAGCTCAATCCTGTCTCGCTTTAGCTGTTGCATTGGGTTTGATGTAGCTAAATTAACAAAAATATTCCCTTGGCATTTAAATTCTCTGTTTCTTTCCCTTTTCCTCCCTGTAAGCAGAGTGAGGGGTGACGCATAATACGTCAAAAGACAAAGCAACTTCAAAACAAAATCAGTTACTTGTAAACAATCCTTGTGGGGACTTTGTCCCCCTGCTCCCCCCACCCTAAGAAAAACAGCCCTGCCAGTTGTAATAGAAAGCCAAGTAAAGATAAATCAATTAGCTTGCTAATTTCTCCCCTCTCATTTATTTAGCTCTGCACCGTATTTGTCGTAATTGACTACAATTATGTTAATTACTAACTCCAGTATAATTACTATATTTATTGTCATTGAGCATGCGATGTACCCACAGCAAAGCTGGCATTTGTCGGGCATCAAGAAAGCAAACTGTCGAGAGGTGATTCTCGCTGCGAACTGGCGGAGGTGGCTTCAGCAAATCAAAGGGCAAAAGAGATTTCATGCAATGTTAGTTTGAAAGCACCGGTTCATTAAGGATATTAATTTTCTGATAACTACACATTGAAGCACGACACGCTAGAGCCGGATCTACAGGATTTCGCAATTATTAATGCGTGACAGTTTCAAATGCTAAGTGAATCAATTAAACAGCAGCATTCACAATGTGAGAAGAGATAACTGCTTCATAACTACCTAAGACTACAATTTTCACATGACAAAAAAGAGCCATTGAGGCGCCTTCAAAACCTGACAGGTCAAGAAAGAAGTTTGAAACAAAAGCACCTTACAACCATCATCTCCTCTTTCCTTGTCAGATCAACTTTGCTAGTGTCTCCCCAGAAACGGCATCACATGCCAGCTGCCACAAGGTGATTTTTCATGTCTTGTCAAAGAAATCTTTTATTCTATTTGCTCTGCATTAACATGTTACATTTATTGATCAAGGGCCTGTTCGGCAGCCACAGCAGGGCACTGAGCTCTCCATGCCTACGGGGCTTTGATGTCCCGGTGACATTCGAGCCCGAATAATGCACATACTAAATGGATTTAATGCAGAAATGTGTTTGGGCCTGACAGTTACATTAATAACAGCCCCTCACACTGATAAATATGCAATTGCTACTATTAAGAGTTACCCAATTATGGGGAAAATATTTCTCTACCTTATAAATAAATCCATCAAAGGGGGAAAAAAAAAGTTTTAACAATGGTGCATTTTCTTAGAACACTTCCCCAGCTGCAGAAAACGGGGCACGTGGGGGTTAACACCCCCTCTACGGCTCTCCCCTCCAATTGTTTTTAATAAGTCTTGCTTTATCTCAAGAATGGTTTGGGTTTTTTGTTGGCTTTTTTTTTGAACCTCTTTTGTTGGTCTTCCCTGCTCTACCCGTCTCTTATTTCTTCAGAACCAGAGAAAAAGCAGACACTCAGGAGACTGAAACTCGGGTTCTGTATAAACTCAGAGAGGAGCTTAGGGGATGTGGTGCACAAGGTGAGGGCACATAGCTGATCTCTGTACTGATGGGCCTGGGGTGGGGGGGTCTGTGGAGAGAGAGAGAGACTTGAGAAACCTGAACATGTGTGTCTCTCTCCTTCATTTAAAACCCCAAGTGACCTTGTGCTATGGTAGTGATGGGGGCTGGGGGTGTGAAGGGGAAGGGAAAACAGCTGGGGAGAAGAGACCTTTTATTGGAAAAGTCTTGGCCAGCGAGAATTTGTAGTTATTATATCCCTGCAATTAAACACAGACACCCAGCAAAAAGCATAATCGTTCTCCTTTCATCCTAAAGGAGCAGGGAACAGCTGAAATCACCAACATCGTTGTCCCTGAGGGGACCAGAGGGAAGAGGGTTTTCAGATGGTGGGTGTGCGTATGCAAGTGAAAACATGTGCAAGTACAGACCAACACACACACACACACACACACACACACACACACACACACACACAGCCTTCTTTTCTCTTCAGACTCAAACCTCATGCATGCAGTAATGGGTCTCGGGGTCCCCATCCCAAGGCTGGGACAGAGAACCACACCAATTGCTGAGCCACTTCCCCTGACAGTGGCTGTCATCTGAGCCGTGCCTCCCAGCCCAGGGGGCAAGAAGAGAAGGGTGTGAGTTCCCTGGGAACCTCCTGCCTCCAAGACAGACCAGCTCTATCCATGAGGTCCTGTGAACCCAAAGTTTCCAAAGCAGGGTATTAGAGAAACACAAGTGAAAAACGTAACAGATTCAACCCAGAAGCCAACAGGTTCTCCAGTTTGGAGCTGCAGAATCCACTGTGACCCAACAATGGCGGCCTCCACAGGCTGCTCAGGAACTTTAAGGAAGAAAGGAAGCCTCTGCCCTGCACAAGGAAATACGGGCTTAGAAACGACTGGCCATCCTCTCGCTCACAAAAAAGCCACAAGTTAAATTTTAAGAAGCAGTTTGGAATAGCTGTAAAGATGAAGTCAAATCCCCAGGGCCACTTAATCCCCCTCCCCCATTTAACCTTGGGGGGGGGGGGTTGTGGGCCAACGTCTTCCCCCATCTGGGTCTACGTTGCTTCATCTGTAAACGGAGGGTAGTAACAGTCGCGTTGTAAAATGCTGTTGGAAGACACCACCACTTGAAGTGTTCTGCTCAGGTCTGATATGTAGTAAGAGCTCTGTCATTTGGTTACTAAGACAAAAAAACATGACGCTATCACTCATCTGATACCTTGTCCCTGGACTCCTTTGGAGACTGAAGCCAGTTGCCTCTTAATGCTTATGTGCACAGTGGCTCTATTGTGAAACTCAAGAGAATCACTCTACAACCTATCTGGGACAGGATTCGGAGGTCTTCCTCAACCAAGTGAAGTTGGCATGGGGAAGGGTTCTTCTTATCCAAGGCCGTCCCATCCCCTGCAAAGCATCTTTGGCCTCAGCCGCTAAGTGCTGGTCGAGCCCCTACCTCCATCATTTTGACAGAACTTTGTGGTTGAGAACTTGAAGGGCCAGGGAGTACAAAGTCTGAGAGGGTGAAGCTTGCCCAATCTCCATCCCTTCCCCCAAAACACCACTGCTTCCAAATGCTACCCTGACAACATGGCAGGCAGCTTTGTCCACAGGATAGACAGCAGGACAGATGAAGAAGGGAGACCAGTGAGGCCCAAGTTCAAACAGCTCAGGGAGGGAGAGAAACTTTATAAAAGCAAATTAAACCCAAGATTCTGAGGGAGTAAAATGGGTGAGAAGGGATATAAAAAGGCATTATGGGGAAAGTCTAGGAATTTCTTATCCTAGAGAGAAATACAGTAGGAAATCTGGAGATGCTGTATATGAAAGCACTTTCTGAATCACACTGAAAGTTGCGGGGATCATCATCATCTATGAGAAAGCCGAACATCACGACGGCCCCTTAGACAACTCTCTCTAATCTTCCACCCCTGCCCCAGCCCAGGCTTACCCACAGTGGCTCAAAACCCATTTTCCTTGACCAGAGGGTTATAAATCCAGGAAGTCAGGACATTCTTGGAGGAAGGGAGTGGTGCCATTTAAACCCTGATACCTGCCCCCTTAGTGATCTTCCCTCCTTCCTTTCCATGCAAGATGTTTTTGGTGATGCTACAGTCATGGAGGTTACTTGAGAAAAACCCAAGTACAGGAAATCAAAGTTTTTTGTTTTGTTTTCCAGGAAATCAAAGTCTTGCTGAGACATTAACTATCACCTGTCAATTCATGTTTCCACTTGACCTTTTGGTTTTGTGTTCTATTGGGAGCTGGAGATATGAGAATGGCCAGTGATATTCTTGGGAAAAAAAAAATGCTTTTAACAACATTACCCAGCTTAGAACACTCGTTCCAACATACAAAGACCCTTGCATCCTTGGAATTAATGCCCTAGAACTATTTTGAAAATTCACTAACAGTTTATCTTTCTAAAGTCTATCTTTTCTACCATCTATATGCCTCAAAGGTTAGGGACATAAGCTCTGTTGTCATCCCCACTCCACCATCAACTTGCTCTCCAATTAAGACCACTACATTTATGTTTTTTTAGAGAGGGGGAAGCAGGATCCCCACTGAGCAGAGAGCCTGATGCGGGGCTCGATCCCAGGACCCTGAGATCATGACCCGAGCTGAAAGCAGAGGCTTTAACCCTCTGAGCCACCTAGGCGCCCCCTTCATTTACGTTTTAAAAACAAGTATGAACAAGGTCCCTGACTGCAAAGAAGTGAATTGATGAAGACCTATGTCAACAGAACATGCCCTTTGAACTGTTCTCCTGCGAGTCTCAGTGGGGCATTTTCTCTGACCCATTCCCACTGTACTATGAATGAAGGAATGCTCCTAACTGATGAAGATGAAAAATATGTAGATGACAACTGGGTTGAGCCTATGGAATGTCAAAGATGGCTGGAGAACTCAAGCTCATTGGTTAGCATCAGCTAGGTTATGCTGCATCAACAGAGACCCTGAACTCTCATAAACAGTTATCATTCTCATTTAAAACTGATGTCCAACGTGGATCAGCCAAGGGTTTTGCTCATGTCCAGCCAGAACCCAATGCTTACAGCAGGTAGAAAAGTAACTGGCAAACTGTGTGCTGGCTTTTCAAGTTTCTGCCAGTTGGTCACACTAAAGGATGCAGCAATGTGCAAACCCTCCACGCGCAGAGAGAAAATCCTGAATGTCCACAGGGAACCCCAGTGACTACCATGGATCGAACTGGCCCCTGTGGAGGATTAAGCCTGGGCTTTCAGCCTCCCCAGCAAAATGTTTTAGCCCTAACTATAGCTATGCTATTGAAGACCTATTAATACGTGCCAATTAATTTCTTGGGCACTTTACACGGTCACACACTCAGAATTCCTGCAATCAGCCTAAGGCCAGTTCAACAACTGGTGAGTGACAAAGGACTGCAAGCCAGGGAGGGGTGTTTAACCACAAAGCCTTGGTTCCTTTTAATTCCCTGCCCATTTTCCCAATTCTGCAGCAAGTTACCAGGTCTAGTTTCATCCAGCACTTCCTAACACACCCAGCTGGTGGTGTGCCCATCCTTGGAGCCCTTACGGTATACCCCCAAGTATCAACCTCTCTGCTTGTTGGGGAGGGGGTGGGGGGCAGGCACAGAAACACCATTTCTTTACTGGAGCTTCCCAAACTCTCCTGTCTTTCACTTTCATCATCCTGGCCAAAGCTAGGGAAGCCACAAGGAAGCTCCCATCTAAGAAATTTTCTCCTAAACAATTCCCCCATCGAGTACATTTATCAGAGTGATGCTCAATAAGATGCAAATGCAAATAATTCTTAAAATGTACACTTCCTGTTGCCATAGATCAATTAAACCCACTCTACTTTATTGCCAGATTGACACAGGCATATATATCAGTTTGCCATGGGAGCCCTGCTCTGCCCACTGTGTTCAAGAAGCTCAGCAGGCAACCCACTCACATCACTTGGGACTCAGGGCCTTGAGGGGCATGGGAGAGGCACCATGGAGAATTCTGTCCCTGCCCAATCTGAGGAAAAAGGAAAACTGAAGCTGGAAGAGCTCATTAACAAGTGCTTTGCCCTGAGCAGATCAAGCAACCAGCACTGGCTAAAGCATAGGATCTTTGTTGGTCACAGAAATAAAATATGAAGCCTCAAAAACAAGTTCAAGGAAGAGTTTGGGACAATGGGTACTCAAATATTCTTAGTAGCAGAAATTGGTAGAACCTCTCGAGGGCAACCTGACATCTTTATCAGAGCCCTCTGACGATTGTCTCTAGGAATTTGTCCCAAGAAACTAATCAGAGTCCTATTCATGAGTATTAAACGAATATTTATAACATATTTTTAACAGTAAAAACCTGGAAACAATCTAAACATCCAACACTAATAAGAAACCGTTAAAAACTGTAATGTAGTATTTACTGATAGGAAAATGCTTCCAACACAATGAGAGCAACAGCACATTTTTAAATATTTGGCATTATAAAAGATTGGAAGACAATGAAGTGCCAGCAGTACTGATTTCCAGTGGTAAGATTATCAGCGACTTGAAAGAAAGAACATTTCCTTACACTTTGAGTTCAACATTTCTATGTTGATGTTTCTATTTTAAAAAAAACCAATCTTCAAAAAATAAAATCTAAAGTACCATTTCAGGCAGATGCAGACGTTGGAGTCGTGATCATTAATGCATTGAGATTCAAGGAGCAGCATTCCTCCTCCTAGGCATTACCTGATAAACTCCCTAAAGCCTCCATCCTCCCATTCCAGGGTGGGTGGACATCACCTGTCCCTGGGAATCATACCCAGCAAGGAGGAGACGGAGGCTGCAAGGCAGAGGCGAGAATATTGGTCTTTTAAGGCAGCCAGAAATTTCATTTGGACCTGTTGTCCTGCCTCCGTTTCCAACCCGAGAGGGCGCACACCAGCTCCGGAGACTTTCACTCCAAGACAGAGTCATCAACAGTACAGCTTGAATTTCCACAACCCTCTGCACAGACAGGTCATCAGTTTACTACTGGCAGATCCAAAAGCTGCCGAAGAATCACAAGAATTAACACAGGAGAGAAGGCGGACGTGTAACAGCAGTTTCTACATACAGGGACTTAAGACCAAAGTTTAGAGCTTAAAAATCCAGAAGCAACTTTCCCTCCAGCATGAACAGGTGGTCATAGGAAGAATCGGCAGACCCGTCCCTTTTATCAGCGAGATGAACCACGTGGATGGTGGATTGTTATGAATTAGTGGTAAGACAACAGAGGAGGAGGTTCCTAATGTGAGTGGTTAACTGAACCCTGGTTCCTCCCTTTTAACCACTATCTTGGCAAGAAGGAATGCAATATGGCCACTTAGGACGACATTCACATTGTAGTATACGCACAAAATGGCTCTGGAGGACTACCAAATGTTGAGTAACAGCAGGGCAGAGGAGAACTGGGAGGCTAAAAAAAAAAAAAAAAAAAAAATCCACATGTAAAGAATCTTTTTCCTCCTTTTTACATGTCTGTTCCTTCTGAAGTCTTTGCGGTGTGCACACCCCTCCATTGCTCATCTCTGCCCCGTCCAGCTATAACCCAGGGTGGTGATCACACACCGAAAGGAACAGGCCTCTGTCCCAATGGGACAGCACCTCAAACTCAACACTACAGAAATGTTCTCCTCTCAACAAAGGAGAATTCAATTCACAACTCCCCTCACTCCAAATCGGTTTTACCAACCTTCCTCTCAAATGCCCTGCTTCTAGAACCTGTCTTTTCCGGTAAGTCCTTATATATCCAGTCCCTCAGAGCCCAGAACCCCTTCTCACCATTGACTCTGATCTCTCTCTCTCTCTCTCTCTCTCTCTCACACACACACACACACACACACACACACACACACACACACTCCAGGGTCCAGCCCCTTCTCTGCCAAAGGGAAGCCGGGCCTCTGAGTTTGACAAAGACAGCTCTGTTTCCTCAGACCTGACAGCTCAGTCCCATGACCTGTCCCCGCTGACACACTCCCTCATGGGGCCCAGCCTCCTCCAACCCACATCCGGGCTCCCACCAGCAAGGCAGCCACAGCCTGAGCCACAATGCCCCAAGCTTCTGGAAGCCAGTCACACAGAAAGAGCTGCTTTCAATGACCAAGCAAAGAAACCCTTTCCCTGAGTCTGCACTGGGGAACTTTTGAAGGGGCACACATGTCCCAGGCACCATCCAGTCCACGTTGTATACTCTTGTCCTGTCCTTGGGTATTAGGACCAAGAATCATCCTTAATTTCTTTAGAGTCAGCATTTCCTTGTTTGGCATCCTCTCAATACTACACATTAGTTTGTGACTTTTCAGTCTCCCTATACAGAAGCATACAAACCTTTGTACACACACACTCAGCACCCACTCTTTCTACAGAACCCTCTAGACACCCCTTCCCTGAACACCATGCATCTCAATAAGGACCAGCCCAAAAAGCTCTGCTGGCTTCAAGTCCCCTCTACCTGCTGGTGCCTTAATACCCTGAGTTTCGTCCGTCTTCTCACAAACTTAATTCCCAAGTGTCCTGACTCAGAGGCTGGGAAAGAAAAGACTCGAAGGCATGGAAACACAAAAATGCCTGAGCGTTGGGGTGGGATTAGAGCTCATCTCTCCTTCCACTCCAAGACAGTTTGTTCCTTTTGGAGGACAGCACAGCTCTCAAGGGAGCACTTAGAAGAAAAGCCCTCCATGGAACTAGCTTATTAGGAAAACCACCACCCCGACCCCTGCTCATTTATCCCACTGGTATCTACTTTCCAAGTACCTCCTACTTCCCTCTTCCAAACCCCCAAACCAGTCCCAACTGGTAACTTCTAGGAATAAATAAAATCACCGTGTTCTCCAATGGAATAATATAGAAGATCACACTTAACTTCTGCCAAGATTGGAACAGTTGTTAGAGTTCACCATCCCCCTGCCCCATGCCAACAGTGTCTGAATGGCTTTGAAATACCATCTGGGAGAAATCATCACAAAATATTTAGTGTTCCAATTCATTAAAAAAAAAAAAAAAAAGTCAAAAGGAAGAAAACACACATATATGCACCTTACCTGTGTTTTGGCAAATCTCTGGGAGATGGGGTTATCCTGAAAAGCATTCCTGAACGCCCCCAAATCCCCTTGTTGGTTCCATCTCATTTCTTCCCCAAGAGTGTGCTAACTTACCTGCATGGCCATCAGTGACAAATGAAAAGAACCAAGTAACACTACGATGGTCCCCTTGTGGGACCTCAGGGGAAACGGATGATGTCCGCGCTCAGACCTTTCTCAGTAGCACAAAGAGGCTAGCCAAAGATTCATCTGAAGCCAAGTCCCACTTCTGGGGTGTGACTCCACATCTCAGAGCCCCACACCCTATGCAGAACTGGATGGTGATTTTCACCTGCAAGCTGTGACCAGGGGACTGGGCCTCCCTGGCCAGGTCTGCATCTCACCAAGGGTACATACCTCAGAAGGTTAAAGCTCAGATCCAGCCTCTTGGCGAAATGTCCGCAGTCCCTGCCAAGGTGCTCTGGAATTTCTCTGCAGTCCTGGCCTATGTAGGACACCTGGAAATTAAATGAAACAGAAACAATGTGGCAAATGGAACTCGCCCAGCTGCTCCCAACCCTGAGTCATTGATCCGAAGATTGTTTCCGCAACTTTAAACGCACGTGCTCCTCACACACCAAAAAGGCCCCATTTGGGACTATTTTCCTGATCAAATCAGCTTTGGGGGCTTCAAGGACTCTGCCAACAGCTCCCCTTTCCTGGTACACTTAGCATGATGGAGACTAATCCCAGCACAATGGAAATTGGGCTAAAATTGGCCAGATTCAGGTGTCCGGAAAAGCCCCCATGTCAGAGCACGCGGATATAAACACAGCAATCAGCCTCTCGCTCAGGGGCCTTTCCAACAGCTGCCCCTCTGGCTCCCCTCCTTCCCGATCCCCCCCTTCCCCAAATACCCTGTTATGCACATTACCTCATAAAAGACACAGCAGATGCACTTACCAGCATTCAACCTGCAGGGTGCTGGAACAAATAGGGTTGGACAAGAAAACCTCCCCAGACCGCCGATCCCATCCCATTACTACTGCGTATAAAACGTTCCCCACACTCTGTACAAAGCTGATTTGAAGGCGGCAGGGAAACGAAGGGTGGCCACAGCTTCCAAGTCTCTCTTCTCCCGGGAGCCTTTTGTAACCAACCCCACTCGGGTTGCACAGCTGTTCCCTTAGGCCTTTTTAAACTTATTTTATCATCATTACTAATCTAGTGTGTGTCCAAATATTAAGAAGCTGAATTGAAATCTGATGCCAGAATTTGACTGTAGGAAGGTCCGAGGGCTTTCTCACAGCTCCAACCACTCAATCTTTGAAAACCTTTTTTTTTTTTTTTTTTAAACACAGATAGTGCCCCGTGGGTGAATTGGCAACTAATTCCAAAATCCGTAAAACAAACCCATGGGTGACAGTGGATCAAAATATAGGATACTTCCCTAAAGGACTCCCTACCCCTAACTGCCAGGTAGAAATGCAGCCTTATTACCTGGCTACAGTCTTGACCCTTCCTCCCTGCCCTCCCAAATGCATATCCTCCTACACATATAGATAAGAATATCTTGGAATAAGAGATTCTCCCCAGGGTTATGCTTCCCAAAGGGGAACAAGAACACGGTGGCCATATAGAACTCTAGATATTGGGTTGAACATTATGACTTCCTAATATTCAATCCCAGAACTACAGAAATAGCACTTTCATAGGACTCAGCCTAATTAAAAACAAAACACATCATACCCTAATATGCTCAATTTTCACGTCTGCTCCCAGCCCCATCCTATCCGATGGGGACCAACTGCTGACAGCACAGTATCCTGTACTCATGCCCTCAGTAACTTCATTCCTGGATGAGAGAAAGTAGGGGAGAAAGGACACAGAAATAGCTGATTCCAATGAAATAATTTGGACTCCAGAAGACACAGGCTAAAAAATAAAGGTCTCTACGTTCAATCGAGCAACCTCTTTTCTACATGGGACCCGTCTTTCCTCAGAACTCCTTGGGTAATAAACTTCTGCTTCCCAACGGGGATGGAAATCACCCAGCAAGAAGAGACTGGGGACCTAAGACCCCAATCAACCTAGGGACTTCAATTTCCCTCAAGATGCCCACTTGACCAGCAGCAGTTTCTATTAGAATAACGCATTGACCCTGCGGGCCCATGAAAACCACTGGAAAACCCATCCCTTTCACCCCATCTCGCACAATCATAGGTATTCAAGATCTCCGTGGTATATACAGCATAGAGGCTGAGGTTTAGATGTAGAAACTGACCTCTGTCCTTATAGACTCATCAAGGATTCCATCTCGTGGGGACTCCGTTTCTCAAAACCCCTCAAGTTTTTACAAAGAAACTAAGACTTCAGCAGCACGCCCACAGTAATATAGTTTCTCAATGGTCAAGTCCTGCACCAGGACTAGGAACTTCCAACCCGGGCGCCACGGAGTTCTTATGAATCCACACGTGGATGTGGATTTCCTTGATCAGTAAACACCAGTGGTACATCCATCATCATGTTTCGGCTTCAAAAATGCATCTTCCTGGCTGAAAGAATGTGAATTACCTCACGATAAGAGGTTGAGAGCCCCAGAGGAGCTAGGGAAAGAAGATGTGCTCCCTTCTTCTGTAGGATCCCCTTTCAGAGGCAAAAGGAGCACCGAGGAAGGTATTACCATGAAGCATGCAGATCATTCACATGCCCAACAAGACTTTTATCTGATTGTTGTATTACAACGGCCTAACACAACATCTCAGGAAAACTCAAGCACACCTCATACTCACAGCGGAGATCAAGTCTCTCCAAATTTAGTATGAAAACCAACTTGATAAGCCATCTGCACGCTTGGACACCCTACTGCCATCAACCCCCAAGGTGAACTGGGACATTTAGAGATGGGAGTTAGGCTGACCATATTTAAGGATCCAAATCAGCGGGACAAGGCTTAAAGGCAGCTGGCCGCCAGGGCAAACAACACTCGTAATGAGAACAAAGTCCTGTTTAGCAAGTGCCGGAGTGGAAGACACTACCTCTCAGGGCGTCAGGAAACTCCTTGGAGCAGAGGCCCGCCTACTCTAACAAGGTCCAAATAGCCAGACCAAAACCAGTTTGCTACTTGAGCAAATAAGGGAAATCGAGATTAAGAGATCCTAACTGCCCCAGAAGCAAGAGCGCGTCCAAAACAAGTCATTGCCTATAGTCAGTTATTTTTAGACTGAAGAACCCAGTTTTGTACTTTTCATTTGCCTACCTTATGTGACCGGTATCTCAAGACTTCTGCCTTGTGTGGAACAGTAACAGAGATGGACACCATTACTGGGGAAATGAAAACTGATGAAGATCTCCCCTTATCCCAATACAGGGAGACCAGAGAGGAAAACGAGAATGTCTGTGCAAAATCCCCACACATGCACATACCCAGCCCCCTGAGCAGAAGCCACAGGGAACGACCCAACTGCAGAGGACTATATATTTGTTTGCCATTGAGACAGTCCGGCCCTCCCTCTGGACATTTCTGAGGATGATAGATTTGTTAGTAGGCTGTGTATAAAGTGATTATTTTCTGATAATCATCAGCCCAGGAACGGAAGATCCCAGATTTTAAATTTTTAGTACTGAAAACTGTCAGTAGAAACTGTCCGTGGGCTGCTACTTCCCAGCTATGTTCTCCTGGATGGGTCACAATCTCAAAAGAGTTTGTCTTCTCTTCTCTAAACTAGTCTAATGCTAATCGCATCCAAAAGGTATAATAAAACTAACATTTATTAAATGCCTACTGCCTGGCTGTTAGCTAGTCAATCCCCATGAAACAGCCCAGTCAGTCATAGATCCTCAACTTAGAGCAATGACAAGAGTACACAGCACTCTTGCTGAGGGTGTCCTCAGCACTCAGTAAATAGCTCAATCAGACCGACAGCCCTAAGAAAGGAATCTTGGGCACAAGATTTCAGTGCCTGAATTCCAAGTTTGCATTTGGATCTCCAATTGTACCGATGCCATGACTTGGTCATCAACTGGTGGGAAAAGTAGATTGAGGACTTAATGCTGATACAAGTGATGCATTCAAGCCAAGAGAACGCCAAAGGAAGTCAGATTCATGTTGAATCAACGGGTTGTACAGAGAAGAGTGGAGAGAGGGCTGATACAGGCCCGTGGAACTCCTAAAGCCCAGGGCAAGAGCAGTTAGCCCACAGTGGTGCTGAAAGCAGTGACCTAATTTCAACAAAACATCATCCATCTCATTCGATTCTTTCAGTGGTGGTATGGTTGGGATTTGTTTTGTTTTCCGTGCACTCAAACCATCTCCTTATTTGGGGGACAGGTCTCTATGAACTTCGAAAAAGTTCTATCTAGTTGTATGGTTTTTCTTTTTTTTTTTTTTTTTTTTAAGATTTTATTTGACAGAGAGAAACACAGCGAGAGAGGGAACACAAGCTGAGGGGAATGGTAGCGGGAGAAGCAGGCTTCCTGCCGAGCAGGAAGCCCGAAGCGGGGCTCGATCCCAGGACCCTGGGATCATGACCCGAGCCGAAGGCAGATGCTTAACGACTGAGCCACCCAGGTGCCCCTAGTTGTATGTTTCTATATTTAAGCAACATTGCAATAAAAACAGTATCAATACTACGGGCTCATGGGAAGGCTTTTTTCCTAAGAAGGCTCCATCAAAATTTGAGAAGTACCATGTGACACACCATTCCAGGAACTACTACTTGTTACAGCTGTCATTAGAAATTAAATGGGGGCAGAATGCTTAAAAACAAACAAACGAACAAACAAAACAACACTTAAACACCCCCTGGGCTGCCACTCAGACCCACTGACCAAGGAGGTTTAGGACCTGGGAGACTAACACCCCAGGAGCATTTTCTCAGCCTCTCTCCTCAGCTCCTCCCCCAGCAGCTCCATCTGCTAAAACAGACCCCTAATGCTCAAAATGCCTCACCAACAGGTTAATGACCGTCTTTAAGCCGTTTGGAGTAGGCTAAAGGCAGGGGGTGCAGGAGTATAATCAAGTTGGGGAAACGGGAAGAGAGGAGGTGGCACAACGAAGTTCCTAGCCCTACGGTCAAGTGCTCCATGAACTTGGAACAAGCCACACCCAAAGAATGCTGGGTCTAAACTGCAGAGACCTAGGGTCTGGGGGCAAGGGGACCTTCTTAGGCAGAGCCCTCTCCTCCAGCTTCTTCTAAGCGGGCATGTTAACTCCCAAAAGCCATTTTCCCTGCCACCTAAATAAGACCCACCATTTTTAACCTGTCCCACAGGCTAGTACCTCTCTGGCCTGCTCACTTCCCAATTCTGAGAAGGTGGAAACATTTGCCCAAAGTAATCTCAAAAATCTAACTGTGCCTGACACTACCTGCCTTAGGCAATCCAAGGGGTGAGCTTCAAAACCTCAGAACTATTTCTCCAGGGCATGCAAGGAAAGGCCGGAGGAGGGCTGGCTTCATCAGAGGTTAAAAAGAGAGTCCTGGCTTTTCCAGAAGGTGAAAGGCACCTGGGCCCAGCATCCCTCCAGCAATAACCGAGAACACCTGAGGCTCCACTACGGGGCTGAAAGCAAGCGACTCTAGGTGTCTGTCACCCCAAG
>CM053617.1:27178350-27200269 GCA_028646535.1 Procyon lotor | reverse complement strand
TTGGGAACAGCATGGAGGAACCTGGAGGGTATTGGGCTCGGCGAAACAAGTCAGAGAAAGAAATACACCACACTTCACTTACACATGGAATCTAAAAAATGAACAAAAACCAAGAACAGACTCAAATACAAGAGAACTGCTGGTTGCCAGAGGGGAGAAAGTGGGGGGGGGGGGGCTAGGCCAAATGGGTCAAGGGGATTAAGAGGTACAAACGGTTAGGAACTGAGTCCCCAGGGATGAGAAGTGGGTAAATAGTCTAATATTGCAATAACGTTATATCGTGACAGAGGCTAACTACCCTCGTGGTGAGCCAAGGATAACGGAGAGAATTGTCGAATCACTGTGTTGCACACCTGAAACTAATACAACATTGTATGCCAGCCGCATAACACACTGAAGAGAGAAATTAGATGGCGAAATAGAACTGGGGGACTTTAGCCTTCTATCTGCCTTGCATAAGGGGCCTAGGTTTAGGATCCGGAAGCAGTGTGCAGTGCAGCCCTCAAACCCAGAGAGCCTACCAGAATGCATTATGACTTTCATGGTCTTTATTGGGACCTAGGTCCTTTTGCCATCCTGGGCTCCTTAAAAAAATGAAGAAACCACACACACACCCCTAATGTTTATATTTTACGACTTCATTAGTATAAAGACAGATAGATTAAAATGTTTTCTTTGACTAAAGTTATTTTCTTCTGATTATCAAAGTACACTTTTTAAGAGCCCCCAAAAGTACCATCAGCTGTGGGCACGGTCCACTCTGCCTGATGGAGAAATCGGCGCTGCCAGCCTTAGCGGGGAGCACTAGGGACAGAGGAGGTGGAGGGGACCTGGGCGACCTAGAAGGCTTTGCCCTCTTCTCCCACAGGCGGGGGTGGGGGAACCAGGCCCCAAAGGGGACGCGTCCTCACCAAACCAGAGCGGGCCTGGGCTCCTGAAAGAGTCGCCAGCTGGAGACGCAGCCCCCATGCGGCGGGGCAAGGAGCCCTTTCTAACCTCGGGGCGGCCCCCTAGCCCAGCACTCCCGCCCCACGCCGGCTGCCCCAAGCGAGGGCGGGGTGCGTCCTGGCGGACTTACTTGAGTTCCACTGACCACGAGCCCGGCCATGACGACCGGGCGGACACGCGGCGCGGAGCCCCGACAGCCGAGCCCAGAGCGCAGCGGCGGCGGCCGGCAGCAAAGCCCAGCGCGCAGTTCCGCACTTAAATAGTCAGCTGACCCGGCGGAAGCCCGAGGCGCGGGCCGGGTGCTGGAACTTGGGTTCAGCTGTGCGCGGGGCCGCTGGCCCCGGAGCCCGTGAGACTGGGCACGCCCCCGGCCACGCCCCGCCGCAGGTGGCCCCCAGCGCCCCGCGCTCCCACGGAACGGCCTGGCCCCTTGACTTCCCCCCTACCCCCGGGGCCCCCCAGGACCTCATCACCCCCGGGGGGGGCCAGGGGACCCGGAATAGCATCCCCCAAAAACGCTAAGCCCAGAACTTGGACTAACTCCGTTAGCCGAGGGCAGGCTAGGAGGAGGAGGGCTTCGCGTGAGCCCCATCTGAGTCCTTCGTTAGCGGGGGACATGGAGAGCCGGCCTTTCCTGTATTTCACAATCCAGATTACATAACTGTCCTTGGCTGCAGGGAGGAGGGGCCTTGGCTTGGACTCCCCTCCCCAACTTTGAGGGGAAGGGGGAAAATGGAGAGGTCGAAAGGACACCTGGTGGGGCGGAGTTTCCACTTGTAGTGGGAGGAAGAGGGAATTAATTTCATTATAAACAAGATGCTGGCTCAGCTAAAAGCACCCCAGCTTACAGTAATAAACCCTAGAGAAGAAGAATCCATGATGTTCCCAAATTTCAGGTTTCTCTGATTCTCTGTCTTATTTGTGAAGCTCAAAGTCACCCATGCGGTCAAATTCCACCCCCACTCCGCACCCCCCCATCCCTTCCCCTCAGCTGGAAGTGAAAGGAGGTCTTTACTGCCTCCTCCATCAGGCCTCCTCCATCAGGCCTCCTCCATCAGGCCGGGTGGGCAGCTCATGCCTGTCCTCAATTGAAAGGAACCAAATTTTCTCCCTGTGCTGTGAATTTTTGCCTTCATGCCTCCATCCCCGGGATGCAGGAAGCTATTACCACATACCACTTGTCACATTATCACCAATCCTCTCTTGCAACTAAGAGCCAGCCTGGCCTTAACTAGCCTCTCTCCCCTGCTCCCTCCATACGAGTGAGTAAAGCTACCATTCAGAGAAGGGATCTCGAGTGCCAGACTTCAGATGGGACCGTTGCATTGCAATCACTTCGGCTCTGTAGACCTGCCCATAATGGGAGCTCCCACCTCTGCGGAGGGGGTGTTCCCAGGGCTTTTGTTTTCGTCATTCTGTGTGTCTAAACAGCCCTTGGAAACCCCTGTTTGTGCAGCTGATGATAATTATGCTCATGGTTAAGCATATTGTGGCTATCATCATCGTCTCTCAGGCCTGGTGCCAACACATTGTAACGCGGGCCCTCCTTGTCAGCATTCTGATGAGTGGTGTTGGCCTCTGAGGGCTGACCCGCCTGCCCCTCTCTCTGCTGGGAGGAGCGGACATAGCAGAGTGGGGCTGTAAGAACAGAGACTTGGCTGTGTTTACTTTGGGGGGTTTCAGGAAAAGCAACAAAAGGTCCTACAGGCCAAAAAAGAAGGCTTGCCCTCCAGAGATAAGGGGGATCAAAGGGAATCTTCCAGGGCCTCCTGCCCCACAGACCAGCTCCTCATGTTCCTCTATCCTTCTCTGTGGGATGCAGCCTCTCTGGTCCATTGTCCACTTTTGTCTGCCTTTCCTGCCCAAAAAAGGAGGAAGTGGGCCCAGGTCCTGACAGTCATGATACACTGCCCTCTCCACCTTTCACCTTGGCCTTCCTAGAAGGCCTCTGACTGGCAGGAGAGGACATGTGAAAACAGGCTTAAAGCTACTCACAGATGAAAGTAGAACACACTCTCACCCCAGCAGGAGGATGCTTGAGGTCGTCTCATCTCTGCCCCTGTATCTGTACACAGCTGTGTCTTCTGAGCATAGACTCTTCTGCACACACTATCTGCCAAGGATGCCAAAGTAGGCAGGGATCTTTCCTACCTTCCCAGGCCTCCCTCACTATTTTTCCTTCCTCTACATGGCTCTAGGGTGATCATTCTAAAAACCTGATTTGACCCTATCTGAAATCTTTTAATGCTCTCAATCAACTAATAACATAGCCCCAAAATCTCCAATATATCCCTCAAGATCTTTATAACCCCATCATCCCCTAACTCTCTCGCCTCCTCGCCTACTTTCCCCTCCTCTGCCTGACTCTTAGCTGTTTTGCCTTCTCATCCACTCTTATATCCTCTAGGTGAACACATCCAGGAGGCCAGCTGATTGCAAGGGACAATTGGAAAAATCACCAATAATAAGGATAAGCTCAGACAGACGTGGGCTTTAGCATTTGAAATGGAAGCTGATGACAACACGGAGCTACTGAAAGTTCTGGAGCAGAGTAGAAATGTGTTGAATTTAGTCAAGGAGGGCTCCTCCCAAATCAGACTGGATCCACCTCTCCTTACTCCCTTCAGCTTTGGAAGTTATCTTGAGAAGAACAAGAAGGAGGGAGGAGAGAAGGAAAGGAAGGAAAAGGAGAAGAAGAAGGATCTGTCTATCCCTGCACCAAGGAAAATCGGAAGAGGGTGATAGAGGACATCCTTCTACCTCCTCATCACTTTCTTGAGCAAAAAGGAAAGTTAAATCTAACGAGCAAAGTAAAGTTCTTCAGGTCATATGGTCCTCCCTTTGGAAGACAGAGAGCAAAGGAGCGCTGAGATGAGGCCAGCCCAAGAGGTAAACTATTGATTCCTTTGGAACACAGGGAGTTGTCAAGAGTGAACAGAGGGAACAGATTTTGTTAGAGCTTTATCTTGAACACGGCTCTTTCTGCCTCAGCCCCAGAAGCACGAGGTGGGGGAGTGGGAAGAAGGCTCATGCAGTTATCCATGGGCAGCAGTTCCCTCCTGCCATTCTAGTGGGCAATTGAGAGTGAGATGTTGGAGACCCCTGCCTCATCCTATCTTACCCCACAGCTCTTCTGCCCCAGCTTCCGAGGGCCAGGCATTGTCCTAGGCACTCCGGGTGTACATAACTAAGGCATACACTTCAGGAAAGATTTGTGCTCAGACATAGGCAGTACTATGTCAACAAGAAGCCCTGTGGGGCGCCTGGGTGGCTCAATGGGTTAAACCTCTGCCTTCGGCTCCGGTTATGATCTCAGGGTCCGGGGATCGAGCCCCGCATTGGGTTCTCTGCTCAGCTGGAAGTCTGCTTCCTCCTCTCTCTCTGCCTGCCTCTCTGCCTACTTGTGATCTCTCTCTGTGTCAAATAAATAAAATCTTAAAAAAAAAAAAAAAAGAAAGAAAGAAAGAAAAAAGAAGCCCTGTGACTGTGATCCTATTTCCCATATCCAAAATTGGGACAGGTAGGCCCACTTGTATAGTATACTCACGAGAACTACAGAACAGAAAGTTCGAATCAGACCTGGGCAGCTAATCCTGAGCCTATGAATTCTGGAGCTCTAACACTTGCAAATGGGGAGTGAGGAGGTTCGACACTAACCACTAGAAGTTTCCTTATCACCCTTGATGAAGAGGCCAATATTTTATTCCTACTGTCATCTTTGTTATTATTATTCTTTGGCAGAAAAGGCCCTTTCCCCTGGAGTTCTTCCTCCTTCACATTCCTGAGGACAAAAAGGAAAATCCTGTTTATTTGCAGTCAAGGGAGTTGATTCTGGGGTCGACCAGCACCAGTGAAACAGGAACTGATTGCTTAAAACCCTCCAACTTTGTGCATCATCAGCTGAGAGCACAGGGCCAGTTAACAAAGTTTTATTAGCATTCCCACCTATCCTCAGTCGAATTTCTATTCAGCCTGGCCTCATTTCTTTCAGGCCCAACCCCTGGGCAGGTTAAGACGATTGCTGTAATTAATCATGCCCCAGCCCCTAGTTCAGACTCACCACATTCAGAGTTCAATTAAAAAAAAAAAAAAAATCTGGGTGTCTGCATACAAAACGCTCTTTGTTGCTAAAGCAGCCTCCTTTCAGTCTAAAGGAGGGAGTTTAGGAAAGAGGAAAGGTTTCCGGGGCCCTCTCTGCAATATTTGTACGTATGTGAGGGATTAAGGATGATCTAGGCTCCTAAACACCTCCACGATCTCCCAACCAGAACAAATGACATTTTAAAATATATATATTAAATGCAATCATAATGTTTGGCATGATTATTCACAGCATAAATGTTAGTTTATTATCACTGTGTACTATTATAATTATCATTACCATTAGCTCTCAGTGCCTCAGAGTTCCCTTCTCTTAGGATCTTAAAAGATACTGTGGTTGTCGTCTCTATTTAAATGGAAACAGTAGCAGAGAGTAGGGAAGGGAATAGGTTTGCAAAAGGTGAGTGGAAGAGGGGTTTCTGCTTTTCACTGTGTGTATTCTGTGATTTTTGCAACATGCAAACCTGCCTTTGCAATGAGAAACTAGTGAAGGAGATTGGATGGAAAGATCAGGAAAAGAGAATTTATAACTGGAACTGCCCCCTGCTAATCTCTTAGCGTAATTTTCACAAATCCTGAAAACAGCAATGAAAACCGAATCTTATTCCCCCATTTGCCTGGAACTAGTTGGATGCCCCAAGTCCTTAGCTGGGCGCAGAATGGAGGTTATCTCTGACTTGAGGACAGAAGCTCATAGTAGGCTCTTTTTTTTTTTTTTTAAGATTTTATCTATTTATTTGACACAGAGAGAGAGAGAGAGAGATCACAAGTAGTCAGAGGGGCAGGCAGAGAGAGAGAGAGAGAGAGCGGGGGAGGCAGGCTCCCTGCCGAGTAGAGAGCCCGATGCGGGGCTTGATTCCAGGACCCTGAGATCATGACCTGAGCCGAAGGCAGAGGCCCTAGCCCACTGAGCCACCCAGGTGCCCCCTCATAGTGGGCTTTTGAGAAGGAAAGGGAACATTGACCAGAAGAACC
This sequence comes from Procyon lotor, assembly GCA_028646535.1. Lineage (NCBI taxonomy): Eukaryota > Metazoa > Chordata > Mammalia > Carnivora > Procyonidae > Procyon > Procyon lotor. Next base: position 27,194,245 of record CM053617.1, on the reverse strand, counting down.
TGTTTGACTTTATACTGTCCACTGGGGGAGATGGAAGCAGTGTCTAAGCCCTAGGTACTTTTCCAGAATCCAAACTTGGCTTGGAGAGGTTCTGCCATTCAGAGGTTGAGGAACACACCCCCTCCCCAACTAAAACGTACAGGACTCGGCAAATGAGATTCCAAGTCCACAGATGCAGCCCTAGCATGTATATTTTCTCAGGTATCCCCAGGTAGTTTGGACTGTGACCATACAGACTTGCTGCTTTAGAAATCATTTACTCCAACCACTGATTAAGGAAACTGAGGCCAAGGCGTGGAAGGGACTTGCCCAAGGCCACCCAGCAAATGAGCAGCTGACTCCAGGCCAGAAGTCTGATCTTCTGAAGAAAATAAAACAAGACTCATCCTATATCCAAGCAAGAGGCGGGTGAAGAGACTGCGGAAGAGCGTCAGAAAGATGCCATTTCACATCTAATCACTTCTTGTCACGTTGCAACCATTTTCCTCATATGGAGCCCCACACTGATGGATCAGAAATAACATTTTCAAAGTTATATCTTCAAGGAAATGGCTATTAATGTTCTTCCTCTCCTTTTAGAGTGCCGAGGAATACATATTAATTTTCTCTCTACTTATATTGCCTATTTGCAAATTGTATTCACTACCCAGTGCTCCAATTTGTCCTACCCCTGAAGAGATTATGATGAATAAATGTGTTCCAGGAAATAAAATAAAATACAAAATTTGTCACTGAGATTTATTTTTATAATTATTTACAGGGATTATTTTAGAATGTATGGGGGGCAATAATAATAATGCACACAAGAGGGTTCTGGCATGATTTACCCGTATTAATTCAGAGTCTCTTCCCACTTCTCTGAAAGGAGCCCCAGCTCTCTGCAGCTCTGAGCAAAGGGCAAAGCAAGTACCAGCGGTGCCTGTACCACTGGTACCAGAAGGCTGAGGGCCAGAGGAAATGCTGCGAAGTCTTGAAGTGGTCAGTGCCCTGGCCTATGAGTCCTGGATTCAAGACTTCGCTTTGCTATTATTAGCCAGGTGCCCATGGCTGAATCCTTTCACTCCTGAGGTCCTCAGTTTCCTTACCTGAAAACTAACTGATCTAAGGAGTAATTTACTAGTAAGATAAAAACACAGGTAAGTACACATATCTCCCCAAAACAAGGAGAGAGAACGTGCTCATTAATAAATACTTCTGGACACCTACTGGTGTCAGGGACAGACAATAAGGAACAAGACAGATACAATCCTTATTTCCCCAGGGCTTATACTCTGGTGGGAGGACACAAGTAACAAGTAAATAAATAATTTCAAGTCTGTGAAATGCATAATATCAGGTAACACGAACACATGCTATGAGGATAAAAGCAGACAATGGGAGGTGGGGGGGTTGCTAATTTGGATACAATGTCCAAGGTCTCTGCCAGCTGTTCAGAACATTCTACCTGTGAAATCCTTGATGAGCAGAGCCTGATCCAGACTTTAGCCCCTCTTACAATGCTTTCTGATACACAAACCGCATAGCCCCAGGCAACTATGGAGTATTCTGGAAAGGCTTCTATACGAGAAGCAACATTCGGGCTGTAATCTGAATACCAACATGATGCCCACCATGAGAAGCCTTAGGAGAAGAACCTTCCAAGCAGATGGAACAGCAAAGGCAAAAGCTATTAGTGTTCTCTGAGTCTCAAAACAGAGTTGTGTTGCCACTTTGCTCGTGCTTGAGTGGTGAACTTGAGCTCAAACGCTTCCCGGGGCGCGGTGTCACCCCAGCCAGAACGATGAGTCTCCCTGGTACAGCCACACCAGGCTTTGGATTGCCGCTCAGCTCTGAAGTACAGGTGAGCTGAAGCCTTGAGATGCTGCAGCGGCAAGCAGGGACATTCCTGGGCACTCACAGGTTCTTCAGCCTCATAAAGCTTTTGTGGTTTTCCTGGAGAAGAAAACAGGGGAGGATCACTGGCCTTTACACATGACCCCACTGGCACAGACTCACAAACTCACAAAAGCACATGAACGTATGTGTAAGTATATAGACACACAAAACACAGGCCAGTGTTGCATTCAGGGGTTCCATCCCATTGCTACAGTGTGAACTCTGAACCCCGATCTGGGACACACTCTGGCCTCCACCTACTGCACTAGCTACCAGTGACCAGTAGAGAAGGCAGAAATTTTAGACCGTCTGTCCTTAGAACCCAGACGGTTTGTTTATAGCTTATGCTTAGGTACTGGAAATTCATTCCTTCAATTCATGTATTCAAAAAGTATTTATTGAGTGCCTGCTGTATGCTTGACACTAGTCTAAATTGTGGGGACAGAGCAGAAGAGAAAACAAAGTTTCTATCCTTGTGGAGCTTACTTTCAGCATGGGGAGAGATAATAAGCAAGTAGATACCAAATATTTGGTGGTGATAAGTCCCGTGGAGAATAAAAGAGCAAGGAAAGGGGATAAGAAGTCCCTGGGGGAAGATGGAGTGATCAGGGAAGGGCCAACTAAGAAAGTGATATTTAAGCCAAGTCCTGCAAGAAGCAAGGGAGAGCCAGATGCACATCTAGGGGGAAATGTTCAAGGCAGCCAGAACAGCAAGTGCAAAGGCCCTGAGGCAAGAGAGTGCCTGGCAGGTTTGGGAAACAGCAAGGATGTCTGAGTGGCTAGAGTGGAGTGAACAAGAGGGAGAATAATGCAAGTGAAATCAGGAGGCAGGGTATGGTGTGAGGAGGAGAAGCAGATCATCTAAGGCCTAATAGACTAAGACTAGGATTTGGGCTTGTACTCCCGGGTGAGATGGGGAGCCTTGAGCAAAGGACCCATATTTTGTAAAGACTACTCTGGCTGCTATATTGAGAATGCACCATGGAGAAGGAAGGGCAGAAACAGAGAAAGCAGACAGCAGAGTAGCAGAGGACTCACTGGAGATGTGAAGAGTGCCTACATATATTTTGAAGATGACAGCAACAGAATTTCCTGTTGGATTGGACACAGAGAGCAAGAAAAACAAAGGACACAAGACTAACTCCAAGGCTTTGACCCGAGTAACTGGAAGAATGAAGTTGACATACTGAAATGGATGAGCAAGTTAGGGGGGCAGGGGGATCACGGGATCACTTTTAGACCTTAGAAGTTTGGGATGACTTTGAGATATACAAGCAGAAAGGCCAAGGAAGCAGTCTGCACATGAACATAGACTTAAGGAAGCAGATATGAACTAGAGTTGGAAATTTGGGAGTCCTCAGTTTTTAGATGGCATTTAAAGCCACAAGGCAGGATGAAAAAGATCTGAAGATTGTGTCCTAAGCACCGACAGTAAGAGGTCAAGGAGAAGGGCAAGAACCACAGAGACTGAGAAAGAGACGCTGCAGAGGTAAGGAAGAACCGAAAGCAAGCCAGACTCTGGAAGCCAAGAAAAAAAATGAGAGGAGAGGAGAGGAGAGGAGAGGAGAGGAGAGGAGAGGAGAGGAGAGGAGAGGAGAAGAGAAGAGAAAAGAGAAAAAGAAAAAAGATGGTGTTCTAACATAATGACCAATTCAACCAAGGACCACCAGGGGATGCTGAAATCATTGGATGAACAGGAAATTCACATGGAAATTTACAGATTATCTATAAATTACAAAGGGGAAAATGTACCTTTAGAGTGGAGCGATCTGGTGGTCACCAGCCTAGACTTAGCATCTCCAAGGGTAAGACAACCTAATAATATGGGCCTCGGATGAGATGCAATGGGAAGAACACACTACTACATGCTACGCTTGCCAAAACATTTAGCCAGAATCTCCCCGTGAGGAAAGAGACAAATCTAGAAAGTGAAACGTTCTTCAAGACAACTGAGCTACACTGTCTAAAATGTCAGTGTCGTGGGGGGAAAAACACAGGAAGGAAGGTGTTAGATAAAAACGGACTAAAAGAACATGACCACCAAGAGCAATGTGTGTTCTTCTATTGGATGCTGAAACTAGGGAAAAGAAAAACAGCTCAAAAGACATTTAAGGGACAATCAGAAATGTTTATGTTTGAACCATTTGATGATGTTACTGGTGATATTAAATTAATAGTACTTTTCGTAGGCGCACTCATTGTACTATGGTTTCATAAGGGAATTTCTTTTCCTTAGAGATGCAAGCTGAAGAAATTAGGGGTAAACATCAAGTTGCCTACAGCTTTCAAATGGTTCAGAAAAAAATAATGTGTGTGTGTGTATGTGTGTGTATGAGACAGAGCATGCCAACATGCTAACATGTTAACAGCTGATAAGTCTAAGTGAAGGGAAAGGGCATTCGTTATCCTGTTCTTTTTTTCATAAGTTTGAAAAATTTTATAAATCAAGTATTAGGGAATAAGAGGGAAAAAGGAGCGATCAGTTCATCCAGTGCTATTCAAGGTCAAGTAAACTGAGGACAAAGAATTAACCATTGGATTTAACAGCAGGGAAGTCATGGGTGACACTGAAGACGGGAAGAGAGCAAAAGAGACAGGCAAGGGCCAGACCATAAAGACCTACATAGGCCTCAGTTCGAGCACAATGGGAGTAAAGTGCTTACCTTCATATTTTAGGGCAACAGGCCTGACAGTCGGAGGAAGGTCGTTCAGAAGAGGAGAGTGGGGTCAGGAAAATGTCCTCACAGATTCTGAAAGTACACGTGACCCCCTTCGTGGCCTGAAGGGAGAGACTACAAAGAGATTGCAGCCCAATGGGCAGGACCTGATGTCTGTTTGTGAGACAAGAATAGAGGAGCCAAGATGGTACCATTCACCAAAATACCACATTGCGGGGTGGGGGACTTGCTGCAGTGAAAAAGTCCATATGCAGGGGCGCCTGGGTGGCCCAGTGGGTTAAAGCCTCTGCCTTCGGCTCAGGTCATGATCTCAGGTTCCTGGGATCGAGCCCCGCATCGGGCACTCTGCTCAGCAGGGAGCCTGCTTCCACCCCCCCCTCTGCCTGCCTCTCTGCCTACTTGTGATCTCTCTCTCTCTCTCTGTCAAATAAATAAAATCTTAAAAAAAAAAAAAAAGTCCATATGCACTGTGCCCTCCTACGGAAGCAGCAGCAGATAGGGCACTGAGGACCATCAGCAGCATGCGACAATGTAAATGCAGCCCCTTTGAGGACCTGCTGAGTCATTCTCTCACTTCACTCAGTGTATCTGACATCTGGGCCAAGTTCAATGTGCTGGGAGCCATGACGTTGGGTGTAACAGTGATCCGGTGATGCCTTTGTTCATGAAGTCGCATCCTGGGACTCGCTCTCCCCATAACCCCCTCCAGCTCCTTGTTGACAAGCTTTCTCCAGTGCTCCAGCCCTTAGTGACTGCTCCAGGGTCTGAAACATCATTGTAAAGACTCTTCCATGTGCCTGGCCTTGATTCCCACTATACAGTGTTGTTACGTACATTTACATCTGTCTTAACAAGGTGGACAACTCCTTGAATGTAGAGAACCCAGTTTATATCTCAAAATATTCTCAGCTTTGCCCGGAATAGGTGATCTATAAACTGAAGAAGAGGGGGAGTGAGGGAGGAGGAAGATGAAGGCCACAGCTTAACACTCCCCCTAAATGCTCACCATGCTAACTCCAAGCCATGGGGTCACTTCTCACCTCCACAGGTTGGAGTGGAGTTACTTAGAGGCCACTGCTTTCAAGCCCCCCAATTGCTGAGGTAGAACCCCTGGTAAGAAACGCCCTGAAACAGCCTACAGTACTCTCTCCTGAAGCTGTTTGCAGTAAGTGACTCACCCAATTAAGAGCATCTACATAACAAAGCCTCACCGGGCTGCAGAGGTCACAGAGACTGTGAAGTGTGTTTTTAGTGTGTGCCGCAGAGAAGGTTCACTAATTACCAGTCATTTCCACCCCTCAAGAGCCTGTCAGCCTTTGAGATGCAGGGGATAAAAGAATCCCCAAATTCCCACCCCACACCAATCATTTCTCCCTCCCCAACCCTCCCCTGCATTTCAAACCTGTGACTAATAAGTGCCAGGGATGAGCCTCTGCCCACCTGGCTCAGAGGAGGAAGGAGAAAAAAAGAAGTTGCTTTGATTGGGAGCATTTTTCAGTAAAAGAGAACTAGGAGGAGCAAGGAAGCAGAGAGAGTTCTGGAGACACTGCCTCGTTGTCTCCATGAAACAAGCAAACAAACAAAAATATTGTCTTTTCCCTACTTATAAAGGCAACAAATGTTTGCCGTAGAAACTCCAGGTGAGCAAGAAGAAAGTCAAAAATCCCCCACCGTCTCATTCCTCAAGTGACCAGCGGCTGGTTCCATAGACACCCTTGTCACCGGCATTCTAGGTGACACGCACTTACTATGGGTGTGTGCGTGTCCCTATTCTTTCATAACCAGTTTTATTCCTTTGGTGACCCATCTCCAATACGGGTGCCCCGCGGGCACATGGAGAGAATGTTAGAGCTGGCAGGGACGCTGAACTGGGCTGACACAAGGGGTGAGTCTGGACCGAGAGCATGAGAGGGAGGCGTCGCCAGAATTTCTGACACCTGAAGGAGGCCATTGTGAGGCAGGAAAGAGCACTGACCTTTGGAACTTGGGCAAATCACTTCCTCTCTACGAACCTCAGTTTCCTCACCTGTAAAATGGGAATAACATTACATGACCTCTAGGACTGCTGTGAGGATGAAAAGAAATCATGGGAAGGACTATACTGTCCTTGGATGTTTTAGGACTCATTTTAGTAAGTGTTCTTTCATGCCTACTTTAGCTGAGCCCTCTGCTAGTCTGAGTTAGGAATATAAAGAAATCATGTGGTTAGGCTCGGAGGATCTTAAAATCTAATGGGGGACTTGAACACATAGACACACAAACACACACAGTTAAACATATGGATTTAAATAGCTAATGAAAGATATCAATTAGTAAATAATTGTCAGATGAATGGCATTGACAACACCCCAGGGGTTCAGAGGCCAGAAAGAACACAAGGGGATGATCATCATCATCACTTTGAGCACTTCTTTAAGTGCCAGGCACATGCATTGTCTCATTTAATGTACCCATTGACCTGAGAGATAATACCATTATTACATCCATGTTGTACAGGAGGGAACCAAGACTTCAGAGGGGTTAAGAACCTTGCCCCAAGGCATACATCTAGGAAATGTGGCAGTACTGCTCTTTGGAACCAAGCAGTTGGACCCCAGAGCCCACCACGCGCTGGAAGCACTATGAGCCACTCAAAAGGCCAAAAGGGAGGGGAAGCTGAGCCCTGAGCTTCCAGTAGAAGAGGGAGGATGTAGCCCCTTCGGCTTTTGTGGTTGGAAGGGGGCCCTGCATTACAATAAACAGGAAGGAGATTCAGATGGTAGGCAGGCAAAAAAGGTCAAAACAAAACAAACAAACAAAAAGCACTACATGCCCCCCCCACAATAGTTTACAGTGACACTGAGGGTTAAAGGTATGACCAGACCTAACTCCAAGAGACTCTTGGCTACTTGGCTATTCCAAAATACTATCCTTAAAAAATGTGTGAAGGTGAGTCTCTAATAATTTCTCTAACTCTTTTGGACCTCTGTGGTGGTATCCCAATAATTTTAACACCAGTAGATATAAGATTTGCCAAAGGGGACCAGTAAAAGATATGCTTGGATCCAAATATAAAAATCCCTAATGTCGGGGCGCCTGGGTGGCTCAGTCGTTAAGCGTCTGCCTTCGGCTCAGGTCAGATCCCAGGGGCCTGGGATCGAGCCCCGCATCGGGCTCCCTGCTCTGTGGGAAGCCTGCTTCTCCCGCTACCATTCCCTCTGCTTGTGTTCCCTCTCTCGCTGTGTTTCTCGCTGTCAAATAAATAAAATCTTTAAAAAAAAAAAAAAAAAAATCCCTAATGTCACTGACTTGAACTATAGGAATTTAATTTTTCTACTAATTTCTACTAATTTTCTACCAACAAAAATTCCGGAGGTGGGGGATTACTAGAGATGACTCAGTGTCCCAATGATGTCAGGATTAAGTGTCTCTCGGCCATTCTCCTGGACTTTTCCTCATGATCACAAGGTGGCTGCTACAACTGTAGATATTATATCCAAGTTCATAGAAGGAATAAAAGAGAAAGTGGGGAAGGGGAAGTGTCAAAACATCTGTATCACCTCCTTTGATCAGGAAAACAAGAGCGTTTCCCAACGCTTCCCTTCCAGCTTTGCCACCTCCATACTTCTTTTTGTGTCTCATTTGCAAAACTGGGTCACTTGACCATCCCTAGCTACAAGGATTAGGAGAACTGAAAATAGGATTGTCATGATTGGTGTACACACTGGGCCTGGTACAAGGCTACAACAGTAAGCTTAGGAAAAAGGAGGAAGGTAGAGATTGAGCCACAAATCTAAATTCTGGTATCAGACTTGGGCATTGCAGGATTGGAAGTTGGATACACAAGCATGGGGGACAAGGGACTTCCAGGGAGAGGTGACACAAGGAATGGGACAACACAACGAGAACAAAGAAATTAGACTTGGCTGAGGTATAGCCAGCTGCACTTTTGTAATCTATCCTACAGAAACAAAATCACTGACCGCAAGGATATAGACTCAAGAAATTTTGTTCGTGAAAAAACAACAACAACAAACCCTGATAATAACTTTTATGACCATCAACAGAGGAATGATTGAATAAGTGGGTACTTTCATTCTAAGGAATACTATGCAGCTAAAAAAAATAAATAAATTACCTCTATATCTATAGACACATTGTTACCAAGAAAGAATAAGGAGCAGGCAGCTCTGCTATATTCGTTGTTTGTATCAACAGGCAATAACATAATAGCCCCGTATATGTGAGCACAATTTAAATGAGCATGGTGAGTGTGGAGAAAGGGATGGAAGTTATACCCTGGCTGTACATCCTGGATATCTCAGGAACCTGGGTGAGAAACAGGAAGGAGATGGGTGAGATCATGAAGTCTGTCTTTATCTATCTTCAAGTGCTTCGCTGGTTGAAGTGAACATGTTTCTTTCATAATTTTGTAATGCATCTTAAAATTTCTTAGAAGTAGTTTAGAACCAGACTATGAAGAGTCAAGTGTTTCATGTGGACAATACAGAGCGACTGAAGATTTCATGAAGATGGCGGCAAGGGAATGATGTGATCAAGAAAATTAACCTAGCAAGAGTATGTATAATGAATTAGAGATAGGAGAGGCTGAAAATGAACAATTAGAAGGTTCCTGTAGCAGCAGCTCAGTCAAGAGCTAATAAGGTACCGAACTATGATAGCTATAATATGTGAAGTAAGAAAGATAAAAGGGAGCCCTAGCTGCAGCCTTCAGATATACACGCCTGGATGGTGGAAGAGTGATCATGGGGTGGGGGGGGGGGCAGTGTTTTCCATTCATCTGTGTCAACTAGCAAATCTTGCACTTTGAAAATCTGAATAAATGGCTAGAAAACCATAAGATATTTCTCTTCTCCAACCTCCTTGCGCATTCACTTGATATTTACAGAATATAGGTTCAAAATAACACTTGCATGAGATTTTTTTTTTGTATCCCCCTTATTAAACTGAAAACATCTTAGGATATGAGACCATCAAGAATACTTACTGGTGGCCCCTCAGAGTGCAATGAATCCCAAAAGTTATTATTCATCCATTTAGCACAGTTGATGGTACATACAAATGCTCTTTTCTTCATTCATTCCTTGAAGAAACAGCCTCTGTCCGTGTCTCCTTGGAGTTATCATCCAATGAAGGAGACAACCTCTCAACAGGAAATCTTCAGGGTAGTAAGTGCTGAGAGAGGGTTACAGGAGCCTGTAGGTACCAGGTAGGAGGGTGCAGGGAAGTGGTGTGTAAACTGAAATATTAAAAAAAAAAAAAGGTAATAAGCAAGATGAAGAGAAGGACAGAGGCCATTCCAGAGAAAGGGAAAGGCATTAACAAAGTTCTGTAGGAGGGTGTGACAAGGCACATTTGAGTACCCCAAGGTAGCCATTGACTCCAGGAGCTCAGGTTGAAGGGAAGTAGGAGACACACAAAGGCAGAAAGGCAAGCTGAGGCAAGTTAAGCCTCAGAGACCTACCAACCATAGGCTCGACTTGATCCTAAGAACAAGGAGAACCCAGGCTTTTGAGCAAAAGAAAAACATGGAGTGGTTTTTTGGTTTGGTTTTTTTTTTTAAAGATTATTCTGGTTTTGGCGGGAGGGGAACAAGGGGGAGTGGGGAGGGATGCTCATTGGTCCCGTTTCCCCATCAGGCTGGGAGCTGCTGGGGGCTGAGCTGAACCCATCATATCTATACTTTTCGCCACCTCTGTGCAGGTCCAGTTCAGCAAGGCCTCAGCTGCTCAATAACTGAAATCTCTCCCGGCAGCCTCCAGCGTAACGAAAGGTGCAGAGGGGAACGAGGATCTTAAAATCTAATTGGGAACTCCCCCATGGAAACTCCCCCATAGGTTCTAAAAGCCCAGCAAGATTCCCCCAGAGTGATGGATTGGAGACGCTGAGGATCTAAGGAAAGGAAGGGATAAGGATATGGATGAAATGGGGGTGAGACAAGACCGATCTCTTCTCTATGTACCTCAATCTCTTTATAAAACAGGGCATTCATGGGACTTACCTTAGAGACTTGATGTGAGGACTTAATTCATACACAGTTCTTATCTGGCATAAAGCGAACACTCAGAAAGTGTTAACTTTCGTTCTCGTTCTTCCTGAAAGACAGGTGGGATCCCGTGATCACGGATATGCATTCCCTACTGTCTGAGGGGGACGACTGGTCGTATTCCAGGAGACGTTTGAGATCCCCTGGGCCAGGCAGGTCTCGGGACTACCAGGAGACCAAAGTTTGACTAAGTCTTAACGTGCAAGTTTGGGCCGAGATTGTTAGTGTGCATGTGCCTGTGTTTCTGTGATTTAAAAGTCGTAAGACAGGACGCCCAGGTCGGGAAGAGGAGCCGCCGCTGCCCTGCAGCGAGGGCGCGGGCCTGAGATCCAGCTGCCCGGACAGCGGGGGCGGAGCCTTACGAGCTGGGGGCGGGACACAGCCGCGGAGGGGCGGGGCCAGCGACGCACCCGCGGCCCCGCCTCCAGCGGAAGTGCCGCCGGGCCCGCCCCTCCCTCGCGAGGCAGGTTCCCTTGGCAGTTCCCCCCGCCTGTCCCCCGGCCAGTTCTCCCCCGCGCAATTCGGCTCCTAGAGGGAGTTCAGTCAGGGCCCCAACGGCTGGTCGGAAGAGGAAGACCCGGGTCTGCGTATCTGGCTGTCTCGGGCAGTGCTCTGTCCCTCCTACTCCCCCATCCTCCCTTTCATTCCTCTGTTACCAGCGCGGCCGCAGGCGCCGCGGGGAACCGCACAGGTAAAGAATCGGCTACTGAGGACGCAGGTGTAGGGCCTCCCTGGCTGGACGGGCACAGGAGAGGCTGACGGCACGTGCCCAGCTTTTTTTCCCAAAGCGATTGTACTCACAGTGGGGCTCGGGGTGGGCGGACGTGGACCCCAGGAGCGCTGCATTGCACTGGGGAATAGGAGGGGGCGGGACTGAAGCCCCCAGAGCTTGGGAGCTGGATCATTTGTGTCCCCGCGTCTTGCGCAGGCTCTGTTGTGCCTGGGGGGTGGTGAGCTGGTTGGGTTCGGGCTGCAGCTCCGGAGCGTTATCCCCCACCCACTCCCAGAGGTGGCTGGGGTCTGACAGTAGCTCCTCCCAGACGCGCACAATCTGAGGTTGGCAGAATGAAAATCAATAAAATCAATGCAAATGCAAAGAACATGAAACATGTTGGATTGTTGTTATTATTTGCGTTTGTTAACTTCTTTTATTTTAAAAAAAAAAACAAATTTTTTTCCTGGAAAGGATGGCTTTGGCTTGGATCAGGGCCTCGGTGAGGGACGCAAAAGGCCCCCGGGGGGCTCCCCGCAGGGGGCGGGTCTTGTCCTCGGTCCCAAGCGGCTCAAACTTCCCGGAGCGGTAGAGCTCGGTCCAGCGGCGGGAGGGGAGCCTCCGGTGCGCTCGGCTTCGGTATAGGCTTTCCCCCCGCGCCTCATTGTCCGCACTTTAGGGAGATGCACCCCCTCCTCCATCCGCATTTCCCCGGTTCACCACCCCTACGCCACGGGGGCCATGCCTCCTCCCCTCCCCACGAGCTCTCCCCGGCGCTTTAAATAATGATATTTGCATGCAGGGAGCGATTCATAAATATGTCAGGGCCGGTGAAATATAGGCAACATTTCAAACTTTCTATTTAAAAAACATGAATTATGGCCGCGGAAAATGTGTTCCCATTTAAAGGCGATACGAAGTATTTGGTGTCTCGTCCCCGGGCCCATCCATCACGCAGACAATAAAGAGAGTTTTTCGCCCTGACACCCGCGATTTATGGGCGCCCTTCTCTGCCCTCATCACTCACCCGCCGCGGCCGGCCCGGCGACAGGCCCCGCGGAGAGACCGGCAGCCGCCCCCCACCCCCGCGCCGGCCCGCGCGCGCACTTTGCGCGCTCGCCAGCCCCCGAAGACTGCGGCTCCCAGGGGGTAAGCTCCAGCTCCAGGGAGTTAGGAGGCCGGCGGTGATGGTCTAGGCAGCCGAGCAGGACCTGAAAGCACACTCGGTGCAAGCCTCTCTTAGGGCTGGGACTGAGCGCGCCAACGAGCGGCCTTGCCGGCCCGCTCAGCTTCCGGGCCTCACCAGCCAACCGCGGCGCCGCGCTCGTGAGTTTCCAGCGCAGACCGCCGGAGGTTATTTACACGCGGGTTCGAGGTGAGGGGAGAGGACTGGGCTGGGGGCTCCCCAAGCCGATTTCTAGGCGTTCCGCACCGGGGAAGGCGAGCTGGCCCCCAGCTTTCTTGAGCTTTGCTGGGCGGACGCTTCTGGGCAAAGCTCTTTCTGCAACTTTTACAAAGCTTCCTTCTCCCTGGTACGATCCCCACAAACACATCCTGGGCGTCCGATGCACATTGCAAACCATTTTTACGGACCGGGGCCCAGGAGTTGGCGAGAAATAAGGAAGGGGAGGCGCCTTCTCTAGCGTTTCGCCTAGGGCCAAGCTCGGCCGCCCCAAGCCTTCTTCGCCCACAGCCCCCACCTTGCGCGCGCACACACACCAGCGTGCCGTCCTAAGTCGCCACCGAATCATTGTGGCAAAGTTGCGTCGAAGAAAGTTCGGGCTTCATTTGCCGAGGAATTTGCTTTCAGTTTTCGCCGCGGGCGGACTTGGCCCGGCGGGAGCACCACCAGAGGTGGGGGCTCCCGGGCACTGCTGGGCAGCAAGGGGCTGATCCTGGCCTGAGGGCGCTGATAGTCCAGCCTCCTTCGGAGGCCAGCCCTACAGCCGCACAATCACCAGGAGCCACCTCGCGTCCCGTGCTGGGCCGAATCGTCTGCGTACACTCCAACCGGGAGCCGTTTCCTGTCGGATGCCTGCGAGCTGAATTTATTCGGATACAGGCAGCGCAAACCGCAGAGAAATCCCGTCGATTCTAAAAATGACAAGGTTGAATTTATTAAATCAAGATTCATGTGTAAGTGCAGGGAGATGAACATTATACAAACAGCTCCAGGTCCAGTGTGAACGGAAGATCGCTTCCGGTTTCAAGGGCATGTAACATAATATTTGAATATTTAGATCTATAGAGGGATATAAAATATTAAATTCTTGGTGTGTGCACATACAGTTAAGTTGGGAAAATTCTAGAGCAAGTTTTTTGTTTGTTTTTTTACAGCTCCTGCTTGAGTACGATTCAGGCTCGAGATAGCCTTATGTCCAAATAACCACCCAGCGAATATTTCCTATAACCAGAGTGAGTTTTGCTACATTGAAAGGTGCGCTATGTTTGCCTCTTTAAATAATTGTGGCGTGGCAGAGGTGAAATAAATATATTTAAGAAGAGCAGTCACACAGATAATTGAACTGGATCACTACAATATTTCCGGGTTTAGAAATAAATATTACTACCAGGTCGGCTGGAGAAGGTGTGCACAATTAGAGGGGCTCTGGAGAACCCGGGGTGGGAACTATTGGTCCTGCAGCTCTGGACTGCGAGCGCGCTGAGATAGGCTCTATTCCATACCCTCGACCTCGGACCACGCCGTGACAGCTGGGAGAGGCTCGGCCCAGACGGCCAACACTATCCTCCCTGGGGTTCTCCCCGATACAAGCTCAGTGAGGGAGACTTAACTCGGTGCTGAACCTGCCATTTGGGGTAATAGGACCTGAGATCATGCCGGCAGGCCTTTCCCCCTTAGCTACTTCAACGACCCGACAATCCTAGTTCCAGCGGACTCAGGTAGTGGCCATTTGAGCCTATCAATCCGGAGCTAGAGCGCGGAAAAGAACGGGTTGCGCTTGGTTCCGAAGTACCTCCAAGCGCAAAGCTGGAGGACACCGGAGAAGGCCATGATTTCTCGTCCGTGCGGAATCTGGGCCCCACCCGGCCCGGGGAGCACCAGTTTGAAGCCATAGAAGTGATTATATGACTGCATTTACTTATTAAGTGTTAGGCACCCCCTCACATCCTCAATGTTGAAGCCCCGATGCCCCGAGGGTCTCCTCCACATATTTGCAAAGCTCAAGCAACATCGAGAGCGAGATCGGCGGCCGTTGCAGCTGTGAAACTCCAAGGCCAAATACTTATTCCAGAATAGGGCGCTTGCAACCGTCCAAGCATCACATTGCCCTGGTGCTTTCTTCTCACCCCTCCAAACGCACCCAACCCTGGCACAGTCGCAGAGCTTCTGAGTGCCCCTGCCTGGGGAGAAATTAGGCAGGACTTTGGCAGGAGTTCCTGGGAATTGCATACACTCCCAAGGCAGCCCTGCCACGGAGAAATAACCCGGGCCAGAGAATGTCCTGCTTCAAAAAGTGTGACTAAGCCGAAGTGGTATATACGGTATATCGAGAAGAGAAGGAGAGAATAGGAAATGTTCCCTGTCAAATAGAAAAAGGGGGAAAGGAAGGGGTGGGGGTAGAGAATTAAATGGTTAGGGAGTCTGGAAAGAAGCGGGTGAGGAAACAAAAAAGAGAAGCAAGGGGGAGAGAAAAAGCCAGGACAGGCGAGCCAAAAAGAGCACAGGCCATGGCGAGGCCCTGGGATCAGGCCAGACCGTGGCTCCGGCAGGCCCGGTGTCACCTTAGGCCAGAGAAGAGGTGAGGGCCGCCCGAGACCGTCCCCCACCAGCCCTGCGAATCTGGGCCCCGCTCCCAGTCCAGAGGGGCGGGCCTGGGTCCAGCAGCCTCCGCCAGCTCCTACTCTCCCCCCTCCCGGGGGACCACAAGGCGGGGCGGGATCGCGGTGGGGAGGCCCCCAGGGGCGCGCGCCAGTCCTGGACTATTTGGGCGCTCTGGGCCAGGCTTTCCAGCTCGCCGGGCCTGACCTGTCAGGCGGATTATCTTCGAGGGAGATTAATAGGGGAGGCGGGCTGCAATAATAATCGTTTTGTTTGATGTGACAACTCTGATAGGCGTTGATTTACTTACAAACTGATAGGCTTTTAATTGAGCGCCTCCGCCGAGCCCGAGATGAAAGGGAAGCGGCGGTGAAAGGCGGCCCGCCTGCCCTCCGGCCTCAATACTGATTAGCCATCTCGACAGTGAATAGTTCAAGGCATTTTCAAACTTTTTTCCTCAGCTCTCTCGCCTTCCTTCTCCTCCCATCCCCTCCTCAAATATCTGCCATGCCCACTCCTTTTTTAGAGAAAACAAATCATTTACACTGTGTGCAAATAAAATCCGCAGGACATCCACGCCAACCGCCGCTGGGGTTGGAGGCTTTAGGCCTAGTGCGGAGTAATTAATAACTCCCCCACCCGCAAGGCCTGCAATGCCTTCAGGGATCTGGCCTCCCGGGCGAGGTGCGCAGGCTCGCACGCTGGCGCCTCCCGACAGCCCGGGACGCGCAGACCCCCAGGCGCCCCCGTGCGCTCGGACCTTCCGAGTCGGGGTTTGCGAAGAGCGAACGCAAGCGGACCAC
>CM053617.1:27134808-27178250 GCA_028646535.1 Procyon lotor | reverse complement strand
AACACACCCGCAGGATACAAGCGGCCTCCCCCAAACACGCTGCCCTGCAGAGACAGCTCAGGACTGTCTTGCCCTCAGAGAGGGGCATCTGGGACTCGCTCCCCAAAGATTTTTCGGACAACCTTCACAACCTCGCGTGTGGCCTCACCACCGTCTCAGCAGACTCACCTTCCTCACCTCCGCACAGGCAGACACCAAATCCCCTCGAACGCAGGTGTGTTCTTACACCTCTACACGCGCAGGCACGCACACCGACGAACAGCAGCCCAAAATACACACTTCCCTCTTCTCCGAATTATCTTTAGTCAAGTTACAATCTCAAGTTTACCAACCTAAAGAATCAAGGGATAAGATTAAAACGCAGGAAAAGAATGCCTAGGAGAAAATTCTAAAACTCACCCCAGAAAGTTCTCGGTACCTGTGTGGAGTGGAAGAGCGACCAAAAAAAGGGGAGGGGAGGAGGACGGGGTGGTGAGAGAGCAGAGGGCGAGCCTGCGGAGGGCAGGTCCCAGGCTCGACCCCCGCGGTACGGGGCTCAGCGCCGAAGGAAACCCGGTCGCCAGACCCGGCCCCTGCCCCCCGCGCGGGTACAGACTGGCTCCTGGCTCCCCGCGCTCCCTGCCCTACCATTTATCAAAGGACTTGACAACAAAAGAAGAGCCGGGGCGGAAAAGTGGGGGAGGGGAGATTCAAAGTCGTCCAAGTCCTTCCGAGGAAGGGGTTGTGTCCTCCTCTTGCCCCCTTCCAGTTTCTGCGAGTTTCTGGAGGCGACCTCCGAACTCGCTCCGGACGCTGCCAAAGCCCTGACAACTCACACAGCGGCACAGACGTCCATACATACTTGTGCACCCAGCTCGAGGTACACAGAGGCAGGCACAGCGCCTCCCCTCTTCCTTCCAAACCGCCGGAGTGACGGTGCAAATCGAGGGGAACACGGCAGTCCCGCTCCCCTTCCCTGGAAGACCCAAATTCCTACAGGCAGCTGCCCCCTCCCTCTCTCTCTTCTTCCCTCTGCTTTCCCCACGCAGGTCAGTCCCCGCTTGGCTTTCCATAAATTCGAAAGAGCAGCACAGAGTAACTCCGGCTACCAAGCCTCCGGGGATACAGCAGGGGCGGAGAGGTTTGAGAGGGGATCTGACTCGGCTTGAGCTATCTCCACCGTACACCCACAGCCAGGCCTCTTCGCAGCCTCTTAGCCCTAGCCACCATCCGAAGGGAGGTCAAAGAATTAAGTCGGGGAGGAGGTACCCCACCACTGACCTCCAGGACTCAAGATTACGTTGTGGCGTGCCGCTTTTATAAGTCTGAGTTTGGGGTCGGGGCACTACGAAGGGTGGGGTCCGCGGCAGTCTGACATCCTCATGCTCCCAAGGGACTATCCTGGGGACAAAAATATTTCCCATCTTAGACGTCGCTGTCGCCCGTCTCGGGTACCCGGGGCAGCTCCTCCCACCGCGGCCCCAACGGACGGAAGTCCCAGAGGTAGAAAGGTGTAAGGGACGAGGCGCACCCCTCAGGCCTGAGCAGCCCTCTCAGCGCCCTGGGCACACCTGCGCACTTTACTCTCACCATTCATTTTCCTGACACGGAGAGCCTCTTTTTCCCCTCTTTCATTCTTTTTCTTAGAGCCACCCCCACCCCATCCCAGGAGGCTGCTCCTCTTTCCCCCTCCGCTGATTCCCCCTTGGTCTCTTCCTTACTCTCCTCTCTCTCCCTCTCTCTTTTTCCCTTCAAGTCGCAACCGCCTTGTAATCAGCAACAAAAGCTGACATAAATCACGGGCGGATTGACAAGAGCTGACAAATAACTGATTGATTGCGGTCGAGGAACATTGACAATTGATGGAGGGGTGGAGATGCCCAAAGAACTGAAGAGAGGGGGAGAGAGGAGAACAGAGGGTAGCAGGGGAGAGTAAGAAATGGGGGGGAGGGTGGAGGAGAAGACTGAGTGTGAAACAGAGGAAACATGTGACCCCCGCTCCAGCCCCAATCTGCGCGTCCCCGGGAGTCACGTGGCTGGGAAGGGCTGGGAGCCCCGCGCACAGCCGGGAGAAGAGCCGCCGCCGCCTCCGCTGCCCACCTAGCTTCTGGTTTCTCCGCTGCCGAATCTCGGGGAATCAAAGCGGGCGGGCGCACTTTCTCCGTCACCCTCTCCGCACCTTTCCTTACCCTGGCGGCCGCGCCGCGAGAGATTTCAATTACTGAACGAGACAGAATATTTGATGTGTGGGTCCCCTGTGCGCCCCTGGAGTTGAAAGCCCGGCCGTTGTCCAGACTCCCGCCATTGCTCCTTCTGGTCATCCCCTCAATCTGTTCCTCATATACACCCTCCTGCAAAAAGAGATTTCAGTTTAATTTCGAGCCAGGGAAAGGAAGGACGACGAGGAAGAAAAAAAGAGGGAGGCGGCAGATAGCAAACGCAGAATAAATGTCCAGCTCGTCCTCCGAGCGAAATCGAGGGAGGGGACACGCGGGAGGGGGGCGGTGAAGAAGGAGCTGCCCATTAAAACCAGCGCTGAGAGTCCTGGCGGCGGCGGCGGCAGCGGCGGCGGCGGCGCGGGACGCGTCACATCCCCTTGACCCTCCAATCACCTCGGGCTCCCATTTGATTGGAAGGCGGCAAAGGCTTTAATCTCCCCCTCGGTGCAGCTGCTTTTGAAGTGAGTTTCCTCGCCAGAGCCCCGGCTGGACAGGCAGCGGCTCACATCGCCTAGCGCAGCGCCAGCGCCGGGTCGCGAGTGCGCAGCGCAGAGGCACAGCCCGAGGCGGACACGGCGAGCCACCCGGCACTCCCACAGTCCGACCGGCTCCTCCCGCTCGGCCACGGCACCGCTGCTGGCCACCCAGGATTATTCGCTTCTGGCTCCAGGCGCAGAGAAGGCGCGCTGGGTGCCCGTGGCCGCGGCGCCAGCTCCTCCTCCTCCTACTGCTTCTGCTTCCCGGGCGAGCGCGCAGCCCGGAGCCCGCCCCGCGCCTCCCGGAGCCCTCCCCCCGCTGCTCCCATGCGTGCGGGTGGGTCATGAGCACAGCGCCCTCGCTTTCTGCCCTAAGAAGCAGTAAGCACGGCGGCGGCGGCGGCGGCGGCGGCAGCAGTGCGGACCCTGCCTGGACCAGCGCGCTCTCTGGAAATAGCTCCGGCCCCGGCCAAGGCTCGTCCCCGGCCGGCAGCACCAAGCCTTTTGTGCACGCTGTGCCCCCCTCTGACCCTCTCCGCCAGGCTAACCGCCTGCCCATCAAGGTGCTGAAGATGCTGACGGCACGGACTGGCCACATTTTGCACCCCGAGTACCTGCAGCCCCTGCCTTCTACTCCCGTCAGCCCCATCGAGGTAAGGACCGGGATCGCGCTGGGACCACCACCCTGGCTGCGGCTCCACGGAATTTCTTTCTCTCGGGATCTGGGGGGGCTGGGGGGGGGTCAGAGTGATTCAGCTCCGGGATGGGGGAGAGCATAGTGCTCCCGAACCGTAAAAACTAGGGCGAAAGGGGGGAGGACGTAGAATGGGGTGTGAATGCTAAGGGACAAAGCAGCCCAAACTTATTTCTCTTTTTGGTATTAAAGCCCCAGCCCCGACCCAGGCCCCCTCACTTTTGGCCCAGAAGGCGGGCGCAAGTCCGAAATGCGGTTCTAAAGTCGCAGTCTTAAGGTTCCCCAGAAGCTGGTATTTGTACACAGCCTCTAAGGGGCCAACTGCCCAAGCCCTTACTCTGAAGAATTGGGGATGTGTGTGTGTGTGTGTGTGTGTGTGTGTGTGTGTGTGTGTGTATTGGGGGGTACGTATAGCTCTGGGTCTAGGAGTCAGAAACAAAAACATTTAGTGAATATCTTTAAATATACAGTTAGCGCTTAGAGAGGTCAGGAAATATCTTGATTTGGTGGGGTAAGAGGGAGGCTGCCGCCTTTCTCAAGGGTGTGTGTGTGTGTGTGTGTGTGTGTGTGTGTATCTGTCTGTCTGTCTGTCGGTCCGTCTGGGGGGAGGTGAAGTGGTTCTGTCTAGAATTGCGCCTAGAGCTGGGAGGATCTTCACTGGCGGTCGCGGAAGGGCGTCTGAAGCCTAGAAGCCAGGATTCTAAAGGGTTTCCCCTTCTTTCTCTTTGTGCCACCCCCAACCCCACGTCTGACCCCGCAGCTTGATGCCAAGAAGAGCCCGCTGGCGCTGTTGGCGCAAACATGCTCACAGATCGGGAAGCCCGACCCCTCGCCCTCTTCCAAACTCTCCTCTGTCGCCTCCAATGGGGGCGGCGCGGGCGGTGCCGGCAGCGGCACCGGGGGCGACAAGGACGCAAAGTCGGGCCCCCTCAAGCTGAGCGACATCGGCGTGGAGGACAAGTCGAGTTTCAAGCCGTACTCCAAACCTGGCTCGGATAAGAAGGAGCCAGGAGGCGGCGGCGGCGGAGGCGGTGGTGGCGGGGGCGGCGGCGGGGGGGTTTCAGCTGAGAAGTCCGGATTCCGGGTACCGAGCGCCACCTGCCAGCCATTCACGCCCAGGACAGGCAGCCCAAGTTCCAGCGCCTCGGCCTGCTCGCCAGGAGGCATGCTGCCTTCGGCCGGGGGCGGCCCGGAGGGCAAGGACGACAAGAAGGACCCCGACGTGGGCGGCGGCGGTGGCAGCAGCAAGGGTTCCGGGGGCACCTCGGCCGAAGGGGGACCCACGGGGTTGGCTCACGGCCGGATTAGCTGCGGCGGAGGGATTAATGTGGACGTTAACCAGCACCCAGATGGGGGCCCCGGGGGCAAGGCTCTAGGCTCAGACTGCGGCGGCTCATCCGGCTCCAGCTCTGGCTCCGGCCCCAGTGCGCCCACCTCCTCCTCGGTACTGGGCTCTGGGCTGGTGGCTCCGGTATCGCCCTACAAGCCGGGCCAGACAGTGTTCCCTCTGCCTCCCGCGGGCATGACCTATCCAGGCAGCCTGGCTGGGGCCTATGCTGGCTACCCGCCCCAATTCCTGCCACACGGCGTGGCACTTGACCCCACCAAGCCGGGCAGTCTGGTGGGGGCGCAACTGGCGGCGGCCGCGGCGGGCTCTCTGGGCTGCAGTAAGCCGGCCGGCTCCAGCCCCTTAGCCGGGGCGTCGCCGCCGTCCGTGATGACAGCCAGTTTGTGCCGGGACCCGTACTGCCTCAGCTACCATTGCGCCAGCCACCTGGCAGGGGCGGCGGCAGCCAGCGCTTCGTGCGCTCACGATCCGGCCGCTGCGGCCGCGGCGCTCAAGTCAGGATACCCGCTGGTGTACCCCACGCACCCGCTGCACGGCGTGCACTCATCGCTAACAGCTGCCGCCGCTGCCGGCGCCACACCACCCTCCCTGGCCGGCCACCCCCTCTACCCCTACGGCTTCATGCTCCCTAACGACCCGCTCCCCCACATCTGCAACTGGGTGTCGGCCAACGGGCCCTGCGACAAGCGCTTCGCCACGTCCGAAGAGCTGCTGAGCCACTTGCGGACCCATACGGCCTTCCCCGGGACAGACAAACTGCTGTCGGGCTATCCCAGCTCATCGTCTCTGGCCAGCGCCGCAGCGGCCGCCATGGCTTGCCACATGCACATCCCCACGTCGGGTGCTCCGGGCAGTCCCGGGACGCTGGCGCTGCGCAGCCCCCACCACGCGCTGGGACTCAGCAGCCGCTACCACCCCTACTCCAAGAGCCCGCTCCCCACACCCGGCGCTCCCGTGCCCGTGCCCGCCGCCACCGGACCCTACTACTCCCCCTACGCCCTCTACGGACAGAGACTGACCACGGCCTCGGCGCTGGGGTATCAGTGAGGGCGTTGGGGAGGGCTATCGAGGGAGAGAGAGGAGCAGGGGGGAGGGAGGAGCCGAGGGAGGGGTGGGAACAGGGCAGAGGCTACTGCCACCCGCGCGTGGGGATGACCCGGGCCAGGAAAGGAAAAATATATATACCGTATCTATCTACCCAAAACAGCGACCGAGACCCGGTGGGAAACTCCCCTTTTCCCCACCTCTCACCTCCCCACCCACCCAAACTTTATAAAAGTTGAAAAAATATCATTTGACTTTTTATAGAAAAAGAAGGAAAAATTAATTGAGAAAGTGTTCATCTGAGGACTGCATCGGTGGACACTGGTATTTATTTATGTTAGCTCCAAGCGGACCCGTGGTTCAAAAGTGCATTATTTAGTTTGAGCTCCGTAGGTAAAAAGGAGGAGGGGTAAAAAAAAAATTTTTTTGAGGGTAAAAATGTGGAAAACAAACCCTCCCGTCCCTTGTAGATTATAAATAAACACAAAACCGCCACAGAACTAGAGGTCTTCTCTTTAATGTTACTTTAAAATTGCTATTATTGTATTGTACGTTCTTATTTAATGTCTGATTGAAACACAAATTTACATGCATGTTTGTTACAAAAAATGAAAAAACGAAACAAAAGTCACAATTTGTCAGCTCTGATTTCAAATTGCAATTATTTTTAAGGTGTATACCATCGAAAGAGAATGGGTATTTTTTTGTATGTATTCTGGAAGAAAACAAAAAAAAAAAAGGAAAAACAATTCTATTCCAAAACCTCATTTGCCTTATTTTGTTCTTTAAAAGGAACACAACTATTTTTAATTTTTAAGTCCACCCGCTGAGAAGGGGACAAGTAAGGTTTACGTCATGTACTAAAATAATAGACAATGTATCGCTTTAAAGATTAAAATTCCGTATATTTGATGTATTAAAAGGTTTTACTTCTTCTTCTTATCTTTTTTATTTTTTGGTTAAAGAGAAAGGAAGAGCATGGCAGTTTCGGCCGCAGTAGGTTCCCTGGGCCTCACGGCTATTCCTACTTCCCGGGACCGTGGCTGCATTTCCTATTGTTTTGGTTGTGATTTTCAGGAAGAAGCAAAGGCCTGGCCAGTCGTGGGGTTGGCCTTGGGGAAAATATTTTTAAACAGGGGATTTCACAATTTGTAGACAGTGTCCTGAGCAATCACTCATTTAGTTTTTAATTTTTCTCCCGGCCCACGGTTTGTTAAAAGTGAAAGAAAAAAAATGATTTTTAAAAATCATTATTTCCCTCTTGAGATTTTTGAGAATTTGGCTTTTGTTTTGTACAGAGAGCGGCGAAGTCCCAGACTCTCCCCGAGGCCTTAGCCCCGGAGAGGTGCCACTGCCTGCTGTCCCTGTCTTTGCTTTCCAAGCATCCCCTGTCCTGGGCGGGCAGCCGGGATAGATTTGGGGGACGGTGAGCACTTAGGAATCTGTTTCGCAGGCCTGGGCAGAGTACGCCGGAACCTTCCTGCGCCTCAGGGAAAAGTAAGTTCGCTCTCCTTTTCTCCCTCTGGCTGCCGGGGCCCACCCCTCGCCACCCCACGCCCAGGCTCCTTCCTCTCTTCGGAGTCCCGGCTGGCGGCTGGTCCGCGCCGCTGCTGCTTTTCCGTGTCCAGATTTCTTTGCAGCCCTAGCTCTACCATTGCGCCGGGGCACAAGACCTGCAAGCCCCTTCAGATTTGGCCCGAGAGGGTCCCGGAGCCCATTCTCGGTCTCGGCAGGGCAACCAGGTGGGCGCTGAGCTCTTGTTCTGCGCTGTAACCTCCGATCGGAAAAGGCGCGGCGGGACCCTCCGTCCCGACGCGCATCCCCGCGGTGCGCCCGGCTCCCTTCTCTCCAACTTGAGCGGCGGGACCAACCGAGCTGCAAGAAGCTCCGATGGAACCACGCAGAGAAGAGCCCTAACCTTTTTGGGGGGGAGGTGGGGGCCGAGGCCCCGTAGTCCACCCCCCGCCCTCAACACACAGATACTCCTGCTCCAGCCCTGGGCGCGAGCTCTGCTCTTCTGGCTCTTTGGGCGCTCGCCGTCCCGGGTCCCCGGGAGCTCTGGGCCCAGGGCGCCACTTTCCCGGGAGCCCGGCACCACGGAGTCGCGGCGCTGTGTGCGCACCCCGCCCTGGGGTCAGGGCGTTCTGGGTTCTCCGAACTGCCGGCCTCCCTCGGCGTCAGGCTCCCCCTGCTGCCTCGGGAGGCTCACCGCCGCGCTGAGGCCGCCCTCAGCCTCGGGCCTCGGTCGGTCAACCGCGCCGTTCCCGCCGCCATTAGCTTGGGGGCTGGCGATTTTGAGATTTTCCACTCTCCTCCCAGCGTCAGCCTCACGGGTTGCACGCAGAGCAGCCCCGGCGTTTCCCGGGTTGCACGCAAAGTAGCCCCGGCGACCGACGGGACGCTGCGGGGGTTCTCGGGCCTCCACCCTGAGACAACTTCGTGGAGACTCAGGCTCCGTCGCCTCCGACCCTCAGGCCCGCACTCCCCGACTCCAGGAACGGGGGTTGGCGCCGGCGGGAGGACCCCAACGGGCTATGTCCTGCGACGCCGCAGCGCCGCTCCCCCTCTGCTGCAGCTAAGACAAGGTGGACTGGGCCTGGCTCCTCGAGAACCCCAGCCGACGGGGGGCTTGTCATCCCCAGGCCCCGGGACAGACCCCCGCCACAGGGCACCCCCGCAAGTGGGCGGGGCGGATGTTCCAGGAGGTGGTGCGGTCTGAGTCCCTAGCGCTCCAGTGCCCACGGCTTGGGACGGGAGAGCCAGGCCCCTGCTCGTCCTCTCACCAGCACTAGCCACGGGCCCCTGGCCACTCCGGGCCACACGCCCCTGGTCACTCCGAGCCACACGCTTTTCCCTCTTAAGCTTCGTGGCTTCGGACCAGGGTCCTTGCGCTACCACGTCCCGCCCTCCAGGACCCGTTTGGGCGGGGAAGGACCTAGAACCTACCCCGCCCCGGAATTTCAGGTCTGAGACCCGAAGGGAGACAAATTGGACAAATTCGTGCCTTCACGACCACTCTAGGTATTTTATTAACAAAAATCAAAACCAAACGCCTTGAAATTTTAATGAGACCTCCTTCCCGGAGAAGGTGCTCAGAGGCGGCAAAATGCCAGAGCTGGGGGCCTGGGGGTTAGAGAGAGAAAGTGTTTCCCGACGTGTTGGATGGAACTGAGTCAGCCGCACGCGGAGTTAGTGAAGACAGGGTGCCAGTCTGTGCTACATCCAGGCCCGGGTGCGAGTCCGCCTCGAGGAACAAACGCCCACCCCTACGGCGCGCTCCCCGGCTCTCTCGGGTTTTCTCCGGATCTGCCGCGGGATCCCGGAGCCCCGGCCCGCTGCCGCGGACGCCGGAGCAAAGAGCGGCGTGTCCGCCAGGCGGCGCTGCGGAGCCCAGCCGACCGCGAAGGAGAAAGGGAACCCAGGCCCTGGCGCCGGCGGCTGCGGGTGGGGTGGTCATCTCCCCACCCCCACCCCACGCCTCCACTTTTGCAGGCGGAGCGATGTCTGGGAGTCCCCTCTCTATACTTCCTTGCTCCGCTCCTGCTGTGAACCATGTCCTCTGCGGCTCTCCACCTGCTCTAGCTTCTGCTGTTGTGTTCCTTTTGCTCTGTTTCTCTGTCCCAGAGGAGTTGACCCAGATGTCACGGGCTCCTCCCCCACTACAGGCTCCCACCAGTACCCCCAACGCTCCGACAGGTCACCTTGTCTGTCATCTTAAAGTGGTCCTCTAAGGCCTACGCCTGGTCAAAGGCTATCCATCTCTTTACTCGGCCCTGACAGAGATGGGGAAACTGAGGCTAAGTCCTGGAAGTCAGTGGCAAGACCTGCAGAGAAAGAGCCAAGACTCCCTCCATTGGGATCCTGACCCCACCTGTACGTCTGGTGGTGACACAGTGATCCCGGTGTCTTTGTGCCGGGTGGTCTGTAAGCAGTATGGAAAGGCAGATGAAAAAAGGCCCCTCTAGTTGATGAACTCCCTGTGCTTCGGAAAACGTGTAGGAGGTGCCGGGAAGGTGAGACTTGTCCCTGGGAGAGCATCCCACGTCCTCTTCCACACATATCAGCTTAGGGTTCCTCACCCACAAAAGCTAGAGGCCTGGCCGTGTTCAGAGTGGCTACAAAGCCCAGGCTGGCCTGCCCTCCCTCGGGATGGTACAAAGCACAGGATAGCTGGGAACCGGAGAGTCCGATTCAGCTGGGAGACAGTGTGCTAGACGTAGCTGTTGTGTGTGGGTTTGATTTTTTTAAGTTCTCAGTGTTGTTATTATTGTTTTACTTTTTATTATGGATTTGCACACATACACAGAGGTAGAAAAAATGGTGTAAGAGACCCCGTAAACCCATCACCCAGCCTCTGCTATGAACTTACAGCCAATCTTGTTTCCCCTCTGCCCCCTCCAACTCACCCCCCCCATTCTGAAGTGAACACACATATCTTATCATTTCACCTCTTCAGGTATTTGTCACTTCCAGCTGGAGTTTGAACCTATGCCAGGACTGGCTCCTAGTCCAGGGCTCTCCTGCTGCCTTGCCTCAGCTGAAGCTCAGTGAGATTTAAGGACATTGCTCAAGTTCACGCAGAGCTAAGATCTAAACCCGTTTCTATGAAGACCCCAAGTACTTCACCCTACCCTGTGCTGGGGATTTCCCACAGTCCCAGGAACATTGAGCCCTTTCCGCTCTGTGGGACCCCAGCTTTTGCCCTGACGGTGTCTGGCCTGCAAAAATGACTCTTCAACCCCTGGCAAGGCAGCGATGGCTGACGGGGGAACCCAGGGCACAAGGGACCTTCTGTGAGAACAACTGAAAGCCATGTGGTGCAGTGGAAAGAGCACAGATTCGGGGTCAGGCTGATCTAAATCGAACTTTCACCTCTCCCACTGGCCCACCTCTGTGACTCGGTTTCTCTGGGCCTCAGTTTTCTCATCTGTAAAGTGGGAACATTAATACCCACCCAATGGGGTTGTTGTGAGGTTCAATTTTATCAAATAAAATAATGTGAAAATGCCTAACCTACTTTCTGGCCTATACTGACTCTTAGTAAAGATAGGCTTCTTTCCTTCTTCCCAAAGTTTTGTTTTATTATGACCAACCCTCTTGCTCAGGAACTAACCGGGCCTTCCTGCGGCCCACCAGCTCAAATTCTCACTCCATCAGCTAGCAATCAAAGTGCGTCATCATGGTCCTTCTTCTTATCTGGTCCTTCTTTGTCCTCTGTATTCTTTATCTTTGTCCTCTGTATTCTTTATCTTTGTCCTCTGTATTCTTTTCCTAACTGCCAGCAACTCAAAACCCCTGCTTTAAATCTCAGGCCTGTGTCACCTCCTCCTGGGTCACAGATGGTTCCCACTGGAATCAGCGTCTTTCTCTTTGCTTACTGTAGCACCTGTCCATCCCGCCAACATTTCTCTTTACATTTTCCTGACAGCCCAGATTCCGAGGCACTGGGGAGGGAGGTCTGTCTTCTGTATCTACTTCTAGTCCTGGCAGCTGGCATGGTACCTAGAACACAGTAGATGTTCAATAAATGTTCAAGGGAGGAAAGAAAGGGAAGGAGAGGAGAGTAGGAGGGAGAGAGTGGAAGACAGAGGAAAACAAAGAAACAAAAGACAGAAGGGGAGAAAGATGCAAAAGAATTGGGCCATCTTGGGTGAGGCTATTCTTTTGAAGAGTAGGAGGAAAACTAACAGTGGCCTTAAAGGAACCATGACTGTCTTTGTCCACAGCACAAAACTCAGGGCTTCTGAGTAAGCTTCTGAATCAGTTAGACCCTTAAATAGTGGCTTGAAGAAGATAAATGTTCTCTCTGTCTGGAGGTGGGCAGTCCAGGCTGAGGATGGCCCTCCATCACCAGGGACCCAGAAGGTTCTGTCTTGGATGGGCCACGCCAACCTGGAAGCTTTCATCATCACAGTGTCTCTGAGTCCAGGATGGCTGCTTGAGCTCAGCTCTCATTAACTCATCCTGAGCAGCAGGAAGGGGGAGTCAAATGAGGGAGTTAAAAGGGTCCCCTCCATTTTCCTGAGTCTTTCTGGAATCCACACACAACCTTTCAGCTTCTGCTTTATTGGGTAGCACTCAGTCACATGGCATGCTAGGTGCAGGGGAGGCTGGGGACTGTGATGTCTGCCTGGGCACCCGGCTGCCTCAAATAAATTCAGGGTTCTGTTACTTAGGGGAGTTGGAGGGGTAGGAGCTGGGAAAGAACATTAGCAGACTCCCCTGCGATCCACAGATGGGGTCAACCAGAACAGGGGTCCCTAAGATAGGTCTTTTGTTGGTGGCCTTTCAGCAGGTCACTGGATGGTGACTTCTACCTCTAAACCACAGATTCTTACTGACAGAATGGGCAGGGGTGGTACTTCTTAAGCCCTCAGAAGTTGTAGTTCAAGGTTGGTGGGTTTTGTTCCTTTTAGGTGCCCCTGGAGTTGTACGCTGCAATGATTTAGGGTGAAATCTGGCAAGAGTAAGTTTTCCCCCTATAAAAAACTTTGCTCAGAGACCTCTTCACTTTGGCCCTGAACTCCATGCACAACAAGAAGCCAGGAAGAGGAAGGGATGGTCTTTTAAATTTAACACAAAAACAAAAACAAAAAACAAGTGGGTGGAAAGGGAGAAGCATTGTAAACTTACCCGCCACCCCCTTCCATGTTATAAATAAAAAACTGAATGCAGCCTCCAACTCAAAACAGAGGCAGACCAATGCTGAATCAACTCTGCGCTAACCTTACCTTAAATAATTATAGTGTAACTCCAGAAACCTAAAAGAAACAAAACACAACCAAAAAGAACACAAGCAGCATCAGCGAATCAGAGCAACCGTCAAGGGGGTTTGAATCCTGCCTCTGGCAAAGCAGGAACTCTCAGGGCATCGTGCCTCTGTTGGATCCGGGAGGCAGGGCCACGGGGGTGGGGGCGGGGAGGGAGACACTGGAGAAGGGCGGAGGACACTCTTGGAACTGGAGGGGTAAGGAGAGATCAGGAAGGGATGTGTGAACGCAAGCATTTCCCTTGCGCTCTTACTGGAAGCTTTCTCAGCCTAAGGTCTCAACAAAGAAGAGACATTTCAGAATTCTCGCCAACCTCTTTGTGGATCTCTCTGCCATTTTCTTTCCACACACTCTATGAACATCTCCTCTCTCCCACATCCTCCAGGGACAGTCCCTGTGGTGTGGGAATTCTACACCCTCCACACCACTAGTTCTTAAACCTTTTGTGGGTTGAGGGAAGGATGCAGAAACCACAGTTTTGTTTTGGCTTTTTTTTTTGAGAAACCGATAAAAGCTACGGCCCCTCTTTTTAGAAATAAGCACACATACATACTCAACATTGGGAAAATAATTTCAGGTAGTTCATGGTCCTGTGGATTTAAAATCCTCAATCTTGAAGGAAACCCAAGATTAAATATAAAAAGACCGTGCCTTTGGGAAATGCCATGAGGGATTCTGGATTTCAATGCTAAACTATTCTGACCAAAGCAACATTCCAACGTCTCTGCATGATTAACTATAATTAATAACATGTATGTCAATCTACCACAAGCCAGTATGCAGCCTTCATAAGAACTCTATGAAGTGGGCACTATAATTAGCCCTACTTAGTAGATAAGGAAACTGAAGAACAGAGGAGTAAAGTGACTTGCCCAAGGTCACACAGCCAGCAAATGGCAGAGCTGGGAATCACTTAGACTCCAGAGCCATTATTTATGTGTTTTTTACCAATGCATAATGACCTCCACCTCTCTGTACACAGAAGACACAGACATCTGACCTTCTCCCCTAACATAGGTCTCAGACACCTCCCCCCACTGGGGGTGTGCTGGAATTGGCACTGACTGGCTCACAAAATTGGGCACACCTCTTCCCAGCTTCTCATTCTGTGGCCATATGTTGATAGCTTCAAATCAGCCACGGTGGGAGTATTTACACAAATGTCATTGGCAAACACTACAAATGAAGGCTTCCTCCCGCAGAGAGCTGTTTGTTAAATACCAGCACACCACTGGACCCACCTATTCCCACCCCGCCTAGCTGGCTGAAACCCACAGATCCAGCTGCTCGGGCCCTGAATCAGTGGGAAGCAGGGAACTTCCTCGGTGACAGTGCCAGGGAGGAGCGGGGTAAGCTCTGCTGTCCCCATACTTAGTGTGTGGGGTATTTAGGGAGAGGAGAGCCTCCCTCTCTGCCCCCATTGTAGGCAGGCCATCTTTCGACTATCCTCGGTACCTTCCATCTGCTAGAACCAAAGCCTGGTTAAGTGGGGGCTTGGGTCCCTTCTACTGGGCAGGTCAATATCCTTTACACCAAAGCAGATCCAGCACTGTGGAATGATTAGGGCAACCCACCTGATATGGGGAGCCTTGACCACCTAGCAGCTTCTGCAGCCTGCTCAGTTCAATACACCTGACTTTGGATCTTTGGCTGTTGATGCCAGCCAGCCTAATCTCATTTAACCCTGCCCCTTTGGGGTTAGCCACAGGCAGCTGACCCCTCCCTGCCAGCCCCACTGGCCACTACCTTGTACAAGTCCCCAGCAAACTGCCCAGCTGGGGCCACGCCAGTCACACAATGCACATTCTCAAACTTTCGTCCATAGGGAAACCCCATCTGACGGCAAGGATTCCAGCGGGCCAGGCCTAGAGCGGGGGTTGCCTGGGGCTCTCTCACCAGGCGGAGTCTCAGCCACAGGAAAGAAACTGGATATTGATGATGATGATGACGATAACCATTTTGTAAGCATTTTCCTTATGCCAAGAGCTTTATATTTCTTTATATTATGGTTTTTCATCCCTGTAAGATCTCTAGGAGATAAGTACTATATTAATCTTATGTTAATGAAAGAAAAACTGAGATTCAGAGACGTTAGGATCATGCCTAAAGTCACACAGCTAGTAAGTGGTGGGCTAAAATTCAAGGCCATAGCTGTTTGACTCCAGAGCCCATGCCTATAAAACCTACGGACTCGAAAAACAAAAACAAAAACCTACGGACTTTAATTCACAGATACTCTGTGCTCCTTCCGCAGTCCCCAGGGAAGTGTGAGAAGGGCAGCTCCTCTTGCCTCCCTTACAGTTCCCTAGGGAGGTCCCTCAGGCAAGAACAAAGACAACCTTGGTCACCTATGGCAAGACCACTGCCCAGTCAGAGCTGTGATCCTCCAGACAGGGAAAGTGAGTGTTTTCACTGGCAAGCGTGGAATTAGCTCTTGCTGCACACACAGCATTCTCTTTGGCATGAAGGCAGTGGGAAGATGACCAGGAAGTGGTGTCTGCCTTCAAAGCACTTACTGCCCAGTCTAGTGGGTCACAGAAACAAGGGTTGCCTTAAGGTGGGTTGTGATAAGAGCTATCACAGTGAGGGCACAGGATTAATTCCCATAAAAGGATGTGGAAATCACTGGGGAGGAGGGAATCCTTGATATGGGCTTGGCAATAAATACACATTTGGTGGGTGAAAATGGGGAATTGGGAAGTAAGGAGGAGGGACCAGGAGGATCAAAGGCTCAGAGTGGGGGCAGCCCATGACGTTGCTTGGTAGGGATGTGACTGTAGCAGAGGGAGTGGGTGAGAATATGGTGGGAATAAATGGTGTCTCATTCTTTGATAAGCAATGGGGAGCCATCAAAGGTCTTTGAGCAGAGGAATACCATTATGGCATGGAATAACGAGCAACTGGAGAAAGGGACCATTTGGAGGTCAGATGGTTTAGACAAGAGAAAGGGAGAGCTGGAAGTGGAGGAGAGGCTGCAAGACAGGCAAAGCATGGAAAGTTCCAAGGGACAGTGAGAAAGTATAATGGACTGGATTCAGTGATAGGCAGGGACTAGAAAGGGGAAAGGGAAGGCAAATTTCATCCCGAGGTCTTTAGCTTATGTTATTAAGCTACACTGCTGGAATAAAGAAACCCTCAAACACAGTGACTTACCAGACAGAAGTTTCTCTCGGGTCTCTGCTGTCAATGCTGGTGAGGCTGCCCTACTATGTGATGTCACTTAGGGACCCAAGTTCCTTCCATTTGGTGCTCCTTCATCCCCTAGGTTATTGTACTCATCAGTGTGATCAAATATGGGCACTAGTCCCAGGGGAAAAGGACAAAGTCCAGGGCAAGTGATGTCCTTCTGAACACGCAAGGAAGAAGTCACTCATTGCCACACACAGCTGTGGCATGTAGTTTCTGCCCCAGCGGCCATGTGCAAGGAAAGAAGGGGAGCACAGATTTGGGAATGGTAGGCTAGCCAGCTAGTCTGCCACATCTGGGAACCTGGGAGGAATTCTGCAAGACAGCAGACTTTGACAGAGAAATACAGAGTGTGGGTTTTGTATGGCTTGAGATTCCAATGCCCGCAGCAGATCAGGGCTAGAGATGTAAATTTGTAAGTTGTAAGCAGAGAAAAGAGAGTTGAAACTTGGGGTGTCAGGGATATGTACCCAGAGAGAGAAAAGCAAAGCACAAAACTGGATTAGGGTGGAGACCGAAACTCTTGAGGAAGGCTTCTGAGGAACAGTCATTTTGCCTATAGCGTTTTCCAAAGATGGTGGCACCAATATAGCCCATCCCACGTGCTCCTCTAACATCATCAAGTTGACACCCGTCCCTCAACAGGTGGGGTCTATATTCCCTCCCCTTGAATCTGGGCAGGGCTGTGATCAGAGCAGAAGTGATGCCATGCGACTTCCAAGACCGTCAAGATGGGCATACTGCCTCCCCTAGCAATTCTCACCCTTGAATCCCCATGCTGTGAGGAAGCCAAGTGGTCACACAAACAGGACACACCTAGAAGCTCCAGAGACAGCCCCAGCTGAAGTCCCAGCCAACACTGGCATCAACTGGAGCACAGAGTAACAAGACTCAAAAGATTCCAGCTCCAGCCTTTGGGCTGTGCCAGCTGATGATCAGGGGGGACAGAAAGCAGCGCTCCCCCAAAAGCCCCACCCAAATTGCTGACACACAAACAAAATGAATGTCATTATTGTTTGAAGCCACTAAATTTTAGAGACTTTTTTTTTTTTTCATAACAATAGGTGACGAATATAGGCCGGAATCCCTTTTACCATCCCAGGAGAATGCCCCAAGCCATCTAGAACATGACCCTTTATCTATTTAAGGCTCACAGCTTTGACCAGGCTTTGGACACCCCAGGATGGCCCCCTCTCTGACCTCCCCAAGCTGGGCCCTTGGCTTGGCTTCATAGTCCACCCCACAAAGGACACTCCCAGGCTGCACACCTTCTCTGTCTCCAACCCCAGAAGCAAGAGGTCAGTGTGGTGGCAGAGATGCTGAGGAGAAAAGGAGTCTCCAAACATAAGGGATAGAAAAGTCTGTGTTCCCGTTTATATATTCATTTCCCCCTAATTACACCTGCACAAGGAACAAATGTCAAACCTGGAGAGACAGAGATGATGGTCACAGAGGAAGCCTCCGTGACTAAGAGGCAGACACAGGAGAGACCAAGGATGGGGAATACCACATCTTGGGTGGACAAGAGACCTCAAAGGGGGCATGGCTCTAATGCTAGGAGCCCCCAAAAGGCAGCAGGGAATGGTCTTTGGTGGGGGGGGGGGCATGGCTACACAGCCATACACTGTGAAATGCTCACCATATTCAAGTTAATTAATGCATCCTCCACTTCACTTGGTTACCTTGTATGTGTGTGTATGGTG
Organism: Procyon lotor; assembly: GCA_028646535.1. Lineage (NCBI taxonomy): Eukaryota > Metazoa > Chordata > Mammalia > Carnivora > Procyonidae > Procyon > Procyon lotor. The sequence goes on along the minus strand of CM053617.1, from coordinate 27,160,831 downwards.
AAAACACTGAAGATCTATTCTTTTTTTTTTTTTCAGGTTGAAGATCTATTCTTGTGGCAAATTTCAAGTGTACAATACTGTATTATTAACCATAATAATGCTATTCTAATGCTGTACATTAGAACCCCAGAACTTACTCATCGTATAGGCTTTGTCACCAACATCTCCCATTTCCCCTAATCCCCCAGCCCCAGGCAACCACCATAACCACCATTCTACTCTTTGCCTCTATGAGTTTAACTATTCTAAACTCATTATATACGTCATATAACATAGTATTTGTTCTTCTGTGTCTGACTTCTTTCACTTAGCATAATGTCCTCCAGGTTCATCCATATTGTTGCAAATAGCAGGACGACAGGATTTCCTTCTTTAGGGGTAAGTGATATTCCTCTGTGTGTGTGTGTGTGTGTGTGTGTGTGTGTGTGTGTTTCTTTATCCCTTCTTCCATCCATAGACACGTGGATCTGTGTAGATTGATTTCATACCTTGCTTATTATGATTAATGCTGCAATGAACACGGGAGTATAGATATCTTTTTGAGATACTGATTACATTTCCTTCAACCCAGAAATGAGATTGCTGGATCATATGGTGGTTCCATTTTTAATTTTTTGAGGAACTTCCACACTGTTTTCCCTAATGACAGTACCAATTTACATTCCCAGCTAAAGTACACAAAGGTTCTGCTTTCCCCACAGGAAAACACTTACAATCTCATCTTTTTGATGATAGCCATTCTAACAGGTGGGAGGTGATAGCTCATTGTGGTTTTGATTTGCATTTCCCCGATGATTAGTGATGCTGAGCACTTTTCATGTACTTGTTGGTCATTTGTATGTCTTCTTTGGGAAAATGTCTATTCAGGTCCTTTGCCCATTTTTTAATAATAGCTTACTTGGGGTTTTTTGCTATTTAGTTGCATGAGTTCCTTGTATATTTTGCATACTAACCTCTTATCAGATGGTGTGCAAATATTTCCTCCCATTCTGAAGTTGCCTTTTCATTTTTCTGATTGTTTCCTTTGCTGTACAAAGACTTTCTTGTTTGATGTGACCCCATTTGTCTATTCTTTGCATTTCTTCCCTTTTGTTGCTTCTGGTGTCATATCCCCAAAAAATCATTGCCAATACCAATGTCAAGGAGACTTTTCCTTCCGTTTTTTTCTAGGAGTTTTACAGTGTCAGGCCTTATATTTAAGTCTTTAGTTAATTTTTCTGTATGCTGTAAGATAAGAGTATGTACATTTCTTGGGGGGTTTATTTCTATGCCTAGCATCAAATTCTACCTGCCTGGGACTGTGGCCAAAGTAACCCCATCTATGCTCCCTGAGAGTTAGGTACTAGGACCAGTGCCTACAGGGCAGGTGTCTGGCCATTAGATCAAATAGCCAGCATGCTGATTGATCAATTCACACCTGACAGATTGCCAGATCAGTGATTGATGGACAGAACAGCAGCTTGGCTGACTAAGGACATTGTTTGCATCTTATGTATCCTTATCCCAACCGACACTCAGCACGGGGCCTGCCTCAGAGTAGCAGCTCAATACATGGCTTCCATATTAGTCATAGGGTTCACCTGGCCTCAAGCAATGCTAGGAAATGTAGTCTGTATTTTATTAGAATCAATTACAAATCAGGGTTCTAGTACAGGAAAAAGAGAGGAATGGAGATTGGAGGGCCACAAGGGATCTCTACTATAAGGACGTAATAATGAGTCTGGTTAAGGGATGCAGACACTGGAGGACACCATTTCCAGTTCAGAAGTGAAACTGCATGGAATATGGGAATTCTGGAGTTACCTCTTCTGCAGAGCTTTTAGAAGGCCGCAATTTCTCCCCTTTATTCTTTGATATCCTAGGGAGATGATGAGCTGAGAAGCAGAGAAAGGCTACCTTTGCCTTCGAGAGTATTGGTATTTCCAAAGGCCTACCCTTGAGGAAGTACATGGAGTCTTACATGTTCTCTGACTGTGCTCATTACAAAATCCTATTAAAGTTCCCATTTGAGACCTGGCCTCGGTGCTCCTGGTCAGTGTTCATCCTAAATTCTTTGCAGGAAGCACCTATTCACAGCTGCAGGCTTCAATTTCGGAGTAAGAATTGGCCAAGGCCTGAAAATTCTCCCTCCTTGCCTCTTTGCTTGAAATGGCCTCACCCGGAGCCAAATGGCAAGCTCAGTGCATATAGGTCCTGGGCCAGATTCCCGGCCCCACTGCCTGGACTCAAATTCTAGCTCTGTCACTGGCTGGTCTGTGACCTTGGGCACATTGCTAAACACCCTTGCCCCCAGCCTTGGTCTCCTCATCTATAACATGGGATGAGAATAATAACGCCAATCTCCTAGGGTTGTGTCAGTGGTGAGAACAGGATCTGGCAGGAGTTAAGAACTCAAAATCTCTTCAGTGTTATTAGAAATGTAGAAATGTGCTTCACACACTTCTCCTCTGACCCAGATGCTAGGCATTCTCCTCTCTCCCCTTCCCTTCAGCCACATCCCACCCAGAGGTGCTGAGGTGACCAGCGTGATATTTCGGGTGTGCGGGGCACACCTCCCACTCCCCCTTGAAGAAGCACGGCAGGGCTGAGGACCTCCGGCACACATCCCCCTCATACCTTGCGTTCCAATTGCCCCTCTCCCAGAGCAAAGGATAACGGGATGAAAATGAAATTGGCTTCCAAGCTTCCCTCCTGGTTCCTTGAGTGTCACTTTCCTGCATATTTATGGTAATCATCCTTGCAACAAAAACAGTGACTTCACTGTCTAAATAATAAGGCAATTTGTTACAGCTAATTACTCAAGGACTTCCTTAATCTCAATTAAAAGATCCGAGAGGATTCCTGCCCCCCTCTCATTCCGGTGTTCCTGAAGATCCCCTTAATGTATTCTGGATCACAGATTAGTGGGGAGCCAAGAATGGTCCTTGCTGGGCAGGACTGCTAAAATCCATCCCAGCAACGTGAAGCAGTGATTTATTGTGACATGGAATGTGGGACATTTCCCCAGCTTTTGTGATTGTGGTAATGAAGCTGTAAACCAAATAGCATGAAATGAGGCAAGGCCTTACAATTTAATCAGCTCGTAAACAGATCTACTGCATCAAGCAAATGACATTATTATCCATCCGAAGTAAATCATGCTAATCTCGGGAGATAAAATCAACATCGTTAATGGTCACATGTCATATTCATCAACACTAAACCATCCCCTTTGACAGATTAATCCTAACTACAGCTCCCAGGATGTATGGTAATAGGGCTTGTAGCGTGCATTTCACTCCGTGCCAGGCTAACCAGCACTCTTAGGCTGCTATTACAAATAATTTTTTTATTGATTTACATATTTTAAAATGCATTTAAGGTGAGGCACCATTAAAAACCCTGTCACCCACCCATATTTCTTCCCTACATTCCCAGACTTTATTAATAGGAACGGGAAGACAAATGCAGTAAGCCTTATAAATACTTTGTTTAGGGCACTGTTAGGGGTAATTAAGATGGGGACTGGGGTTTTTTGTGGGGAGGAGGGATAGGTGAGGAGCAGAAGGGGTGATAGAAAAAAAGGACCCTCTTGTGGTTCGGGGACAAATGGAAATTGCGGCATCGTTTGCTTCCTGTTTTCCCTAGGGGTGCCAGGAAGAGGGGGAGTAAATCCTCCCAATCTGCTCGCAGAGCCTTCCCTCTCCCCCTTTCCCTCACCTCCTACCTCCACCCCATCAAGTCCGCCTTATGGTCTGTGCATCTGTGCTTGTGTTTCGGTCACTGTATCCTGGCTGCTGACTTCAGACGCCAAATGTATTTATTTATCATGAAACTGACCTAGGATGAATGCTCCTGGAAAAGTGTCCACTATTCAAAATGTCACTTCCCCTCAACAGGCCGTGCATTATATTGACAGGCATACTTTCAGAGGCCCCTGAATGATGAGAATGGATGGAGGGCTGCCACAGCAGCTGACACGGCCGCCTGGGCTGAGTCGGGGAGTGAGGGAGCGAGTGGGTGCCCGAATTATCTCCATCCTCGCCGAGGAACACGGACGCAGTGCAAGCCAGGACCGTGACCCGAGATGCAACATGGAGACTTACAGTGTCAGGCAAAGAGCAACCTGCCTTTTCCCAGCCAGCCTCCCACTGGGCACATTTTGAGGGGGCTCCTGTCCACCTGTAGGGCCAGCAGAGGGTGGCAGGCAGGAAAAAGGGTGTTACCCTCCTCCTTCTGATTGAAGGTTGGGGGCTCCTAGGACCACCGCTGTGGGCCATGCAGACCTTGCATTGCTCAATGGCATTGAGCAATTATTCAGGGAATTATTCCTGGGAATTATTCAGGGCAGCAACTATGAGGCCAACACTGAGTCATGCCCACATCACCCTGGATGAGGGATCCAAAAAACAGATGGATTTTGGAAGAATGTATACTGGAAGGAAGCTATTAAACCCGATTAAAGAACTTCTTTTGGTGCGTTGGAGGGACCCCACCATGACTTAAGTGGACTGAGGTAAGACTCAGACATTTTCAGATTCCCCCATGCATCGTACAGACCTCCTCCTGCTGGGATTTATTTCAGAGGTGGGGTATTTGATAGATACAAGAGGAGCCTGAAAAACCACCCAGCCCAGGTCTGTTTTATAAAACTGCATCTATCGATTAGGCCGACTGATGAAATGATACAATGTAAATTAACTTCAGGGTTTAGGTGGCACTAAGTTCAAGGGATTGGAACCCGCTGAGCTCTAAGAATCTCTGAAGATTCCGTGTCCGGAGTTTTCCAGGATCCATACTGTGGAGGTTGTGCTCTGCTCTCTGGGGACCAGGGAATCCAAGGAAAGGTCTTTGCCTACCGTGGCTTGGTCTGAGTTGGTATGATTTAGGGCAGTGGTTCATAATCTTTAGCATAAGTCAGAAGCACCCAGGAGCTTGTAAAAGCACAGATTGCTGCCCACCGCCTACCCCGAGTTTCTTATTCAGTAGGTCTCAGGTGAAGCCAGAGAATTTGCATTTGTAGCCACTTCTCAGGCTGTACTGATATTGCTGGTCCTGGGGCCACATTTTGAAAACCAGGGCTCTGGGGCAGAAACCCTCTGCTAGAGAAGGCGGGGGGGGGGGGGCAGGGATGGAGGTGGAGATGGGGAGCATCGGGCTCCCAGGTGCAGGTTACAAGCCCAGAGTTGGGTCATGGCAGGCAGCTGGGGCCATAAGCAGGAGATGAGGTGCGGGAGTGGAACATTCACATCTCTGGGGGTTTCCTGTTCTACCTTTCTGTGACCCTGAGAATATAAGTGAGCAAATAGGGCCTGACAAGTCAGAGTTCAGAACCCCAGAGGTCAAAACTGAAAGCAGCAATTGTCCTAGAGGCCAGAGATGGCTGGGTTCTAACCAAGCCCCAACTATGACTTACTGTGTTTCCCGCAGCCAACCCCTTTCCCTCTCTGTCCTTCGCCTCTCTTGCCTCTTCTGTGAAGAGAAAATGTTGCACTGGATTTCCTCCCTGATCTTTTCAATTTCTGATGGGTGTGAGGTTCTGCCAGTGTTCTCCAAACAGCAGTCTGTTAAATCCTTGTTCTCTCGAAAAATGAGCTCCATGATCAGGTAAGTTTGGAAAAGCTTTCAAAACATAAGCCCCCTCTTGGATTTATAATTTATATTTGCATATTAAAGGTTCTTCAGGAAGTCAGGAAACCTGTTTATTTAATTCAGGATTTCCCAAATTTACTTGACAACAGAACCCTTCTTCCATCTAACACCTGTTAGCGTCTCTAACACCTCTTAGCACCAAGGTTCTCGAGAACACACTTTGGGAAACACTGGCCCATGCCAAGGGCTGAGGTAAGAGGCAAATGAATATGTCAGCATATGAAGAGGCCTTTTCCCCAAAGGTACCGGAAGTGCAGGCCACTTCCCCTCGCCTCCCAGCCCCCTGGTGCATTGGTACATTCAGCAATCACTGACTGAGAACCTGCCACATTCCAGGGACTGAGCTGGACACTTAGCTCATAGGCAGCCCCTATCCTCAAGGAGCTGCCTGGCTGGGGCAGCAGGGGAGAGCCTAGGCACTTATTTGGCCTGGCAGGGAACCTCAGAGATTCTAGCCATGCTCAGGACTTTTTGTCCCTCCTTTTCCATGGCTCGCATCCACTTGTCTCTGGTTGCACTAGTGGATTTGCTCTGTTTAGTCTCACCTGCCTGTAAAGCATACAAACACTTTGACCCATTCATTTAACAAAAAAGTATCAAGCATGTATTTCATGCTTGATGCTGTTGTGGGATATAGCTGAGAACAAAACAGGCAAAAATCCCTCTCCTCATGGAGTCTATATTTCAACAGAGTAAGAGAAGGACTGAATTAATTAAATACATGTCAAATAGTAACAAGTGCTAAAGTGGAGAGGGGATAACAGTATCCAGGGAGTTTGGCTATTTTAAATGGGGATGGGGATGTCTCATTGACTTTTGTGTAAGAACATGAAGACGTGAGAGAGTGAGTCAGGTGGAAGAGTGTCTAGGAAGAAGGAGCAACAAGTTCAAAGGCCCTGGGGTAGGAGTATGCCTAGTGTGCTTAACAAACAGCTAGGAGACCAACATGGCTGGAGCAAAGAGAAGATGAGTAGCAGAAAAGGTTTGAAAAGATAATAGGGGCCATAGTATTAGACACTGAGTCAGATGGGAAACCTTTTGAGCAGAAAACAAGATATAATATGACTTATCTTTTTTTTAAAAGAATTTTTTTTAAGATTTTATTTATTTATTTATTATTTATTTATTTATTTATTTATTTGACAGAGAGAAAGAGATCACAAGTAGGCAGAGAGGCAGGTAGAGAGACAGGGGGAAGCAGGCTCCCTGCCGAGCAGAGAGCCTGATGCGGGGCTCCATTCCAGGACCCTGAGATCATGACCTGAGCTGAAGGCAGAGGCTTTAACCCACTGAACCACCCAGGCACTCAACTTATCTTTTAGTAGAACTTAATGTGACTTACATTTCGGCATCTACAAAATCCCTGTGGAGAGTCTAAGAAGGTAATAATCAGTTTACCAAGCTGGTTTCCTGGTGGGAGTCGCATGGCTCGTCTGCTCATGGCCTCACCCAGTCTGGTATGAAAGGGTAGAAAGGGTGTGGGAATAGAGGGAGGCAGGCAGATGACCAGGGGCAGGAAGCTCGGAAAGCCCAACTGTTTTACATGGGTGTAATATTTCTACTCTGTGTCAGGCACTGTTTGTGACCATCTACTTAGATCCTTTTTGCGAGCTTTGAATTAACACTGTGGGGTGGGATTCCTTGACCTGCATTTGAGATCTCTGTGTGTCACACGAGTTAAGAGGCTTTTGCCAAGACACACAGCTCACCAATGGCAGAGCCCAGGGCTTCCTAAGTTTCTTTCCAGGAAAACCTCAGCTTCACATTGTCTGGTGTTGGGAATGGTGTCTGGAGCTCCATCACTCTCCAGGGCCTCACTGTCCAGACAGGTGAGGGACCACAGCCCTGAGTGCTGACTCAAGATACTCTGTAGGTACCCAGAGCGGGCAAGGTGAGTGTCTTAGATTGGAAATAGACAGTGATGGAAAGTTACATGCAGAAGGTGAATGGGAGAGTGCTCTCGGGAGATAGGAGACTAGGTAAACAGGAGTGCGATGAGCGGGAAAACTGGCCCCAAAGGTGGTTGCAACAGAGACCTCAGCCCCCAAGAACAGCAGAGTGGCGCGGATCTATGGGGGCCTCCTCCACCTCCGCCACGATGGGCACGTGATCCAAGCTGGGCCAATCACAGACGGCCTCAGATACAAGGGGTGGAGAGCTGAGAAAGAAGTCAGTCTGCCTCTTGGTGTCAAATCAAGGACAATTCATCGTGTTCAGCCATCCAGAGAGGAGCTGGGAAAGATATTTGGTGACGATGAGATAAAAAACCAAAGCAGGTGCAGAGAGAAAGTAGAGGGAGATAGCCACCTCTTAAAACCCTACAGAGCTCCAGGCCTTTCTTGATCCATACATATCCCAGCCCTTAGAGGGACATGGGGACCTGCGCTGCTGATTCAGCTTCTCCAAGTGGAAGCTCAGAGTTCTCTGGATGTTGCCTCTGGTCCTCCAAGGCTGCCCCAATCCTCACATCACACCCAGCCCTGAGCTTCTCACTTGCCCATTTTCTAACCTCAGTGAGGTATTCTCTCTGATCATTATTTTTTTCTCTCCCTGGGTCCTTTCCCCCAAGCTTTTCAAAGTCAGAAGCCAGGAGATGCCTTTGTTTCTTTCTCTGTCCCATCTCTTCCCTGAGGCACCCAGCAGAGAACAGGCTAGCTCAGAGGGGAGGGGGACCGGGGAGAGACAAAGGGAAGGAAATGGCCAGAATCGTGAGAAATTAATAGTTCAAACATATTATCCTACCGTGAAACAACAGCAATTTTTAAATTAAATAGTTCAAACATATTATCCTACCGTGAAACAACACCAATTTTGGAAAAATTTTTTTTCCAAAAGCACAGCAGCCTCTGGATTGTGCTAGAAGCGCCTTCCTAGGCAAGCATTGGTGCTCTATGAGGCCGGAATGTTAATGTCAAGATCATCCATTCATTTGTGTGTCAGAATAGACAGCCAACTACTTTCTTAAGAAAAATGCTTGTCTTGCTCACAGATTCTTTTCTGGCCCACTGCCCGACAGAGGTAGGCTGGCCGTTCATTTGGATAAGTCTTGATGAGGCCTCTTAATTTTCATAAAAGGCAGTTAACCTGACAGTCCCCTAGATTGACATAAAATGTTGGTTTTTTTTAAAAAAAATTATTATTATAAAAGGAATACCTACTTATTACGAAAATGTTGCAGAAAAAGAAATGTTGCAGAAATGATTAACTTGAAAGTCTGCTATAATCTTACCTCCCCAAGGCAGCCCTTTTTAGACATCTGATCTATAGTTATCCAGACTTTCCCTTCCCATCTTACTTTTTCAGTAAAACTGATCTGCTTCACTCCTCTTAACATAATTGCATTGTTTTCTTGATTCATCTTTAAGATTTTATTTATTTATTTGAGAGAGAGAGAGCTACAGAGAGAAAAAACAGAAGCAGGGGGAGCAGCAGCAGAACATAGAGAAGCAGACTCCCCACTGAGCAGGGAGCCCGACATGGGGCTAGATCCCAGGACGTGGGATCACGACCTGAGCTGAAGGCAGACACTTAACGGACTGAGCCATGGTGGCACCTTAAATCACCTTTTTAAGATTATTATTTAAATTCAAAAGTAATACATAATTATCGTAAGGAGGGTATAGCTAAACTATAAATTCCCTCTCCCCTAAGGTTACATACTGTCACCAATTTCTTATGCATCCTTCCAGAAATTTCCTATGCCCATATATTGTTTTATTATTTTTTAATGCAAGAAAAATCACAGTACCACAATACCTACTATTGTACAATCTGCCTTTTTCACTTAATGACGCCCCTTACATAACTTTTCCCAGCAGCAACGTGTCATCTTGTTCCCGCTGATGACGGCACAGTGTTCCACTACAGACATGCTGTGATTTATATACCTAGATCTACTTCTCCGGCACATGCAAAGCTGAATTCCGGGTCTTTGTTGGAAACCAGAGCTTCAAGCTGTGTGCTCAGAGAAACTCTGTGCATGGAGAATAATTCGGAAATGAGGTTGGAGTTGGTCCTTGCATTCTTCCAGTATCCAAGTGTCCTTCCTGAATGTAGCCAGTCATCTGTGGATTGCATATTTGATCCACACCTTCTGGATCTCCCAGAGAGGTGCCTTCACCAGGTCAAGGCCCCGATTTCCAATGCAGGGGTGTTCACAAGCCTCGCCCCTGCCTTAATAGTGAGGCTACTGTGTGGATGTCGGCCACTGCATGATCCACATGTGGTCCATGCAAAAAAAATAAAAAGCATTATTTCTTCCAAGGAGCTGATCTGCTTTATCTTTAAGGACCATGTGATATTTGTAATTAATCACTTTTCTTATTTTCCTTTCTTGCTTTGGCCTCCAGGAAGCCCAGAACCAAATTTTAGTAATCACATAAAATTCTGTGCCTACCTGCGTGCTATTTCTTCCCTGTTCATCTTCCCCGTGGAGTCTTTTCTATCTTTAGAGGCTCAGATTTTTAATTTTTGAATTAAAATTTTTCAGTTTTGCCAAAGTATCTTATTTTTGTTGATTCCCTTTAAAGTCACCTCTTGTTTTTACTTGCAGGAAAAAAACCAGAGCATTAGAAAAAATAATTTTGGAAGATGCTTTTCTGACATACTTCTTTCTGTGCAAATGCCTGCTTCTCCCCTGGCCCTTTGTTTTTTGGGGTTTTTTTCCCAAATATGTTTATTTTACTTTTTCAGTGTTACAAGATTAATTGTTCATGCCCCACACCCAGTGCTCCATGCAATACGTGCCCTCAATACCCACCACCAGGCTCACCGAGCCCCCCAACCCCCTCTCCAAAACCTCAGTTTGTTGCTCAGAGTTCCCCTGCACCTTTGATGTGGAGAGATTTGGACAGAGACATGGAAACCACTGAAGTGGGCTGGGGCAGCACGTGCCCTGATGAGAGACACTTGTAGCCCAAGGATGTAGGGCCAAAATTCATTCAGCTGCCTGGGCACCCTTGAAACAAGGTACAGGGGCTGCTAGGCTGCTTCACAGGGCTTGGGACCTCAACTCCCAGCTGACAGGGCCTTCCCCAAGCCTGCGAAGTGCCTCTTGTTCTAACAGGACTGCCACTCCTAAGAGGCCTGGAAACTAGTAGGGCCAACTTGGGATTGGCAATGCCGCTGGAGGCAGAGTTGGGAAGAACCCTAGGTCTTCCACTAAATAAGGAGGAGGGGGGTCGCCGTCCCTAGAACCCAGGGGGTTAGATGCTGTCCTGTCACCTTACATGAGGAATGGCTGTGATAAAATAATAACCAGCAACCGTAGGTGACCCAGTTTGAACAAAGAAGCTGAGGATCGATTCTCTGCATCCACTGCCTGCTTTGTGGGTCCTTCTTCTACAACATTATATATTATATGCAAATCGCAGCACAAACTTAAGGCCGCTTTTCATGTCAAGTGGCTTCTTTGAGCCTATATGTTATATTTTACAGATCTTGGACAGTAACATTTTTCTTTTTAGTGCAAAGTTGCTCAAGGTTCATCTGAGACTCTTTTAAATTGCTGCTTTCAGAGAAATAACAATGTAAAATGACATGATGATGTATGGCCCCGTCCAGCCGACTGGGGCTGCGGCAGCCACAAACGCCACCAAACCTTTGGGAATGAAGTGGTCTCCGGAGCGCCATTGTGCAATTGTCCTAACCGGATCATTTTTAATTAGTTGCAATTAATTTCAAGTGACAGCGTCCTGCAATATCAAGTCAGAGAGGCTCGGGTGCGTGGGTGGGGTTATTAGGAACAGACGGCGGGTGAGAGAGAAGCCAGAGGGAGGTCTCGTCACAGGGCTTTGGCTTCCAACAAGATTCCCTGGGAGGGGGATGGAGTGATCATCATTTCCTGAGCTGGTGGAGGGAGCTTCTTCCTAATGATGCACATGTTCTGGTTCCTTCTGGCGTGTGTGCAGCCTCATGAGATGGGCACTTATGACACCCTGTACACGCGGGCAAGTGTGTTAGGACAGTTATCTTGCTTCAGTAACACTAAGCGGTCCCCCAGATAATATTACACAAGTTAGTTCTGTGAGTGCCTGGAGCTCAATCCCACTGCGGAACCCTGGAAGATAACCTAGCACATGTATCTCAGAGCTGTCCCATCCAGCAGACGAAGGACCTAGGATATTCACACCATGATCCTAGTGGTCCTTAGTGGAGGACTGCTTCCCAATTGCTATGTAAAGGCACACTAGGGACTGGAGAAGGCTTGGGCACAGCACTGTGGACACCAGCAGCTAGAAGTCAGGCTTGGAGCGCAGACGTGGTAACGGCAAGGGGGTAGGGTGGACACGGACGGCATCTCCAGGATCCTTCGCAGTTCTAAAGTCCTACAACCCTGCACCGACCGTGCCCCCTCGGATAGCCCTCTAAGGCACTGACACGGGGAGAAACAGGCAGAAAGAGTAAGCAGGGTGATGCTCCTGGGGATCCCCGTCTCTCTCAGGCCAGGCTTTTGTGAACCACTGGGTTTCATGTCCTGCCGCCGTCATGGCACCTTTTCCCCTGCTTCCAGGATCACAGTCCTTCTCGGTAGGGTTGCTACTGATCAACGGTTCATGCATTAAGAGCTAAAGCTAGAGAAAGTATCCCCCCAACCCTGAGCACCATGCTCTATAACCAAAAGGTTGGGGGGGGGCAGGTACCAGACTTACAGCGACATAGTCATTCCTTGTCCCCTACCTAGCTCTTTGGGGCCAAAGGGTTACTCTGTACTTCTACTGCCCTTAATACTCCGAGCAGTGGATTTAGAACCAGGACTAAGGCACTTGACCTCCATGCACTGGCTTCTCCAGAAAGGTGAGGGAGCATGTCTACATCCCTTCCAGCTCCTTCTTTATGTTCCCAAAGCCTTCCTTCATTAGCGCATCAGTAGGGAGGGGAGGGGGGGCTTCTAAAACTCGGCCCTTTTCTCGAGAGTAAGAATAACAACTATTACACACATATACTGAGCACCTACCTATGCTCTACACTGTTCTAAGAACCTTCCAACACCATATTAACTCTTTTAATTTTCACAGTCTGTGAAGTAATATCATTATGTCCATTTTAGTGGAGAGAAACTGAAAAACAGAGAGGCTAAGTAACTTGCCCAAGGTCACCCAGCTACCCAGTGACGGAGCTAGAATGTGAACTCAGACACCTGAGACCCCAAACCCCATTGATGATGTCAGCTACCTGTGACATTGAGTTTTGTTTCATGCTTCCCCTGAACTGAAATACACACAATACTAAAAAAAAAAAACCAAAAATGCCTTCTAAACGCTAAGTATGTCTCACCTAACTTAATCTCTTTTTGGCTCTCTTTAAATTTTTTGAAGAAGTGGGTTATTGCATCCATGTGGGGAGCCTCTAGAAATAAAAGGAGACCCCAGCATTGCCTCCTTCCTTCTGGGGCCTGAGCCCATTGTCTGCCTTGGGTAAGGACACAAGGATGCGCAGCGGGAACGTATGGCTGTCCTCCACGTACGGCTGGTATGGCACTTAGCGCTGCAGGAGCCAAGCTCCCCTGAATCACCCTTTATGGCACTACCAGCCACGAACTTCTCTAAACCCCATCTCTACGCTCAGCCAGGCTTCCCATTTACAAAGGATGCCTGTGTGCCTACCACGTCTTTGCATTGGAGGTTTTTTCCCCCAGTCCTCAACGTGTGTGTGTGTGTGTGTGTGTGTGTGTGTGTACGCGCACATATACCATATATGAATGATTATTTTATTTACTTATTGGGGGAGAGAGAGAGAGAGAGAGCACAAGCTGGGTGAGGGGCAGAGGGAGAAACAGACTCCCCACTGAGCAAGGAGCTCAATCCCAGGACCCTGGGATCATGACCTGAGCCAAAGACAGACACTTAACCAACTGAGCCACCCAGGCGCCCCATTCCTCAACACGTCTTATCTTTGGACTTCCAATAAGTTGTTTTTCAGTGGTCCCAGAATCTGTGTGGCTGATTTGATTTTTCGGCAATATCCTACTTTTTTTTTTTTTTTTTTTTTCCTGAATCAGTCTTTACTTCGAGGAGACTTATTGTGAAATTTCAGTTCTAGAGTCTGGAGTCTCTCCGTTTCGCCCTGGCTCTGACAAGCTGAGGAATGGGATTTTCTGGATTCTGCATTACTTTGCTGTGGGTGCACTTCTCTCACGTTTACCCACAGGGGCCTCCTCACTACCCAACTTGTGCACTTCAGGTCAGTGAGACAAGTTTGTGCCCTTTTCTCCAGGGCCTGCTCATGGCCATACAAGGCGATCACTTCAAGGCTGTTTGGGGGAGTTTATGTGTCTATTGGGACATAATTGACAAAACTGTCTGTGAGATTATCATAAAAAAAAAAAAAAGTGGAGGTGTGCCTGGGTGGCTCAGTCAGTTAAGCATCTGCCTTTGGTTCAGGTCATGACCCCAGGCTCCTGGGATCGAGTCCTGCATCAGGCTTCCTGCTCAGCTGGGCTGGGAGCCTGCTTTTTTCTCTCCCTCTGCCCCTCTCCCCCTATGCTCTCTCTCTCTCTCTCAAATAAAATCTTTTTTTTTTTTTAGGTGTAAAAGAGATATAAGGAAGGGCTTCATTTAGGAAGAAAGGAAGACTTCAGGTAAGGCCATGGGTTAACACAGCCAGACGAGGCTTCTGGAAGAAGCTGTTGAGGCTGGGATTCTCAAAACCATAGTTTTCGGCCCAGCAGACCCAGAGCCTCCTTTTATTACCAGGTTTGTCATGCCCCATTTACCATCCCAGGATGGAAAGCAAAGATAATAATATAACCAACCTATCCACATAATTTCAAAAAAAAAATCAATATATTGACCCAACTGTTACATAATGGAGAAATCAAAGGAAAGTGAGTTATAATAAAATAATGGGTTTCAATATGTAAATGCTCAGCAACGACGAAGAAGTCAAATACTGGCACATAAACATAAAACCACATGATGGGAGGGCTGTCAGGGCCTCCTGCAGCTGGGGTGCTGGTAACTGAGGGACCTGACTGATGCGCCCACAGGAATGGCAGTTTCTGGAATGGTGAGGCACTCTTGCTAAAGTTCTATACAGAACAGAAGACAACTCTTCCCTCAACATCACAGGAGCTGCATTCCTAGAAAATTCAGTATACATTAAAACCATGCCAAAGTACTCTGTGCTTATATGTAAAACTGAGCTAGGTTTCGACTCGGGTCATCGTAAACTGATTTTTTCCATCAGGATCATGGGCAAGCCGAGGACCTCCCTGACAGTTGTGCAGAATGTGCACTGCACGGCCATTTACGTCATCACATAAGTGAGTGGTGCCCCCTTGGGTTGTAGGGTACACAGCAACTTGCTTGCAATTTTCAAAAGTTGCCTGGGATGCAGGAGAACCCGCCATTGCATGGACTGTTCTGCACACTGCGGTGTACAGAGAGCGCTCCTCGTCCCCACCCCCCCCCAAAACACACACACTAAATGCCAGGCTTGTCACAACAAAATATCCCCATCAATGTCCAAATGCACAACTCCATGGAGAACCACTCTCTCAGAGCCATGTGTGGCTCCAGCCTCCCCCACTGCAGGCGGTCCTCACCTTCTCCTCAACTCCTCTCTATTGCTTCCTTCATCCATTTTTCGTCCCTACTCCTGCCCCAGTCCAGCCCTTATGGGCTCATTCCTGAGCCATCCTCCCGGGTTCCCTACTTCTGGCCTCAGCTGCTCTAATGCAGCCAGAGAACCTGCCCAGCTTGGTAGTACAAAGACCTTTCTCTCCCCTGCACTCAGAATTCAGTCCCACACTAACAGCACTATCCTTTCATAGTAATCTTTCCTCCCACTCCTTCCCACTCTCAAAGTATCCCACCTCCATACATTTGCTCCCACCATACCCCTTCTTGGCCAACCCTGACCCCCACCCAAACCCTCCCTCATCTCCATCCTTAGGTGCCCCCACATCTTCCTTGAAGTGCATAGTCAAAAGCAATGTGTTCCCATGGTATTTCATCTATATTGCTTGTAGACCTATAACGTCTTTGTAGAGTGTTCTCGCTATATAAATTAGAATCTCCTCCAGAGCAAGGACCAGGACTTATGGCTCTCAGGGCCCCAGCACTGCAGCACTGGCGATCCCTAACCTTGGCTCCAGCACTTGAGATTAGGTATAGAGTAGGGCCAGCCTAGGAGGGGCATGGATTTAATCAATGGGCTGCTGGAAGCCATGCGGCTTCCTGAGTAGAAACTGACTTAATGTGGTAGCTTCGATGGATTGCTCTAGTGAGGGGGGCTGTAGAGTACGGGGGCGGGGGGGGGGGCAAAGAGTGAAGACTGCTGCCATCCTACAGCATGGAAGGATCATGACTTGGTCTCTCAGGTAGAAGAGGAAATCAGAAGCCCTGAATCCACTCTGTCTAGGGTGAGGGAGGAGAGTGGTCACAAGTTGTGCAGAGAGCACTGGCCTCTGCAGAAGTCTAAAGGCCTGGGTTCGAGTCAGCTAGCCTTGCTACAATGCTTAGAGTAGCATGGTGCCTGGTGGCGCACCATGCAAGGAGGTGCCACCGAGATGAAGTCTCCCTAACTTGCCCTTGCTTAAACTAAATCCACATGTTTAATGGAGCATTATTTACAATAGCCAAATTATGGAAGCAGACCAACTGTCCATTGATAGACGAATGGATAAAGAAGAGGTGGTTAGATAGATACAGATATAAACAGAATATTATTCAGCCATAAAAAAGAATGGAATCTTGTCATTTGCAACAACATGGATGGAGCAAGAGAGTACACTGCTAAATGAAATCGTCAGAGAAAGACAAATGCCATATGATTTCACTCATATGTGGAATTTAAGAAACAAAACAAATGAACAAAGGAAAAGAGAGAGAAACCAATAAAGACTCTTAACTACAAGGAACTAACTGGTGGTTCCCAGAGGGGAGATGGGGGTGGTGATGGATGAAATAGGTAAAGGAGATTAAGAGCACACTTATCCTGATGAGTACTGAGTAATGTTTGAACTGTTGAATCACTGTACTGTATACCTGAAACTAATATAACACTGCATGTTAACTACACTGGAGGCAAAATAAAACACTTAATATAACTTAAAAAATCAAATCCCCATGATTACTATTTGGCCTCATTTTTAAGTCACCAATCTCATTAAACATCTTCTGTGCTCCCTCCTAACCCAGATAAGGCTTAGCAATACAGCTCACCCGTACTTTGTTAGTTGTAAGATACGTTGTCATAGGATAGAGAAGGTGCCTCCCTGTTGACCTTGCACTGGGTCCTCAGGCCTCGATTCATTCTAGGGGCCCCCACCCCTCCTATGCCCTCAGAGTTTCCAGGCAGGCCAAGGATGTTGCCCACAAGCAACACTGCTTCTAGAGCAGCCTGACCCACAGAAGAATGAGCCGGTGACCTGAAAGGGGACCCAGCGCTCCCCTGTGGAGTTCACACTGATGTATCGTAGTCTGGGACCCCTGAGGGAGCCAGGGAGTGTTGGACTGCCTAGGGAAGACAGAGGAGGATTCTGTCATCACACCCTGGGCTTTCTTGCAGCTTCCTCACTGCCGAAGCTGCTCGGTAACCAGTGACCTTTGACCTTTGTTGGCCTTCCCTGCGGTGCAGAAGCTGGCCAGGAAGCAGATCGCAAGGTGTACTTTCTCTGGTGCCCCCACTGAAGTCCAAGCGATACATCTGAGTGACACCTAAGAATCAGGTTTTTATTTTTTATTTTTTTTTAGATTTTATTTATTTGACAGAGAGAGACACAGCAAGAGGGGGAACACAAGCAGGGGGAGGGGGAATGTGAGAGGGAGAAGCAGGCTCCCCACTGAGCAGGGAGCCCGATGCAGGGCTCGATCCCAGGACCCTGGGATCATGACCTGAGCCAAAGGCAGACACCCAACGACTGAGCCCCCCAGGTACCCCTAGAATCAGGTTTTTAAAATACAGAGGCCCAGGCCCCTGTTTGGATAATTTGATTTGGCAAACACAGATAGAGCTTGGACTTTTTTTTGTTTATTTTTTAATCTCTGAGGCGAGATTAAATGAGATTAAATGAGATTCTCTTCATTCTACACAGAATGAAGAGAAAGCCTTGGCTTTCTGAGCAGACAAGACTGTCACCTCCTGGGCAAGGCCTGAGCAAAAGAGCTGAGGAGAGGGGCATCTCTGGCCTTACTGCTTGGTCTCTTGAGAGCTCCACAGAGAACCACAAAACACACAAACTGATACATACCCCAAGGCCCAGCGCTGGCTCTGCTCTGACTGAGCCAGCTGAGGAGACAAAGAACCCACAATACCATCCCCCCACAAGGCACGTTCACCCCCCACACTGGGCCTGTCTGCCTGCCAGGGGCTGTGATTGGGCCTCACTGTGGACAGAACGTGGACCTGGGGCTCATGTGGGCTGCCAGGCTGTCACGAGAGACTGAATGGGGCAGGCCTGGCAAATTCCGTGACAGAGAAGCGAGGAGAGAGAGAGAGAGAAGGGAGAGAGAGAGAGAGAATGTGTGTGTGTGTGTGTGTGTGTGTGTGTGTGTGTGTGTGTGTACACGCACCATTCCCATGCACTCTTACTGCTGCTCCGGCCTGCTGCCACTGCCGTCTGAGAGGAAAGCAGCCAGCTACCCGCCTGTCGCCCATCGTAGCTTCATCACACCCAGGGGTGGGGGGTGGGGGTCCGGTGAGGATGGAAGTGGAAAGGAATGGAAGAGGGAGGACTTTGAGATTTCATCCTGGGCATTTTGAACAAGACCAGGTAGGGGGCTGGGAGCGAGAGCCCCGTCTCCCAGCTGAAGCTAAGCAGTGGTCCCCCACCCCCACACAGGGCTTGACTGTAATGTCTTCTGATGGGACAAATTGGTGAGCACGACTATTAGCTGGGTGACATCAAAAGGCATTAATCTCTGGTTCCTGAGCAAGACCAGCGCCACATTAGTGCCTCGCACCCAGTCATTATTAAGACTTTAGCCCAAGGGTGTAATAAATGTTTTATGGCATGCAAACCAAGGTAATGGAATGCAAATCCCATAATATAGCCATACATTTATTTTCTAATGGAGCAAATGATGATGTATTTTATCTGAGAAGAGCTGCCGATAGGGTCTGCTTGGGAAATGCAAAGTTAGGGACCCAAAGGGTGAGTGGGTGGCCCTGCTAGGGTGGGGGCTTGGGCCGAGCAAGGGTGGGAGACGCACTGGGACTCCTCAGTGACGGTCAAGCTCTCATGCACACGAACCTCCTGGACAAGCCCATCGCTCTTGCTCTCGTAGCCCCAAATGCCCTCCTTTTGGGGCATATATCGAACATTCTGAGGCTTAATTACATCCCCTTTGCAGAGTGCCCCCCTCCCTGGAGCCCCCACCCCCACCTGGAGCTGCATACCAATAAGCTATTCAGCTCATATTGGCTTTCCAAAAATATGGCCACATTAAGGTGTGAAATGTTAATGGGATCGAGGGGCACAGGGCTATTTCTCCCGTGGAGTTAGGACTTGGCATTGGTGCTGTTTTTATTAAGAGGCCAACACTGTTCAGTTGCAGCCCTCGGGCTGGTGGGGAAACCAGGCAGGCTACCCAGGATTAGCTGGGGACTTAGGAAGGGCTTCAGGTAACGGAAGCTCCCGGGTTTTGCTGATTGCTGCTGCTTCAGAAAGAACTCTGATTGTTCCAGTGGTCCCCAAAAGAGTATGGGAAGCCTTTTGCAGTCGGAGGCCCTCTTCATTCCCAAGAACTTCCTTAGTGTCCTCTCTCATCCAGCCCAGTCCCGGGTACACAGTACCCGATGCTGGACAGGGCCTCATAAGCCTAATACTGATGTCTAAGGACCTGCTCTGTACCTAGGCTTGTGAGGGCACCAAGAAGTTCAGGACCTGTCCCTGCCTTCAAGGTACTGATGACCTAATGAGGGAGAAGGACACACATCTGAAAAGAAATCACCAGTCAGAAGGTAGAAGGTTTAAGGGTCACCTCAGTGGTATATCTGAGGAGTCCAGGTTTCCTTTTAAGATTTCTAAGAAAAAGAAAAGGCATCCATTGAGAAAAAGAGAAGGGGAGTGAATACCTCTGTCCCAGCGGAATCCTGATGGTGGTGTTGCTGGGGCTGGGAGTGGTGAAGACCTCTGAAAATTGAAAAGACAAGACTTGGCTCTTTCCCCAGAGAGCTCATAGTAGGTGTTCAGTCCACACTTTGGAATGTGTGGCTTTGGAATGCCCTGAAAACAATGATGGTTCTCTGAGGGCTGGGACAAGATCTCGTATTAGCACTTCGATACTTAAAGTACTTCTGATCTTTCTAAACTGCCTTCTTGTTTTATAGAATAATATTAACACCGATGATAATTAATTGAGAAGTTATATCAGGTGCTGTGCTAAGCACTTCATTATCTCATTGAATCTTAAAATGGCCCTAAGAGGGAAGTACCT
Organism: Procyon lotor; assembly: GCA_028646535.1. Classification (NCBI taxonomy): domain Eukaryota; kingdom Metazoa; phylum Chordata; class Mammalia; order Carnivora; family Procyonidae; genus Procyon; species Procyon lotor. Next base: position 27,140,819 of record CM053617.1, on the reverse strand, counting down.
TTATGATGCCCACTGAGGAAAAAGAATGAGGAAACAAGTCCCAGAGTGGGGCTCGCCCAAGTGAGGGAGAGCTGGGACTGTGGGCGGATCTCCCTGCCTCCAAAGCTCATCCTCTATGGGCTGCCCCTCCGAATTGAGGTAGCAGAGGTCGGAGGGGTGAAGAGCTGTGCTGAAGGACACACAGCCAGCTGGTGTGGTCAAGGGAAGGCCTCTGGCTGCCGGCTTAGTCCTGCACTGCGGTGGACTGCTCTCGGTCTTCATGTGTCTGCTCAGTCTCCCCGAGGCCAAGTGCCTGACCCTGTGTCAACATTCAACTAGGCTGTGCTAAGAAAGAATACTGTTTCATCCTAAGAGAAGTCAAATCATGGATGAAGACAAAGATAAAAGTCCATCTGGTATCTCCGATAATTCTGAACCCACTCTAACTGGAAGATTATCCATTGATTTATCTGCGCCAAACATGGAGGCTATAGATTGGTTCCCCTTTTGAGGATACTTGGGCTAGAAGGAGAGTTGCATTTGGTTCTGCTCTGGTTTGACCTGCTAAAGCTCCATAACAGGCCTTTGTAGACCTTTACAGACCATTCTGGCCTTCCTCCAGGGCCTTCCTCCAGGACCATACCCATCTCTGGAAGAAGAAAGACAGTAGCAATCCAAACTGAATTCTTCAGACTGAGTCTGGAGACAGTTAAGATGTCCAGCAACCTGAACAGAGTCAGGACTAGGTGAGACAAAAGGAGCCTAAGTACAAATGAAGGAGGCACTCACTCTCAGAATCACACTAGTGCAGACCTTGAAAACGAGTACCCCCAAAATGATGTGCCCTCTCTTGCCAGGGCCTAACCCTGAATTTCCCTGACTCGATCATAAAGGAAAAAGAGGGAAGGAGCCCATGTCTCCTTGGCCCACTCTTGAGTTGGGGAGGGAAAGGGTGACTTCCAATTGGCCTCTGTATCCAGAAAGCTTGGGGGACTCGGGGACTGGATCAGCAACAGAAATTCTAAGGAAACTGATTTTGCAAAGGTAAAGAGAGGGAAAACTCAAGCAGGTCATTAGCCCACTTACGTGAAAATTTAGGGGCTCAGGACTTGGGCAGGGCTGGATCCTGTTACCCAACATCCTCAACAGTCTTTTTCTTTCCATCCTTCAGCTCTGCTTTCCTTGGAATTCTTCCTAGACACAGACTAATTGAAGGTGGGCAGAGGATCACTTGAATCTGGGATAATACATGCCCTTAAAAAGCAAGAGCTGTTCATAGTGGTGCAGGAGGCCACATAACCTGAAGCCAGAGGAGGGACTGAAGTGATGGCTTTGCTCTACAGCTCAGGAAGCATCTCCAGAGTGAGGGCCAGAGAGCTGCTGACAGCCCCAGACCTACTTCCGGCCAACCCCGATGGGAAAAAGAGCTCCTCCTCCCCAGTAGTTGAAGCTATAAAGTTCATTAGCCCAGCTTGAGTTTCATGCCCATCACTGAACTAATCACCGGGGCCGGGTGACCTGCTCTGATTGGCTAGTTTGGGTCATGGGCTGATTCCTAGGGAGCCCAGACATTCAACCCTGTTTGAAACTATGTCAACTTAGGGAAAGAGATATAAATTCCCCCAAGGGGAATCCAGGTACTGTGGGAGAAGGAATGGATCCTGGGCAGGCAAACTCAAGTGCACTCAACCCAAGAGCTAGAGACTCTTCTAAAACTTGGCTGCACCCAGGCCTTCTCTGGGGACGCACAGCACCTGCTGCCCTAATCTGCATAATTTGTGATCACCCTCCAGAAGCTTTGCCCAAGCATGAAATGCTTCTTGCTCACCTTTGGCCACCTAACACTCTCCCCCAAGGGACTGGCCAATGACTTACATTATCATTTCTCAGTAAGAATTTGCTGACGTTATGAAGAATGAATGAGGAACTGTTCTGGGACCGGGCCCCAAACTTTTATTAACTGTGAGGTTAAAAGCTATCAAGGGTCAGGGGCACCTCAAAGGGGCAGAGGGAGTAAGTCAATTAACACCTGCCTTTTTATTTCCAAATCGAATTGTTGCATGAGGTTTGGAGATGATGTAAGCACTCGGCAGGGTTGGGGTAGGATTTATGAGCCATGGTATGTGGAGCCATGGTTTGAACAGGCAGCTGGTGAGAGGCATTTACCCTGACTGCCCTCACTTGGAAGTCTCCCTAAAATAATGGTTGCAAGACATGAAGGTACTTTGGCAGTTAAAAAGCCCTCCCCCTGCAGCCGAGGTAGATCTGAGTTGAGTCACTTTTTCCTGGGCTGGTTTAGAAGGGTGTCCAGTTCAGGCATGGCTTCATGCCGGGAGCAGAAAGGAGTAGGAATGTTCAGGGGTAGAGGGAGGAAGGGATAGACGGAATAGGAGATTAACTCAGCTTGGCTCCCAGGAATGAGGACATTCCTCATTGTCCTCATAAGTGATTTTGGGGGCCGGCCACCCCAAAAAATCATGACCCCATTGGAGCCTTCTTAGGTTTGTTTGCATTTGAGGGGGGAATGGTATTAGCCAACACAGAGAGTCTATTTATTCATGTCCACTCACTGTCTCCCACCTGAGATGAGCAGGATTAGCCTCTGCTGGAAGCCTCTGGAATGAAGTTGGTATGGCTGGACTCACTGACCATTCCATGGCCTGCTGTAGACAATGAAAGAAAGCAGGCTTCCCCTCTAGCCCTTCCCACTAGTGCCTGGGTCTGAATGATGGATTTTCAACTGGGTCATTAAATGCTGATTAAAGTACTAGAGAAAAGAACAGGAGGAAAAAAACCAACATCAAATGTTGTACATATATACACACTCCCACCCCAAACCCCCCCTCCTTCGCTTTTCTCAAGCTGCCTTGAAGTTCGTTCCAACCCTCCATTGGAAATGCTATAAAAGGCCAGGTTAATTAAGTCCTATATATTACCAGCACAAACACTTCCAACTTTATTCCAGCGGCTCGGTGAGTGAGGAGGAGGCCAGGCAAGGTCCGGGCGGCTCAGGGTAATAAAACAGAAGACTCAATTACCTTGTACATTTGCAGTTTTTATAAAATCATTTAAAGTTCTCCCAACGAAAAGCACGATGGAGAGGGACTGGAATCCTGAAATCCAGCAGGAGCTTAGGGAACCAGGGATTTGAGAAGAGCTATGGGTAAGAAAATAATCTTGTCTGTCCCCTTACTTCTGGGAAGGGAGGCCAAGGCAAATTATGAAGGAAGGAGAAAGGGAAGGGGACTCCCCAAGCAGACACCGAGCACCAGTCTACTGGTGCTTTACATAACCCCCTCAGGTAGGTATTATCCCCATTTACAGATGAGAAGACTGAGGCAGCAGAGTGAGTCTCTGTCATCCAACCAAGAGAGACCCAAAACCCACTCTACTCTGATTCTTGTCCCTCCCTTTGAGCAATCAGGCCAGTATCTGCACGACGTAGCCCAATGTTAAGAGAACAGTCTCAGGAATCCACTTGAATCTCTAAGATTCAAATCCCAGTTCTACCACTTCCTGGCTGTGTCCCCTTGAGTAAATTATTTAATTTCTCTGAACCTCAGTAAGTAGTCAGTAAGTACTCGGTAAGTAGTCTCCTCCTCTGTGAAAGTTTTAGTACCTTCCTTGCAGCATTGTGGAGAGGATCGAATGGGGCAGTGTGTAAAATGCTCCGCCCAGAGCCTGGAGTATGATCCATACCGTACTGTGATTCTTATGCTCACCCTACCTCAGCTTGTCGTGCCCAGATCGCCCCATTTTCCAGGGTGACAGCAAGTGAACCAGTTATACTAGCCACGCTCATGTGCTCAAGGAAAGGGGTAGAGGAGCTCTCCCAGTCTCCTCCTCTACGCCCACCCCAGAGAGCTAATTCACCAATGGATTACCCCACTTCTGAGTCTCACCAAACGGCAGGAACCTCTTTCCTACTCAGGGAACCAGTTCTTTTGGGGGCAACAAAAATAAGAGCTTTATACAAGTAAAAAACAAATTGCTTTTTTTCTTCAAAAAACAGAAACTGTTCCATTGTTCAATACACCTGCTCTTTCAGGAATGGGAGCATATAACTTCGGTTTAACAGCAGCCCCCAGAGAGAGAGATTAGTCTCTGACCTACGGCCACAGTGACCTAAAGCAACGTTTCCCGGAAGGTTGGAGAGAATGAAGCCCAAAGTTCCCTCATCTTGATCAAATTTCTCAGGGCCTCAGGGGCAGGACACTGAGAACCTGGCACATGGAAGACACTTGGATTGCTGTGTGTCAACTGAATTAGTAACACTGTGAGACTCTCAAGTCCTCTTGCGTGGGAAGCCTCCTCTCAGCTAGGCCCACGAGGCACACCGTATTTTCCTAGAATGGCCACAGCGGTATTTCCAGTCCCACCTGCTCTTCTAGAACCTTGACACTTGACCATTGAGAAGTAGAGACCATTTCTCCTCTTTCAAATTTGGGTAGGACTTCGTGGCTACCTCAACAAACGGTATGTCGCCAATGTGATACCGTACAACTAGCAAAACTACGTCCTAAGAGGCAACAAGGCCTTCACCGGGCTCTCTCACACAGGAATCTAGCCCCAATATTGTGAGGAAGCCAACGTCATACAGAGAGGCCACACACAGATAGATATTCTGGCCCAGAGTCGAAGTCAAGGGCCAGTACCAGCTACCAGATACATGAATGAAGGAGCCCCCAGCGACTGAGTCACCTTCAGCCTTCAGATATTCCAGATAATTCCAAACATGATGGAGCAGAGACAAGGCATCTCTACTGTACCCTATTCGAACTGCTGACCCACCAGGTCTGTAAGCATAATATATGGCTGCTTTCCCCCACTATGTTTGGGATAATTTTTAGCCTAGCAATAGATAAACAGAAAGCCAACCATGCCATTCAATGCCAGCTTCGGTCCTGGGGGCTGCTACAGAAGAGGCTCATTGACCCGCTGAAGAAATTCCTGAGCGTTACAATCAGGATGGGCAGGATGTGGAATTCTAACCTGGAGATGGGGGCCGGGTGGGGAGAGGATTTGGTCATGATCTTCTTTTCCTTGAGGAAGGAACAAGCTGGTTCTGGACAGCAGTGCGGGACAGCAGGAAAGAAAGAGGCTTTGGAGGCAGACGGCCTTGGGCTCCATCTTTGCTTTCTCCCTTCTCACCAACTCCATGACTTGGAACAAGTCAGTCCACTTCTCTGAACCCCACACGGGGATAACAATGTCTCTCTTGCGTGATGTTTGTGAACATTAAATCAGACCAGCAGAGGTGACTTGCTTAATACAGAGACTCTTAATAGTCTCGTAAAATCTCTTTCAGTTACCCACTCAAACCATCCAAGAAACAGGATGTATTTATGAAAACGATGCTGCAGGGTATCTCTTCTGGGTTAATGGTTGGGGAAAGAGGATTCAAACATAACCCTCCTCACCTCAGGAGAGTATAGGACGTAGGCCTACGAAGGTGAACGTAGATCGAATTCCTGGCAGCAAATGTCCAATAACTGGCAAAGGAAGAACTCCTGTTGGAGCCTGGTGTTCTCACCGTGAGGGGATCTTTAATTAAGCGTTCAGATTCCTTCACAGTTATGACATTACTTAGGCTTTCTATTCTTTTGTCGGTTTTGATCATGTGTGTTTTTCCAGGATACTGTCCATTTTATCTATATTTTCACATTTGTTGGTATAAAGGTGTCCAATCGCCTTTTTAATGAATCATAAAATCCCCCCTTTTATCAAACACTCAAAATCATGCCGTAGGGGTCACTCCACGTACACTTGTCTAGCAGTCACAGAGGTAACATTTTTGCCACCGCAGCCCAGGGCAACCTGTGGGCAGCACCCAGGCACATTTTCCTGGGCCTCCCAGTGCAGCGTGGTGAAGGCACTCTGAGAGTCCATGAGCTAGACCTGCTGCCTGTAACTCACCCAGAAAGTTCAAGAGGAAGCCAAATTCCTTCCCAGCCTAGGCTCCCGCGGACAGCTCAGATGTGCTCCTGGAAACCTGTAGTTGGGACTGACTGAGCCGTCTCCGCCCCCCCCCC
>CM053617.1:27099169-27128345 GCA_028646535.1 Procyon lotor | reverse complement strand
AGCTGAAGCATAGGGAAGTAAAATAATTTGCCTAAGCAGGTCTGGCTACAAATTTGCAGGGCCCAGGGCAAAATGAAAATGGGGGGGCGGAGGAGGGGGGAGGAGTCTTATTTAAAATTATTAAGACTTTCAAGGCACCAAGTATGAAGTCACATGTGGGGCTACTATGAGGCAGGCTAAACTGTGAGACTGCACAGGTCTGCAGAACTTAAAACCACACTTGTACATAAGGGAAACCGGCAAGAAGCAGAGCAGAAACTTGATCCCCAGTGGTCTGAAGGCAGAGTCCATCCTCCTAACCATTATACTATCCTACCTCTCTAACTCTCAGGTGTCTTCCTCCTCTCACTTTCTCCGAACTGTCCACGAACTGGAGAGCCTTATTCAATAGATCAGGACTTGTCTCTAAAAACCAGGCGGACAGAAATGAGCAGTCATGCAGTCTGCTACCACCAGGGGTCACTGTTGAAAAGAGGTTCTGTACAGTTTGATACCTCCCTGTCCGCAACTCAGTGCCTCTCTCGCTTGCACAATCCCTGGGCACGCACAGCACACCTGGGCCACAGACTACAACTCATTTATTCACACTCATCCGTGCGGCCATTGTTCCCACAGCACGACCACTGCCAGAGTGTCTGGGTCAGAAGGGTTTCTGCCCAGCACCAGCCCCCCAACAAACATCTAATTTCTGGTATTAGCCTGGTTTACCTCTTCACACACCCATTTTCCTGACGGTGAGTTTCCCCTCTGGGGTCCTTTCTGTCTTTTCAAGTCATCAGAAATTGATCTAATAATCCGAAACCCCAAAGAGGGAAGGGTCAGGCAGGGTCATTACCCCAGTACTCCTAGGAGACTACCTGGCCCTAAAAATACCCTCACCTATGCACTCCAAACCCTTCTTAGAATCACAGTAATCCTTTTTGCACCCTTTTTCCAGAGCAATTTTTTAAAGATCATTTATTTAAGTAATCTCTACACCCAACATGGGCTCGAACTCACAACCCTGAGAATAAGAGCCACGTGGTCTTCAGGCCTCCACAGCAATGTGTTTGCCTATGTGCCTGAGAGTTCCATAACTAAGAAAAGAGGCATTACTTATTTGCTGGAAAATCTAATTTTGCCTTACTAGGAACTCCATTACACAGAGTTAACATGACTGATATATCAATGTCACATCCAGATACTTTCTTAATAACACAGGTGGCTAAAAGGGGTTAGAGAATGAAAGTTTAAAGGATGAAGGACTGGAGGAGGGGTGGAGCTAGTGGCATGGGGTACCTTAACCTCACTCATGCCCCCTGGCTGCTGAAGCCCAGGCATGTCTGGATTACTCTGGGTACCACAGGCATCTCTGCAATCAGGCTGGCACCATGTAAGTTCCCTTAGTTAGAATTGTGTTCAGCTGCAAGTAACCATGCCAACCCACAGCAGGCTAAATAGAGACTTATTATCTTCACCTGACAGAAGGCCAGAGTTTGGACGGTTACTGCAATGGTTGGCCAGCTCATGACAGTTCTCTTGGAGTTTCCCTCATGGAGGCTGATGGCTGCTGCAGCTCCAGCCTTTCAAGTCTGCACTCAAGGCAGAAAGGAGAAAGAGCAGCAAGGGGCAGCACCAGCAGCATCGATTGCCTTTGAACAGGAAAGCAAAAGCCTTCCTAGAGCCCCCAGGTTTCAGCTTATGCCCTGTTGGTCTGAACTGTGTCATATGCCTTCCCTCACTGCAAGCGAAGTCTGCGGAAGTGAGAGCCTCTAGTCTGAAGCTAAAACACCATTGTGAACAAAACTGCAATGTTGAAGCGCAGAGGAGGGGGAATCTTCTCCGTATAATCTTCCCAAGAGGCACAGAGCCCCAGGGCACCCCCCACACACACACACAGGAACCCTCCCAGAGGAGCCCCTGCATCCTCATGGCCCTTTCAGTGCCCCAGGCAAAAAGGGCCCACCCAAGGACCTGGGATTCCCCTCCCCACCCCAAGCAGAAGGCCCTGCTGACTCGGCGTTCTCCTGCAGTGATTAATGGCGCTCCGCTGAGCTGGGGCGGGGGGAGGCTAATTAGCTGTGGACTGATTAAGGACAAGGCAGGCAAGGTTCCAGGCGTGATAAACATGAGCTTTCCATCTTCCTCCCCGCCTCCCTCCGTGTCCTGCCACCACTGGCGACGGCCAGGCCTGTGGCACCCCTCCCAGCGTACCTGCCCGGGAGACTAGCAGGTGTCATCTAGCACCCCGTTGACACCACCGGCCACTCACCGGAGCGTCACAGCAGGGATGCGCACACCGGATCTTGTTTCGGGGCGTGGCTTCTCCAGTTTCTTCGCATCCTCCTTGCTCTCTAGCCGGTAGGCATCCTAGCGGGCCTGGGGCTTCTACAACAGTCTCTGCCCTGAAAAATCTACAGCCCAGGGCTGTAGAAATGCACACACGGGTGCGTCTAGTACGACCTGGAGTGGCCAGGCAGAGCTCCGGGGACCGGCCTCCGAGGGTCTCCTGAGTGGGGCGCTGGGACGACAGAGACAGGAGCACGCATGCGCAGGCACGGAGTAGAGCACGGTCCTGCGCACTGAGGACTCTTCCGGCAACGAGGACCCTTCCAGCAACGAGGAACCTGGAGATAGGCCCGGATAGGGGCGAAGGCGGGGGCGGGATAGGGAGAAGGGCAAATAGGAAACGGGGGTTTAGATGTGGTATTGCCCAGTTCCTACCAGCCTCAGTGCGTCTGCAGCACGTGGCGTCCACGTGCGTGACGCCCTGTGGGCAATCCGGGCTGATCGCCACCCCCAGCTGGGACAACTCGCCTGGGTCTCACACTCCACGGAGCACCTGCCAGGTACAGGCAGGTTCATCTAGCGGCGGTAGAGCGGGGCTCAGGTGAAAAAGCTGACACCAGAATCTTGTATGAGATAAGGCTGTGATAAGGACAGAGGATACATTTCCGCAACAGATAACAGCAGAAATTCAGCGAGCGTGACCTCTCAGGCCTTCTGTCTCCATCGAAGAGACCTGTTTCCGAGCCGTGAGAAGTGAATGCCTGTCAGGGGGAGGGCTTGGGGAGCACCCCACCCCACCTAACTTTGCCTGGGTCACTGTTAACCCATTGCATGGGTCTCAGCTCAAGGGTCGTTTCTTTGGGGAAGCTTCCCTGACCCCTCCTAGATCAGATTCTCTGTACAACCCTGCGTCAAGTGTATCGCAGTTTATATTAGCGCATTGGAGTGACAGTTTATCCTTACTACTATAGATTCAATCAGCAAATATTAGCTGAGCCACAAACTGTTAAATTCAGAGAATACTGTGAGACAGGGACCTGCCCTCCTGAAGCTTACAGTCTAGGCTTAAGTATCAGCTGGTAGCTAAGCAGGAGTCTGCCTTTACTCCAGAGGTAGGATCCCTCTCAGCCCCAAGAGAACAATGGGACAACTCGAGCCCATTCAACTCCTGGCCTCAGGCCACTCACTCCCAGAGAGGCCTCCAGATGCGGTTGTAGGGGACACCAGCTGCTCCTTGGGAACCTAAGCAAGGAACACATGGGGCTGCAACCCACCCCAGTGTGGGACTGCTTCTGTCTAGGAGAGAGGACTCCTAATCTGTGTGAGGTTGCCCTTTTGTGACTTTGCGGTAGCCTGACCCAACCCCCACCGACTCAGCCTAAGCACTAAACCAGGAACACAAGCCAGTGCCAGAGGGGCCTTGGCATGGGGTCATGGGGAAGGAATCGGGCCTTGCAGCCCAGCTGAGTGATTTAGAAAACTCTAGAAGAGAGTGTATCTGTGGGGGAAAGCCCACCAGCCCCTGGAGTCTGATTCTAGCTGATTAAGAAGTACCCAGGGCCAGTATTTCAGCAAGACAGCTGGGAAATAAATTGAGGGAAATTGTTAATCGGGGGCTTCCCAACAAGGTAGAAGCTTTGGGATCAGCCCCTAACGTCCTCCGCCAGGCTGAGTGTGTGGGAAGTGGGAAGTTGCCTGGGTGGGTGCAGGAGGAGGGTGGAAGAGGCAGGGGGGGAATTAGACTAGCACAAACTTGGTAATTGAAATCATTAATAGCAGTAAAATAAGTTGTCCATCCTACGTGTAATTTGTAGTAATATTTGGTTACTGAGATTAATTTCTAGTAATGAAATACTAATTAAACCATTTATTGAGTAATGTATTTGCTCGGTGGTGTTTTATGGGTGTTCACTTATAAATATTTTAATTACTTTTGCTAAGTAATTAGAATTTACTAAATAATTTCCAAACTATTTATTAATTTCTAGCAATTCTCAGCCAACCAACAAGTAATTGTTTTACTTTATATCAGTAATTAAAGTCTTTTTTTTTTTTTTTAAACTTTGAGTGAAGAGAAAGACAGTAATCAAGACAGTCTGTTCTGTCGCATGGGGTTCGGGGTATTAAAACAGAAACAGAGACATAAAAATCACGCCCTTCATCCACATTACTCAAACACTCTTACCATTTTTGTTTTTTGTTTATATCTTAACAGGCTTTTTGTATGGATGCATGTACTATTTTTTTCAAAATTGAGATCATAACCATATCCTTTCTGGCCACAGAACTTTGCCAATTTTTATATCATACTTTTTATTCTATTAAAATGTCAAACCAGGGGCACCCAGGTGGCTCAGTGGGTTAAAGCCTCTGCCTTCGGCTCAGGTCATGATCTCAGGGTCCTGGGATCAAGCCCCGCATCGGCTGTCTGCCCAGCGGGGAGCCTGCTTCCTCCTCTCTCTCTGCCTGCCTCTCTGCCTACTTGTGATCTCCCTCTCTCTCTGTCAAATAAATAAATAAAATCTTAAAAAAAAAACAAAACTAGGGGCGCCTGGGTGGCTCAGTTAAGCACTTGCCTTTAGCTCAGATCATGATCCTGGGGTCCTGGGATGGAGACCCACATCAGGCTCCTTGCTCAGCGCTCTCTCTCTCTCTCTCTCTCTCTCTCTCTCTCTATATATATATATATATATATATTAAATAAATAAATAAAATCTTCTTTAAAAATTTCAAGCCATCCTAGAGTGAGATTTTCTCAAACAGTTTAAGAGACTTTCTACCTCCATGCACCTACTATGTGTCAAACACTATGCAAAGTAATTTTTGTGCTCTATTTCAACACCGTGGTGATGAACTACTATGTGGCAGTGACCTTGTGTAAAGCTGGGCCTCCTCATGCTGTAGTCTCAGCATAAAGTCATCTTCAGTAAAATAGTGGTCTGGGCGAAAAAAAACTTATTGAAATAAATGACTACTTTTCTCTATAAAAGGAAGATCATACTGAATGTAGTTCTGCTTTGCTCACTCGAAATATTATAAACAACTTCCCATATCAATAAATACGGAGGAGCAACAGTGTCTTTTTTCATAGCTGCATCGTATTCCATAAAGATACCCCCATTTAATACCAAATCCATGATTGCTGAACATTTGGGTTTTTTTTCACTTGTCCACTATTATGAACAAAACTAGAATGAATGTCATTATACATGGAGCTTTGTATGCTTGTCCAGCTTTTCCTTAGAATGTATTCCTGGAAGTAGAATTTCTGGGTCAAAGTGTATGAACATTTTTAGGATTGTTGGTTCCTACTGTCCACATGCCTCAAAAAAGACGGGACAAATCTGTATTTCTGGCAGAAGAGTTCAAAGGCCTGTTCCTCTGCACTCTGTGCAATTATTATTACTTTAAATCTCACATCATCAGGGGTGCCTGAGGGGCTCAGACAGCTAAGCTTCTGCCTTCGGCTCAGGTCATGATCCTGGGGTCTTGAGATCCAGTTCTGCTTCGGGCTCCCTGCTCAGCGGGGAACCTGCTTCTCCCTCTGCCTGTGGCTGCCCCTGCTTGTGCCTGCGCTTTCTCTCTCTCTGACACACACAAATAAATAAATAAAATCTTAAAATCTCAGGTCGTTTGTTCTTGCTCCCTGTCCAAGCAGGGAAGCAGCCCAGGAGGCATTCCAAATCACAGGGCCTCACGAGCCACCTCCGCACTGGCTTGGGAGAAATACGGTTGATTGCCTCACAGAGACCTACATGCTATGTCTTCATAACTTAAGTAGCACCAAAATGTTTAAAACCATTCCCCAGCACACCCATCCTCTTCCTCACCCTATCCACACCCCAGTCTCCTTCTTTCCAGCCAGGAACTCTGGGTCCCTGAAAGGGGGCTTGGCTCACTGCCCACAGAACAGGTACCTATCTGTGGGCTTTCTCTTTAGCTCTTGACAAAGATATCTCCCCCACCAGCATTGCAAGGCCTAAAACTTCTTCCATTACGGGCACACACTAAACAGTTAACACTGCAGTCTCAGTTTGGCCTGCGAGATGTGATCTAATACATTTTTCAGAGTCTCTCCCATCTCCTTTCTAATGCTCCGCCCTCACCCACGGCTACGTCACCTGGTGCCTTTGGCCACCCAAGGTCCCCATCCTCAGCCCCATTCCTCCTCCTCTGATAGTGCCACCTTGGATCATTTTTAGCCCCGGTGAGAAGCACCTTCCTACAAACCAACCAAAAAGCCTTCTTCGAGGAGATATTTCAACAGGTCTCTGAATAAAGAGAAGGAGGCAAAGTGATGGGAGAGAAAGGACTTGAGAGAAGGCCTGGTGTGGAGACACAACGGGGGGCGGGGGGGGGCGGCGCGCGGCGTGGTCAACTGAAGCTCTCCCTCCCAGAAGGGAGCCACAGGGCAGAGCCGGTGCTCACTCCATGTTTGTTGTTCCTCCAAAGAATGGACGGGTAACTCCCACAGGCCCCCTGCATTATTTTCCTGTATTCTCTGTATCCATCTCCTCTCTCTCCCTAAAAAGTATCACATCTCAGGCATCTCTCTATTCCCTCGAAAGAGGAAAGGAAGAGTTGCAAGAACCCCCAACAGTGCTCCCTACTCCCCAGAGAGGTCATGGAAGATGAAAACCAGGCCTGGCTGCCCTTCGCAGAAGCCCCCCTTCCCCGCAAACCCGACTAGATCTCATTCTCATAATAGCAAACATCTACTGAATCCTTTCAATGTGACAGGCCTTTCGTTAAGTGCGTTACACACATTACATCGCTTAAATGATATATTTATTTTTACTTAACTAATGAGAAAGTGAGACTTATAGAATTTAAGTGAAGAGCTGCTAAGTGGGAGAAGCCAGACTCAAAATCCAGCTCTCTCTAATTTCCAGAGCCCAACGTATACTTACATATCATATTCTATTGTCTCCACACAGTAGGTGATCTTTAAGGGCAAGATGAAGATAGCGGGGTTGGGGGGAGGGAAAGAGGGAGGAAGGAAGAAAACTTCACAGAATGCAGGGGAAATAGTGTCACTTGCCATAAGTAGAAGGTAACCTTAAAATAAACACAATTAAAATGTTGGTCTACATGTCACCTAAAGTCATTGGTTCTACTTTTGAGAAACATCGGAGTATTTTATCTCTTTCAGCACACAATTCTAGAGTTCCCAAGGGTTAAATGGCTATTTTCTAAAGGAAAACTAGATTCCATGGGTGGGCATGTGGGTAAAAAAATCCTAAAAGCAAATGCTGGGTCTTATTTATATCTATCTTCTTCATAAACATTTAATTTTTTTAAATATTTTATTTATTTGAGAGAGAGACAGAATGCAAAAGAGCACAAGCAGGGGAGAGGGTCAGAGGGAGAGAGAGAAGCAAACTCCCCACTGAACAGGGAGCCTGATATGGGGCTCAATCCCAGGACCCCAGGATCATGACCTGAGCTAAAAGGCAGACGCTTAACCTCCTGAGCTACCCAGGCGCTCCTCCATAAACATTTAATACAGTGTCTGGCCCAGGGTGGATTTGTGGAAGATGAATTATGAATCCCCTTCCTGGTCTTAGTGTCTCCATCAGGCAAGAGGGTTGGACTAGCTGTTCCTTAACGTCTTTTTCACTCTGCAGGGCTTTGGTTCCTCGGATTTCGGTGGTTGCTTCCTTAGTGGTTTCACTTTCTGTCCCATCTCCCCTGCAGAACTCTAAAGATAGCTCTCTGTGATTTCCATCCCCTGGTTATTCAAACACCAATCCAGGTAATCCCATGAAAGGCTTTTCCAGATGTAATTAAAGACCAGATCAGTTGACCTTAAAATGCAGAGATAATCTTTTTTTTTTTTTTTTAAGATTTTATTTATTTGACAGAGAGAAACACAGTGAGAGAGGGAACACAAGCAGAGGGAATGGTAGCGGGAGAAGCAGGCTTCCCGTAGAGCAGAGAGCCCGATGCAGGGCCCGATCCCAGGCCCCCCGGGATCTGACCTGGGCCGAAGGCAGATGCTCAACGACTGAGCCACCCAGGTGCCCCAAAATGCAGAGATAATCTTGTAGGCTTGACCCAACAAGGTGAGCCTTCTGAAAGCAATGAGTTTTCTCCCACCGGTAGCAGAGCAAGAAGTCAGAGAGATTCCAGGTGTGAAAGCAAGCCAGCCTAGAGGAGGTTCTCTGCTGCTGAGATGGAGGGCCCTCATGAAAGGACTTAGGAATGACACCCATATTCCCATCCCAGCCCCCACGAACAGCCAGCGAGAAAAAGGGGACCTTGGTCCTACAGCTACCAGGACCTGAAAAAGCCAACAACCTGAAGGATCTGGGAAGCAGATTCTTCCCCAGAGCCTCCAAAAAGATCACAATGTGGCCAATACCTTGATTTTGACCTTGTGAGATCCTGAGCAGAGAGTCCAGCCAAGCCACCTGGACTTTAAGGTTTTTTTAAGATTTTATTTATTTATGTATTTGGGAAAGAGAGCGCATGCACGAGCAGGGGGAGCAGCAGAGGGAGAGAGAGAAGCATCCGCACTGATCAGAGAGCCTGACTCAGGGCCGGATCCCAGGACCCTGAGATCAGGACCTGAGCCAAAGGCAGACGCTTAACCGACTGAGCCACCCAAGCACCTCTAGCCACCTGGACTGTGACTTCCGGAACTGTGAGCTAATAAATGGGTGTGGCTTTAACCTGTTACGACTGTGGTCATTTGTTATGCAGCAACAGAAAAATGCAATTCCCTACCAACCTGTGCTCTTGTTGTTGTTGTTATTTTGGGGAAAGAAATCAACTTAGGGAATTTTGAGCTAAGGCTTCTTTCCGTCAATTTCATGTGAGTCTAACAAGCAAACATTAAGTACTGAATTCCTGCTGTGTCCCCAGGTCCTTTATTGGAGGCCAGTATGTAATTTGGAGGTAGAACTGTGTGGAATACACAAGGTGAGCAGACGTGTGACAGAGTTAGCAGCACAGGGCGCACTGCAGATGCTGAATAGGCTTCATGGATTCAGTGAAACATGAATACGGACAGATTTAAAATAGGCAGAGAAAGGGGTAGGGGTTGAGAAATTCCGGGTAGAGGGCAAAACACAAAGGAGTCGAGGTAAGAATGAGCATGATGTCGATCAATCCTGGTTCCTGAGGGTAAGGCTGGTTTCTCAAGCCCTCTCGGTGGAAATTAGCTACTGTGCTGAGTTACCAGTTAACAAGGCCAGGTAAACAAACAGTGGGTTTCTAGGCAGGAGCAGAGGCTGGCTTAGTCTTGGAAAAAAGAAGGTGAAAGGAAGGTCTGGGAAGGACAACTAGAAAGGACCAAAAAAAAAAAGATTAAAATTTATTATGAAACAGATCCAAGTTATGGTAAAGAGATAAAGACTGAGAGGTAGGACCTAAGGACAGAAAGCACAGGCTTGGTTCTCCACCTTCACTACCTTGAAAGGGAAGGGGGAAGAGATAAACCATCAGCTTTTAAGCCTCAAGCCTTGATTAGATCACACGGGTAGAAGTCTGGACCTTGAGCAGATGGGCTTGCTACAGCGGATGGCTCAGGTTGGGAAACAGGGAAAGAGTCATTAGAAAGATAGGGGCGCCTGGGTGGCTCAGTGGGTTAAAGCCTCTGCCTTCGGCTCAGGTCATGATCTCAGGATCCTGAGATTGAGCCCCACACCGGGCTCTCTGCTTGGCGGGGAGCCTGCTTCCCCCTTCTCTCTGCCTACTTGTGATCTCCCTGTCAAATCAATAAAATCTTAAAAAAATAATAATAAAATAAAATTTAAAAAAAGAAAGATAGGCTGGGGCCAGACTACAAGGGATCTTGAAAGCCAGGAAGTAAAACAGAAGTTTTCATAGAATAACCTGGGGCTCTTTTAAAAATACCGATTGATACCCATACCCCACCTCAAACATTTTAATGCCATTCGACTGGTTCAACTCAGGGCTTAAGAGTTTAAAAAGTATCACAGGTTATTCTAATATTCCACCAAGGCTGAGAACCACAGATCTAGAGTTTGGACTCCACCTACTAGCCAGTGCCTCCTAGGAAGGACGTGTGAATGACATAATGCAATGGAAAACAACACTAATTGGACAGAAGACCAAGTAAAAATAATAATAGCAAATAACAACACAGCAGTTCTGGGCACTTTTCTAAGATATATATTATATTACCTTATATATTTTAAAGGTATTATTATATGTACTTGTTAATCATCACAATACCCCCATAAGGTAGATACCATTATTATCACAAGTTTAGAGACAAGAAAAGTGAGGTTTGGGGCACCTGGGTGGCTCAGCCAGTTAAATGTCTGACTCTTGGTTTTGGCTAAGGTCATGATCTCAGAGTCATGGGATTGAGCCCTGTGTTGGGCTCCGTGCTGAGCGTGGAGTCTGCTTATTGTCTCTGTCCTTTTCCCTTTGCCTCTCCCCACCACACTCGTGCGCTCTCTCTCTTAAAAAAAAATAAAGAAAAGTGGTGCTCCATAAAGTTAATACTTGTTCATGATCACAGGGTACATAAATGGTGGAGTCAAGATTGGAATGCCACCGGTTTGGAGCCAAGGTCCATGCTCTCTATTTTGCTTCTGGATATAGTGGATTAGCTTGTATCATACCAACGTCTTTGCCAAAAACAACGAGGAAAGCAAGTTTTGACACAAAGAAAAGTTATCAGGACAATGAAGCCTCCTTGAGAGGCCAAGAATATCAAGACAAAAAAAGTCCATTCACGTGAACCTGACAGCTGGCCACATTTTTTTGCAGGCATTTGTAGATTTGTAAGCAAATATCTGAGGGGCCCAAAAGCTGAGTAGTTGTTATTTTTTGTTTTTGTTTTAAGAAGGACTAATCTCATGGGGCACCTGAGTGGCTCTGCCTTCAGCTCAGGTCATGATCTCAGGGTCCTGGGATCAAGCCCCATATTGGGCTCTCTGCTCAGCAGGGAGCCTGCTTCCCCCTCTCTCTCTGCCTGCCTCTCTGCCTACTTGTGATGTCTCTTCTCTCTGTCAAATAAATAAATAAAATCTTTTTTAAAAAAAGGACTAATCTTACTTCTAGGATATGTAAATAGAACCATCACAAAAGCTGAAACCCAGATTCAAACCAGCTCAATCTAAGATCAGACTAAGATGATCTGACCCTGACCTAAGATAAAAGGAAAACTTCTCTGGAGGAAGATAAATGTTCAAACTCAAACTCCCACTGTAATTTTTTACCCACAGTGTTAATCATTCAATCAAAAGTTACTGGACTTACCAGGAGACAAGCCCAAGTGAACAAAAACCAGCAAAAGACCAAATAATAAAAAAGAGTTACAGGTGACTCATATGGAAATTATCAGATAGCACATACAATTTTAAAAATAACTGTCATCAATACATTAAAGAAAGTAAATTACAAGTAAAGAATTTCAGTGGAAAACTGGAATCTATCCAAAAAATCAAGTAGAAAAAAAAATCGAGTAGAAATTTTAAACCTGAAAAATACAATAATTGAAATTAAGAACTGGTTAGATTAGTTTAATAACAAAATAGACACAGCTGAAGAGAGGACTAGAACCTCTCTACTGATCAGTAGAAAACATATAGACTGGAGCAAAGGGAGGAGAAAAAATGGACAATACAAAAAGGAAGATAAGGAACACAGTTAAAAAAAATAACATATGTGTAACTAGAGGGGAGGGAGAGAGAAAATAAACAAAAACAGTATTTGAGGAGATTATTGACTAAAATTTTTAAAGATTTATTTATTTACTTATTTGTTTATGGGGGGGTACAGAGGGAGAGAGAATCCCAAGCAGACTCTCCACTGAGCACAAAGCCTGATGTGGGGCTCAGTCCCACAGCCCTGAGATCATGACCTGAGCCCAAACCAAGAGTCCAGTGCTTAACCAAGTGCACCACCTGGGCTCCCCTTTATTAAGAATTAAAAAAAAAAAATTTAAAACACCACGCCATGCATTCAAGACATGCTAAGAAGCCTAGGCAGGATAAATGCAAGGAAAATCACTTCCACTCCTTTGGCACATCAGAAAAAAACTACTGAAAGAAAAAGGCAAAGCAAAACCTTAAAAAAATGGGGAACAAAATTCCCCATTTGTTCCAAATTGGAACAAAATATTGCAAAATTGCAAAATTGCAAAAGGGAATGTTACCTTCAAAGTAGTAACAATAACAACAACTGAGTTCTCTCTAGACACAATGGAGACTAGAAAGGATATCATTCAAGTCCTAAAAGAAAATAATTGCCAACTTAGAATGAGATATCTTGCAAAAAT
The DNA here is from genome assembly GCA_028646535.1 of Procyon lotor. Taxonomy (NCBI): domain Eukaryota; kingdom Metazoa; phylum Chordata; class Mammalia; order Carnivora; family Procyonidae; genus Procyon; species Procyon lotor. The sequence goes on along the minus strand of CM053617.1, from coordinate 27,115,819 downwards.
ATTTTTTTCAAAATAAATGGAAATAAAGACATTTTCAGAAAGAAAAATTAAAATAATCAACAGACCCACATTTAAAAAAAAAAAAGACCTAAAGAAAGTCCCACCTGCAGAAGGAAGGTGATCTCAGATGAAATCAAAGATATTCAGGAAGGGATGAAGAGCAACTGGAAGAGTCAAAATGCATGTAAAACTAAAATGAATATATTATCTAGAGAGAAAATTCCAAAGAGTCTAGAAAAAAAAAAAAAAACCCTTCTGAAACTAATGAGTGAGCTTATTCGCAAGGTCATAGAATAAAAGGTCAGTAAACAAAAATTTCTTGTATTTTTAAGTATCAGCAGTAAATGATGAATCCAAAGTTTTAAAAGCAAAATCATTTACAATAGCACCCCAAAAATGAAAGACTTAGTTATAAATGTAACAAATACGTTGCATGATCTGTGTGTTGAGAACTGCAAAATACTGATGACAGAAATCAAAGAAGGCCTAAATAAAGGGAGAGCTAATCCATGCTTATGGGTTGGAAAAATTGATAAAATGCAATTCTATCCCTCACCCCAAATGATCTAGCCATTCAAAGCAGTCCCAATCAAAATGTCAGTACACTTTAAAAAATCTCTACCGGAACACCTGGGTGACTCAGTCAGTGAAGCATCTGCCTTTGGCTCAGTTCGTGGTCCCAGGTTCCTGGGATGGAGTCCTGCTTATGAGTCCTTGTTAGACAGGGAACCTGTATCTCCTTCTGCCAACTGCTCTCCCTGCTTGGGCTCTCTTTCTCTCTCTCTCTCTGATAAATATAAAAACAAATTTTTAAAAATAAATAAATAAAATAAAAAATCATGACAGACTGATTCTAAAATGTACATGAGAAAGACCAAGGATCTAGAAAAACCAAAATGATTTTGAAGGGGAAGAACAATATTGGAGGACGTGAACTACCTAACTTCAAGACTTACTTCAATGGGGCGCCTGGGTGGCTCAGTCGTTAAGCGTCTGCCTTCGGCCCAGGTCAGATCCCAGCGTCTTGGGATCGAGCCCCGCATCGGGCTCCCTGCTCCGCGGGAAGCCTGCTTCTCCCGCTACCATTCCCTCTGCTTGTGTCCCCTCTCTCGCTGTGTTTCTCGCTGTCAAATAAAAAAAAAAAAAAAAAAAAGACTTACTTCGAGTAACCAAGACAATGTGGTATTAGCAAAAAGACACTAGAGCTTTTAAGCCCCAGAGATAAATGAAACAACACAGAATCTAAAAATAAATTCAACAGACTTTTGACAAAGGTCAAAGATAATTCTTTGGAGAAAGGATAGTTAGTCAATAAATGGTGCTGGATTAATTAGATGTCCATATGCAAACAATAACAACAAACAAAACAAAACAAAAAAAAAAACCTTGACCCATGCCTCCCACCTTATATAAAAATTAATTCAACTCCTCCTATACCCAAGATAACCAAAAGTATATGTTCACACATACATGAATGTTCATGGTAGCATTACCAATAGAAGCCAAAAAGTGAAAACAGCCCCAAATGTCCATTGAATGATGAATGGATAAATCAAATGCAAATATCCATACAATAAAACATTATTCTGCCATAAAAAGAAATGAAGTTCTAATACCTGCTACAAAATGGATGAACCTTGAAAACATTACACTAAGTCAAAAACTCTATAAAGACAAAAAGCAGATTAGTAATTGCCTAGGGCTGGACGAGGGGCAATGGGCAGTGACTGCTAATGGGCTCCTCTTCAGATGATGAAATACTCTGGAATTTAGATAGTGGGATTAGATGGTGGAGAGGGTTGCCTAACCTTGTGAATATTTCACAAACCACCTAAGTGTACACTTGCAAAAAGTAAATTTCATAGTATGTGAATTATATCTCAATAAAACAAAATGTTTTGCAAAATTAACTCAAAATGGATCATAAACCTAAATGTAGAATGTGAAACTACCAAACTTCAGTAGAAATACAAAAGACAATCTGCATGAGTCTACATTAGGCAAAGAGGTTCTAGATACTAAAAGTACAATCCACAAGAGCATGATCCACCAAGAAAATAATGTTAATTGGAACTATTAAAATTAAAAACTCTTGCTTTGCAGAAGACATTGTTAAGAGAATTCAAAAGTGAGACTGGAAAAAACAGTTGCGGACCATATTTCTAACAAAGACTTATATACAAATTATAGACATAACTCTTAAGAGTTAAAAAAACAAGCAATACCATTTCTAAAGTGCCAAAGGTTCTGAACATGTACTTCACCAAAGAAGACATATATGGGTGGCTAATCACATGAACAGATACTCAGCATAATTAGTAGGGACAAACAAATTAAAACCACCCGGAGATACTACTACATACCTATTGGAAGGGCTAAAATTTAAAAGACTGCCAATACCAAGTGCTGTTGAGGATGTGAAGTAATTGGAACCTTCAGGTATTGCTGGTGGAGACACAAATTAATTGGAAGCTTCAAGTATTGCTGCTGGAGACACAAAATAGTAGAGTCATTTTGGAAAACAATTTGGCAGTTTCTGAAAGAAGTAAACATACACATTCCCTACGACCCAGCAATCCGACTCCTATGTATTTATTCAAAAGAAATGAAATGTTATAATAAATGAAGGTTTATGGGAGCTTTATTCATAGTCACCCCAAAATGGAAGCACTGCAGATGTCTTTCAGTTAGCAAATGGATAAACATAGTAGAGGACAACCATACGATTGAATACGACTCAGCAATAAATAGGAACAAACTACTGAGCCCCACCCCCACAAAAAAAACCTACATGAGTCTTAAATGCACCTTATGAGAAAGAAGTCAGACCCAGACCTAGGGGCTGGAGTTAGGGAGACAGTTGACTAAAGGGGACAGTCCGAGGAAATCTTGAAACTGATAGACTGTCTCTATCAAGACTTGGGTGGTGGATACATGACTGCATGCGTTTGACAAAACCATTGAACAGTACACAACAAAGAATGAAGTTTACTGTCTGTAAACTTTTTTTTTTTTAGAGATTTTATTTATTTATTTGACAGAGAGAGAGAGATCACACGTAGGCAGAGAGTTGGGCAGAGAGAGGGGGAAGCAGGCTCTCCGCTGAGCAGGGAGCCCGATGCGGGGCTCGATCCCAGGACCCTGAGACCATGACCTGAGCCGAAGGCAGAGGCCTTAACCCACTGAGCCACCCAGGTGCCCCAAACTTTTAAAAAATCAACCAGGATGTGGAAAGAACCCAAAATGAAGGATAAACTTTAAACTAACAAATGAAAAATGAATATTGTTTCTATAGAAAAATGATTATATCACATGAGGTATAAAACATACATAGAATTAAAACGTGAAACTAATAGCACAGAGATTGGAAGCCATACAGGCGCCTTGGTGACTCAGTCAGTTAAGTGTCTGACTCTTGATTTTGGCTCAGGCCATGATCTTAGGGTTGAGGGATCTGGCCCCACGTTGGGCTCCACACTCAGCAGGGAGGCTGCTTGGGATTCCGTCTCTCCCTTTCCCTCTGTCCTTCCCCTCTCTGCGCTTTCCTTTTCTCTCTCTAAATAAATAAATAAATATGTTTTAAAATTGAAGGTGATAACTGAGCCACCCAGGTGCCCCTAGCTTGTTCCTTTTTATCAAGTAGTATCCCAGGGTATGGATGGATCAGTTTGTCTAACTATTCACTCACTCAAGTACATGTGGGTTGTTTCCCCTTGTTTAGCTATTATGAATAAAGTGCTATAAGCATTCATGTTAGGGGCGCCTGGGTGGCTCAGTGGATTAAAGCCTCTGCCTTAGGCTCAGGTCATGATCTCAGGGTCCTGGGATCGAGCCCCACATCGGGCTCCCTGCTCATCGAGAAGCCTGCTTCCCCCTCTCTCTCTGCCCGACTCTCTGCCTACGTGTGATCTCTCCCTCTGTCAAATAAATAAATATTTTTTAAAAATAAACATTCATGTTATATATATATGTGTTATATATATGTTATATATAAAAGTTATATGAATATAGCTTTTCATTTCTCAGTAGTATCAAACTATTTTCCAATCTACAAGTCTTTTGTTTCGTTTTCTTGCCTTTTTGCACTAGCTAGAACTTCCAGGACTACATTGAATAAATAAAGCAAACATCTTTGCCTCACTAATTTAAGAGGGAAAAGATTAATTATAATGTTAGTTGTAGATTTTTTTTTGTAGCTGCTCTTTATCAAATTGAGGAAATTCTCTATTCCTATTTTTCTGAGAGTTTTTTTTAATCATGAATGGGTGTTGAATTTTGTCAAAGCTTTCATTGTATCAGTTGATATGATCATGTGGTTTTTCTCTCTAGTCTGTTAATATGGTAGATTACACTGATAAATTTTTGAATATTGAATCAGCTCTGCATTCCTGCAATTAACACAACCTAATTATGGTGTCTATTGCTGAATTCTGTATGCTCATTTTTTCAAGGATTTTTTTTTTTTTTAAGATTTTATTTGTTTATTTGACAGAGTGATCACAGGTAGGCAGAGAGTCAGGCATAGAGAGAGGAGGAAGCAGGCTCCCTGCTGACCAGAGAGCCCGATGTGGGGCTCGATCCCTGGACCCTGAGATCATGACCTGAGCCGAAGGCAGAGGCTTTAACTCACTGAGCCACCCAGGCACCCTCAAGGATTTTTTAAATCTATATTTATGAGGGGTATTGATCTGTAGTGTTCTTTTTTTGTATGGAATCAGTTGAGTTTGAGTGACAAGGTAGTATTAGCTTCATGAAATGAATTGGGAGTGTGCCCTTCTCATCTATTTTCTAGAAATGATTATATAAAATTAATGTTAATTCCTCCTTAAACATTTTGTAGAATTCTCCACTAAAACCATCTGGGCCTGAATATTTCTTATTCGGGAGTTTATAAATTACAAATTCAATATCCTTAATAGTTATTGGACTATTCAAAATATTTGTTTCATATTGAGTAAATTGTGGTAATTGGTGTTGTAATTTGTATTGGTCTATTTCATGTATGGAATGCTTAGTTCTGCTTACTCTTGATCATATTTACATAATACATCATTTTCCAACCTACAAAATACATCATTTTCCAACCCATTATTCCAACCTATTTTCAGTCTGGTTATATCGCTACATTTTTTTTTTTTAAGATTTTATTTATTGATTTGACACAGAGAGAGAGAGAGACCACAAGTAGACAGAGAGGCGGAGAGAGAGGGGGAAGCAGGCTCCCTGCTGACCAGAGAACCTGATGTGGGGCTCGATCCCAGGACCCTGAGATCATGACCTGAGCTGAAGGCAAAGGCATTAACCCACTAAGCCACCCAGGTGCCCCATATCATTACACTTAAATGGGATGTGTGTGTGTGTGTGTGTGTGTGTAGGCAGCATATACTTGGGTGATGTTCTTTAACCCATGCGGCCATTCTCTGTCTTTTGATTATTGTATTTAGATTATTTATATTTAATGTAATTATTGATCTGCTGGGGTTTAAGTCTATCATTTTATTTTTTGTTTTCTGTTTTTTCATCCTGTTTTCATTTCTCTTCTCTCTCTTATACCTTCCTATGGATTATTTAATTTTTAAAAATTCCATTTTGACTTCCTGTAATGTTTTTTTCAGTGTATCTCTTTGCAGAGCTTTTTTTGTGGTTGCTCTAAGTATTACATTATATATACATAACTTGTCACAATCTATGTCATTTTACCAGTTCAGTGAAGAATAGAAACTTTAGCTCCCTTTACGTTCTTTTACTCTCTCGCACTTATAATTGTTTTAAGTATTTCCCTTATATTCATTTAGAACCACTAAGATAGTATTATAATATTGTTTCAATCATTAAACATTGTTTTAGAAAAATTAAGAAGAGAAAGGCTATTATATTTACCCATATTTTTTCTTACTGTTATTTCTTCCTGCTGTTCTAAAGTTCCTCATTTTATTATTTCCTTTCTGTTTAGAGAATTTCCTTTTGTCATTCTTTTAGGATAGTTCTGCTGGTGACAAATTCTCATATTTTTCCTTCATCAGAGAATGTCTTCATTTTTTCTTCATTTCTGAAGGATATTTTTGCTGCCTATAGGACTCTGAATTGACAGCACTTGAAAATATTGTGCCACTTTCTTCTGGCCTTTATATTTTCTGATGAAAAATACACCATAATTCAAATTGTTTTTCTCTCCAGGTAAGGTGTCATTTTTTTATCTGCCTGCTTTTGAGAATTTTCTTTACCTTTAGTTTTCAGTAGTTTGATTATGATGCATCTAGGTATAGACATCTCTCAGTTTATCCTATTTGGGAATCATCCAGCTTCTCGAATTATAGGTTTATGTTTTTTGACAAATTTGGAAAGGTTTCCACCATTACTTCTTCTCATACTTTTTCAGTGTCCTGACACTGATGTCCCAAATGTTACATGTTTTGTTGTTGTCCTACATATCTGAAGATATCTAAAGCTCTTTCTTTGTCTCTCCTCCACCCCACCTCTTTCAGATTGGATAATTTCCATAGTTTTGACTTCTGGTTCATTGATTCTTTGTTCTGTCTTCCATTCCACTGTTGATCCTACTCCCTGAGCTTTTTATTTTGGTTATGGTATTTTTAGTTCTGGTATTTCCATTTGGTTCTTCTTTATATTTCCTATTTCTTTGCTAAGACTTTCTATTTTTTTGTTTGTTTCAAATATGTTTTTAATAGTCTGTTGGAGCATTTTTATCGATTACTTTAAAATTTGTCAGATAATTTTAGCATCTCTGCCTCTTCTACATTGTAAGCATAGTGAGAATTTAAGCGGAATTCTTCACATATGGAAATTCCTTCTGAATATTTGAGATTTTTTTTCTTCAATTTTTTAGCTGTCATATGCACACTCAATTCAACACAATTTTTTTGCTGCTTGTTTTTATTGAGTCTTTCTAAAACATTCAGTTTAGTTAATATAGAAAAACAAATTCATTTCTTGTTATAGTCAGATTTTATAAGTTTATGCTATATTTAAATCAAGTAGATAATGAAAATTACAAATAAAGCTTACATAAACAGGCTTAGGAACATACACAACTGATATGTAATAAGCAGACGACACAATTGGTGTTGGACAGTAGCATACCAGTTATGAGTATTTTTGTACTTAGAGCATCAGTTTGTATGTTTTACAGAGAAAATAAAGTTTTTTTTTTTTCCAGAAAATAAAGTATTTTTAAACGGAGGTCAATTAGCAGAACTTCTATATAGTTGAAGATCATGATCATTTTCACTAATAATCAAATTTACTAATGGGGGTCTACATTAATAGCAGACAACATAGATTTTAAGACAAGAAATGTTAGCAGAGATAAATAGGGAAATTTTTATAATAAGGCATATTTAGATATCAAGAATATACTAATATATCAGGAAGTAACAATTATAAATATGTATGCACTTGATATGTAGAATTTGAGAAAAAAGGCAGAGGATCATGAAGGAAGAGAACAAAAAAATGAAACAGGATGAAACCAGAGAGGAAGATAAACCGTAAGAGGCTCTCAAGCTCAAGAAACAAACTGAAGGGCGCCTGAGTGGCTCAGTTGGTTAAGCAACTGCCTTTGGCTCAGGTCATGATCCCGGAGTCCCAGGATCGAGTCCTACATCAGCTCCCAGCCCCGCGGGGAGTCTGCTTCTCTCTCTGAACTTCTTTCCTCTCATGCACTCTCTCACTCTCTCTCTCTCAAATATAAAAAACAAAATCTTTAAAAAAATAATAAAAATTAAAAAAAAAAAAGAAACAAACTGAAGGTTGCTGGAGTGGAGGGGAGGTGGGAGAGATGGGGAAGCTGGGTGATGGACCCTGGAGAGGGTATGTGCTATGGTGAGCACTGTGAATTGTGTAAGACTGGTGAATCACAGACCTGTACCACTGAAACAAATATACATTATATCTTAATTTAAAAAATAAGAATAAATAAATGCATGTGCACTTAACAAGAGAGCCTCAAAATACGTAAAGCAAAAACTGATGGAATTGAAAGGAGAAATAGACAATCCTACAATAATTGGAGATCTTAACATCCCGCTTTCAATAATTGATCAATCAGTTAGAAAGTCAGAAAAAACATACAAGATGTGAATAACACTATCAATAAACTTGACCTAACTGACGTGTATACAATACTCTACCCAAAGACTGCAGAATAAACATTCTTTTCAAGAACACATGGAACATTCTCCAGAATGGAGAATGGGACATGGAACATATGCTAGAGCACAAAACAGGTCTGTATAACTTTAAAAAGATTGAATGAATTCAGACAAAGTATGTTCCTTGATCACAACAAAACTAGAGATCCATGAGAAAGAAACAGGAAAAATGTCAAAAACCTGTAAATTAAATAACATTCTAGAACATAAATCTATAGAATGGAAAGTAGAGAAAATCAATAGAGCCAAATTTGGTTATTTGAAAAAATCAACTATATTGGAAAATTCTTAACCAGACTACCTAGAAAATGAGAGAAAATACAAATTACCAAAATCAAGAAGATATATCATTACTGACACTATGAAAATTAAGAGGATTGTAAGAGAATACACGAACAACTTTATGTCATCAAAGTAGACAACTAAGATTAAGTGGAAAAACTCCTAGAAGTACACAAATTACCAAAATTGACTCAAAAAGAATTGAAAATCAGATAAAACTTATGATGAAAAATGAAACTGAATGAGTATTTAAACATCTTCCCATAAAGAAAAGACTAAGCCCAGATGGATTTACTGGTGAATCAAATATTAAATATTTAAAGAAGAAATAATACCAATCCTTCACAAACTCAAGAAATAGTGGAAGGAGGGAATACTTGCAAATTATTCTGTGATGCTAGATTTAGCCAGAAATCAAAGCCAAACACAGATGTCACCAAAAAAAAAAAAAAACAAAACAAAAAAAAACAAACCAAGATCCCTCATGAAAATAGATGCAAGAATCCTTAACAAGGGCGCCTGGGTGGCTCAGTAGGTTAAAGCATCTGTTTCTGCTCAGGTCCTGATCCCAGGGTCCTGGGATCGAGCCCCACATCGGGCTCTTTGATCAGCAGGGAGCCTGCTTCCCCCTCTCCCTCTGCCGGCCTCTCTGCCTACTTCTGATCTCTCTCCCTCTGTCAAATAAATAAATAAAAGTCTTTAAAAAAAAAAATCCTTAACAAAATATTAGCAAACCAAATACAGCAACATATAAAAAGGATTACACACAATGTCTAAGTGTATTTATCCCAAGAATGTAAGGTTGTTTTAATATTTGAGGATAAATTAATACAGTCTGCCATACTGAAAGGATAAAGGACAAAACTCACATGATAATCTCAAAGGGAAATAAATAAACAATTATAACTAGAGATTTTAGTACCTCACTCAATAGTTGCAGGAAAAACTTTTGACACACCCAAGGGATAATTCATGATTTTAAAAAGTTATGCTGGGACAAACTGGATATTCATATGAAAACAAAAAAGAACTTAGATTCTTTTTTTTTTTTTTTTAAGATTTTATTTATTTATTTGACAGAGAGAGACACAGCAAGAGAGGGAACACAAAGCAGGGGGAGTGGGAGAGAGAGAAGCAGGCTTCCTGCTGAGCAGGGAGCCTGATGCAGGGCTCGATCCCAGGACCCTGGGATCATGACCTGAGCTGAAGGCAGACGCTTAATGACTAAGCCACCCAGGCACCCCTGTACTTAGATTCTTAACTCATACCATATATAAAAATTAACTCCAAGTGGATCACAGCCAAAAAGTTAAACATAGAGTTAGCATATGACCTAGCAATCCTATTTACTCCTAGATATATATCCAAGAGAATTAAAAACATATGTGCACACAAAAATTTGTACACAAATGTTCACAGCAGCATTATTCATAATTGCCAAAAAGTGGAAACAACCCAAAACTCCATCAGGGAGGAATGGATAAACAAAATGTTGTAAATCCATAGGGTAATATAGGAATACTATTTGGCCATAAAAAAGAAATGAGGTTCTCATTCATGCTACACCATGGATTAATCTTGAAAACACTATGCTGAGTGAAACAAGCCAGATATAAAAGGCCTCATACTGTATGATTCCATTTGTATGGAATGTTTAGCATGGGCAAATCCGTAGGGAGAGAAAATAGATTCGTGCTTGCCAGGGATTGGGGGAGGGAGGAATGGGCAGTGACTCTCAAGGGTAGGGGGGTTTTCTTTTTTTGGGTGATGAAATATTCTGGAATTAGTGGTGATATTTACACAGCTTTGTAATATATTAAAACCACTGAATTTTACCTTTTTAAAGGATGGAATTTATAGCCTGTGAATTGTATCTCAAAAAAGTTGTATTTTTTTTTTTTTCAAATACATCACAGACCTAGATGTAAGAGCTCTTTACCTAGGACTGGGGCTAGAACTTAGAACTGACTGAAAATGGGCCCAAGAGAATTTGAGGGGATGTTGGAAATGTTCTAAGGCTGGAATATAGTCATGATTGTACAACTCTACAAGTTTACTAAAAATCATTGCATTGTTCACTTATGATGGGTGATTTTTTATTAAAATATAACTGATACACAATGTTATATTGGTTTCAAGTGTATAGCACATTGATTTGACAATGCTATACATTACTTAGTACTCACCACAGTAAGTATAATCACCATCTGTCACCATATGATGTTATTATAATATTATTGACTATACTCCCTATGCTGTACTTTTCTCTCCGTGACTTATTTTATAACTTGAAGTTTGTAGCTCTTAATCCTTTTCACCTATTTGACCTCTCCCCCACCCCCTCCCCTTTGGCAACCACCAGTTTAATTTCTGTATTTATGAGTCTGCTGTTTGTTTTATCTTTTCGATTCCACGTATAAGTGAAATCATATGGTATTTGTCTTTCTCGGTCTGCCTTATTCATTTCACTGAGCATAATACCCTCTAGGTCCCTCCACGTTGTAGCAAATGGGAAGATTTCATTCTTTTTTATGGCTGAGTAATATTCTATACAATGGGTGATTTTGTGGAATGTAAATTTTACCTCAATAAAGCTGTTCAGAAAAACAAGCCCACTGAAAACAGAAATCAAAATGTCATAGTAAATAATGGAGGGAAGTTGGGTGGGAATTTAACTTAAAAATGAAACAGAGAAGGACAACAAGAGGGGGCACTGGAGTGCTGAATATTCTGTTTCTTGATCTCATTGTGAATTACAGTTCATGAAAATTCATTAAGCTGTGGGTTTTTTAAGATTTTTATTTATTTATTTATTTGCAGAGAGAGAGAGAGGTCACAAGTAGGCAGAGAGAGGGGAAGCAGTCTCCCTGCTGAGCAGAGAGCCCAATGCGGGGCTCGATCCCAGTGGGTTAAGCATCTGCCTTCGACTCAGGTCATGATCCCAGGGTCCTGGGATGGAGCCCCGCATCAGGCTTTCTGCTCAACAGGGAGTGTGCTTTCCCTCTCCCCCTGCCTGCTGCTCTGCCTGCTTGTGCTCTCTCTCTCTCTCTCTGTCAAATAAATAAACAAAAATCTTAAAAAAAAAAAAAAAGAAAAAGAAAAAAAGACACTCCCCTTTGAAGATATCTCTCAACTGCCTGCATCTTATCTGCCCAAACAGCTTTCAGATTCCATCTCCAGGACTCCTTTTCTCCAGGATACTAGTCCCAGTCAAGCCTGGGGCCTTCACAAACAAGCAGCTCAGGACTTCCTCTTGAACAACAAGCTCTTCAGGGCCTCACCAGTGCACAGACAAGGTATTTGGGAGGAGCCGCCCTCTCTTGGGCCCAGAGAAAGTGAGCCACCAGGTCCCAAGGCCTCCACGGAACCGGTGAACTAGGAACAGGATGCTCTCCTCCTAGGCATCCTGGTACTGCTCACCACGCCGCTTGGTGCAAACACCTCTGAAGCCACCCCTCTTCCAGCCTCCTCCAGGAGAGCCTCTGACCTGGTGGCTCATACCTCTGACCTCCAGCTCTGAGACCACCTTTCCCACCTTGCACTCGCCCTCCCCAGGTAGGACCCCGGGGCCCAGAGAGCCCCTCCTGCAAGTGGAACATCGGACGCCCCTCCAGGACAGTTCTCTCCCCTGGGACAAAATGGTCAAGCTGCTCTTCTAGACATGACCTCAGAGATGTGCGGCAAGGGCCCTGGCCCAATTTATCACCAGGGGGCTATAATTAGGTTTGTTAACATACAGTCCGGTGTAGTCTTGTTGACTAGGAACTTAATCACGTTACTATTGAGTTCCTGTACGCATTGCTTGGGGTGACTGTTTTACTCGTAGAGTTATAGCCAAGCCCAACGGGAGGAAATTAGCTTTGGACACAAGTTTGGAGGGGGGGGTTCTTTTTCCTCATGACTTTGTCTCCCTCCCCCCCTTCCATGTGAAAATATTTAGCAAACAGTGACAATGATGAAAAACAGTAGGAAACAAAATGTTCTACATTAGTATAAAACATGAAAAATGCAGCAAGGACCCTTAGCGGTACAACATGTGTTATGCTGGCTGGCAGTCCATTAGCTCTGATAGACATTTCACTTACCTAAGTCAAATATAACAGTCTAGTATTCATTAATATAAGAAGGGGCTGTGGAATCAGAGCTACCATCTGGCTGGGCCGACAGAATAATCTACAACTCATGATTAGGTCTAAGGAGTGGGGTTTCACTTTAATCTTTCTCATTGCTCGAAATTTCCATCTGCGCAATTCGGCACATCATTTTTCTTCAAGACAAATGTGCTGTTTTTCATGTTCCAAAATTAGATCAGAAGAAAACGATTAATCATGTCACGGCCTGGGAAAGGAAACAAAGCTCCGATATTCTGCGGCTCTCCCCTCCCCTCCCTCCCCACCCCGCCCCTCCCGGGGCCCTGGCCGGTTGCAAGTTTCCCTTTTTTCCCCAACCTCTGGGTTTTCAGCACAACTTTCGGAGACGCCGCCGCCAGCCGAGAGGAGGAGGGTGGGACGCGAGGGGCGAGGGCGCCCGCTGGGCCTGCGGGGAGAGCCTAGGGGGGCCCCGGGACCCCAGCCCCCCGCGGGTCACCACCCCCCCCGCCGGGCTGCACCTTCTGACCCCTCCCGGCCCCCCCCCCCCACCCGCCACCCCGCCCCGAGTCCGGGCGCTGGGCGCCGCCTCTCGCCCGGAGTGACAAAGGGGCTGCGAGCCTCCCTCCCGCGCGTCCCCCTCCCGCGGCCGCCACCGTCCTGTCTGTCAGCCGGCTCGCAAGTCATAACAAATCCCTGGCGCGGAGCTGAAGCTGAGCATTTGCCGGAGCGTCATGGGGATGATGAATGACCCGCAGGCCTTTGAAGTGCTCTGCCAGTTCAGCTGGGTCCGCGGTGCTGACAGAGAAATATACACAACAGCGTAACCAATAATGAGAACATTAAACATTCCTGCGCCGTGACAGGCTGACAGAAAAACCCAGGCTCCCATCAATCACGGCGCAGATAGAACCCTGACAACTGGCCCCTCACTGATACCCGCGGTCACCTTGCCCTCTCCCCTCGTGCGCTCTCGCCGGGCTCCCTCCTCGGCCTCCCTCCGCTTTTCCTCCTTCCTTCCCTCCCGACTCCGGGCACCCCTCCTCTCCGCTCCTCCCCGCTCCTCTCCCCGCCCTCTCGCCGCTCTCCCCTCTGCACCTCCTCCGCCGCCTCCTCGCCGCCCCCTGCCCTCCGAGACTGCCTTGCGGGGGGAGCCTCGGGAGGTCAAGTGACGTTGGGGCCACTTCCATTTTGTTAGGCTGCCCTTGCGGAAACAGTGGAGTGTGGAGTCTTTAAGTTCACGGCTAACGTCTGTCGCTCTTAACAAGATGCAAAATAATAACAGTCACTGTAGGTAAAACCTCCTTTGGGAATACTATTACAGGTCTAAAGGGAGATCCATTTGAACCCCTTCTCCCCCCTCTGCAGGGGAAGGGTCTCTCTTCCTGCGTGACTTTTCGGCAGGGGACCCTTCTCTTCCCAGCCAGCCGCTGGCCTCTTTCTTCTCAACTGGGTTTATCTGACGCGATCTGGTTTCTGATTTGCCGGAAAGGGGAAAACAGCAGAGAAACACAAAGATCTCTTCCTTTTCCTCCAACAGGAAATGGAATCTGCCCAGATAAACCCTATTGGAGGGAATTTTGCCCAGTTCCCGGAGGAGCCGCTGGTGACCTCTTAGCCACTTTTTGGATCCCATAGGGCTCCCAGGGAACTTGGTTTGGGCCACACTTTCCTGGGCTGAGCCCCTACTCCCACCTTGTGAAGGTGAGGCATTTCCCTTTGGTCCCCCCACCCCAACCCCCAGATTATCCCTGCCAGGCCCACAGCCCACTAGCCAGCAAGGACTCATGGAAAGCCCTGGGCCTCGAGCAGTGAGAAGCCCATCATGAGAACTTGAGCAAAGCCTGAATTGCCCTGGACCTACCTTTCTTCATCCAGAGCAGGGGAGTTGAAGCCCCTACCTCAGGGTTCTTTACCTCCTTCAGGTGCAAAAGGTTATTTTCCTCCTTTTATTCTTGAACCAACCTTCCTTCCTTCCCCCTTACCTCCTTTCCTCCCTCCTTCCCTGCTTCCTTTCCTTTCTTGGCTTTTGGGAACAGACATTCCTTGACTTTCCAAAAAGTCATGAAAAACTTCCTGCAGCCTCCACACACACGTCCAGAGATGGTGAGTGGCAGAGGGGAAGGGTCACTTCCTGGGCATCCTGGGACCAAGGGTGTTATAAGGAGTCTGGCAGGAACCTGGGGGAGGAGATAGAAAGTCACGTAGAAGCCTCCTCTTTAGAGCCCGTGTTCTGAGGAAAAGTTCAGTTGCAACCCCTCAGGCACATTTGTGGATTGGCTTAAGTGAGCCAGCTCAGGTGTGGGGAAGAGCACATCTGCTCCGGGCTCTAGATTATCTTGTCCTTTCCTTCAGCCCACCTGGCAAGGCCAGCTCTGTTCTCACCACCTCTAGGACAAGTTTGTTCTGCTTGTCCTGGCCCACAATGACCTTGCGCTTCTCCAAGGGCCTATGACCTCTGGCCTAATGAGTGTCCTGCCTGCCCAGCTATACTTGAAGCTACTTGAGGCCAAGGAGCATGCCATGCTCTGCCCTTCCCTGGGTTACCTAGGACTAGTACAACATCTTGATCCAAAATGCCTGCCCCAACCACAGCTCCCTTCTCGAAGGAACGGCTCCTACCAGGCCTGCTCAGGGGGAAGACTTCAGAGGCCATGATCATACTGCATGTTCACCACAGTGGAATGGTCCGGTCGCAAACACCTATCCCTGCAACCAATCAGATTCTCTCTTCCTTGAAAAATCTGAACTCAGACACAGGTGGTGTTAAGCTCCTAAAAGTCACTAATGTTTGGGGTTGAGGCAGCCATTTTGAGCCATGGTAGATGCTGAGGAGAAAAAAAAAAAAAAGCTCATCTTCAAAGGAAAACAGGAGAATGAGGAGGTGGACAAAAAGAAACAGACATGAAATATCAGATAGATCCAGAAGACAGCATAGCTTCAATTCTTGACTTGCTCATTCCTGTCCTCTAAGGCCTTGTTATACTCCTTCCTGTCCTTGGATGCCTGTGAGGTAGCTAGCCACTAGAAAAGATATATGACCCAGACCCGGCCAACCCTTCTATCTATCATTCTGCCTACAAAGATTGGCCCAGGAGAGGTATGTGACCTATGTCAGGGCAATCAGAGTCCTTCCCTGGGATTTTATATACTGATTCTGAAAGAGAGATGGTGTCCGTTCCTTTTAGAGTGAGAATCATAAGGCTAGGACCCCAAAGTTCTTAGTGCCTTGGCTACCACCACCTGAAGAAACAATTTATGGTAGAAGCAAATGATGCCAACCAGAGCAATGGAATCCTCTGATGACAAGTCTGATGACTTCTTCAGGTCCCTGGATCCAGTCAGGCCTGAAGCCTACTCTCCCGTTGGCCTTCACAGCCGGGGAGCCAATATATTCCCTTTCTTACTGAAACTAGTTTTAGTTTGGATTTTGCCACTTGCGTTCCCAAGAGTCCTCATACCGGTATTCAGGGGACATGTCAATTGAGGGGGATTCACCTAAAATCAATACACGCTTCTACTCTCTTTTTACGCATATGTACATGACTAAGAATCTGCTGAGGCCCGTACCAAGGAGGGCTGAGGTGAGCCTTCTCTGATGCTCTCTGCCTCTGCAGTCTTCCCGTGACCTCACCCTTCATGCCAGGCAGTATGTCTGTTCCCAGGCCAGGCCCAGGTGACGTACTTCTAAGCCTGTCAAGAATGTTACATCCCTATCCCTGTGGTTTGTCCCCACCCCCGCAAGCAAGAAGGGGACAGGCATGGTGAGTGTTCAGGGGTAGTCCTCCCAGCCTCTGAATAAATGTGTTTGGCTAGAGGGAAGGAAGCCAGAGCTCAGGCTGATGCCTGGTCCACCTGAGCCGTCACGGGTCCCACTCTTCAGACACTCTTCGAGCTCAGACGTCCTTTGGGGCCATCCATGGCCCCCTGGTTATCCATCCTTGTTCTAATCCTGGTCTGATGAGAGGACTCCTGGATGAAAGGCGGCGTGGGAGAGATCAGGGGCAGCAGCAGTCGAAATGAAAAATGACTAGAGATGTTTGGCTGACTGCAAGCTTAAGGTAAGCTGATCTTGTGTGGCGTGGCTACTTAAAAAAAAAAAAAAAGCC
>CM053617.1:27067563-27099069 GCA_028646535.1 Procyon lotor | reverse complement strand
AGTTCCAACTGTGCGGCAATTGGAACGGGCCCCTTTGTAAGGTCATGATCTCCACATTGTTAACAGGTATTCAAGAAGAGACTGGATGCTTAGCTCCATGGGATGCCATAGAAAGAATCCGTAAATTGAGTATATACATTGGGCTTTAAGGGCCCCTTTTCAATTCAACGACTTTTGCAGCCTCAGTTGTTCTCTCTGTGAAATGGGTATGAGGCGGTTTGCCACTGGACCTGCTCATTTTCCCAAACTTACGGGTGTGGCAGTCGGATTTTCCAAAGGTGTGGCTGGTCATACTTTTCATTACAGCCTCAACAGCCTCTCCTTTCCCATAAACTCTCTACAGTATCACCTTGTCTCTCCCCATGAAGAAGCCGCTAATTCCTTTCCCATTCAATCTGTGCTGGCTTGTGACTGCTTCCCTGAAGAGAATGTGGCAGAAGCGACGCTGCATGACTTCTACGGCTAGACTAGAAAGGCCACATGGCTTCTGTTGGCTCTCGGGGGGTGCCTGTCCTGGAATCCAGCTGCCATGCTGTGAGGAAGCCCAGAGGAGCCCCTGCAGAGAGTTCCTGCGGAGAGGCTGGTGGAGGTTTCTGACCCACAGCCAAGCCACCTTCGAGCTCACCGCAAGCCTCAACCACCAAGCGTACGAATGAAGACTTTGCCAGATGATTCCCCCAGACCTTTGAGTCAACCCCGCTGAGCTCCCCAGGGACAAACCGATCTCGCCGCACCCTCTCCACATTCCTGTCCCCCAGAATCTGGGACACAATGAAACAGGTTTGGATTGGTTTGTTCTGTAGCAACACACAGTAGGGAAAGATGGCCAGGGGGGCTCTCAGAGGCCTGTGGGCGTGAGACATGTCCAGGGCTGGGACCCACTGGTGACTCCGTTATTACCCTCTATTGTGTCTCAACCCCCTTCCCCAAACTGTCCCTCTTTCCAGCCAGGTTTTATCCCAATTCAAAACCTAAGCCTTGCCCCTAACATAAACAGTCCTTGTTTCCACCCGTCCTGGCCTCGGAAATCCACTCAGGCCCAGCAGGTAGCAGGAAGTAATAAGAGTGTAGGAGTTGTGCCCACCCCCACTAGGCCCTCTACCCGCACCCTCTTTTCATGGCCCTGGGACAGCAAAGTTGAGGGGAAAGTGCTTTCTGTTCTATGACTCCCATTTAGACCTCCACCCATGAATTCAGAATTTGAGTGACTATTCCTCTTTATTCTGACCCCAGTTCCCTCCAGACAAGCATTCTATATTATCCCAGGTCTCGAATCACTCTTGTATCCAGGGCTGTCGCAGGCCCACCTGCCAGGGTCCAGCAGGGACCCCAGCTGGGTCCTGCCGGTAGCCTGAGTGCCCGTGATGTCTGTGACTGGCGAGGTGGGGAGGGCACCCAACTCGGAGAGCAGGGTTTGGCCCCTGAACCCACTGGGGCCTTTGGGAAGGAGACAGATTTGTTAACAAATGATTCACAGGTTCATTCTTGGGAATGAACAATTCAAGAGGTTCTTCATGGTGACGGAGGATGGTGCGGTAAATGCCCTGAACGTGGAGCCCAAGGGCACAGGCCTCTCTTGCAGCCCAGCTCCTAGCACCAGCCTGCAGCTCCAGACCCCGGGCCCAGACACCCTCCCTCTGCTCGCTTCTTGCCCACCGGCCCAGTCCTGGCAGGGGGCCTTGGTCCAGCCTCAACCAGAGCCACCCAACTAGAACCGTGGCCAAATTTCTGCAATGAGCACTTCTGGTTCATTAAAAAAAAGATAAAACACTGTCCTCTAGCTCCACACATGACTGTGGCTCTCCTGAGACAAATCCCTGATGGGGCAGCATCGTCTGGACCTAGTGTCCCTGTGCAACCTCGCTAGAGCTTGTAGCCGGTGCTGGACTGAGGGGGCAGACAGACCACATTCCCCTGCAGCGGTGTCCCGTGTCCTGACTCGGCAGAGCATCTGCCTTCTTCTGGACAGCTCTTCATTTGACCACGCACCCGAGCGGCCGGGTGGCCCATGCCTGACCCATCCTGGAAGCCCACCTGGTCAGCGCAGTGACGCAACCAGAGTTAAGCCCAGGTCCTGGGCCTGGACAATCCAGTCCTTCCCAGGGTTTGTTGACTAGACCAGGGACAGATATCCTTCATCCTCTGTGGGCACTGAGGTGAGGCCACAGCTTTGGCTGCCACGATCCTGCCATGAGGAGAAGCTGGGGGGAGAGGATGACCACCCCAGAGAGCAAAAGAACTTAGGGTCAGAGCCTCACATCCTGACTCTGTTAGGGGTCCAGCCTTCATGTATTCAACCTACCTTCAGGAAGCCTTAAGTCAAAGGTCCAGAGAGTATTACAAGGCCAGACCATGGGGGGTGGGGACGGGGGGGTGGGCTGGGACGGTAGGTAACAGGGATGGGAGGCCAAGAAAGTAAAGAGAAACAGGTCCAGGACAGGGAGGAGTGAGAGGTGGACTGCAAGGTGTGCTGGAGACGGAGGGTCAGGAGAGAAGATGGGGGTGGGGGCTGGTCCAAGCTGGTAGATCCAGCTGTCCCACAGGATCAGGGGACAGGGAGTGTGAGTGGGCTGGGGACTCCCACAGCCTGTTTGGCGTCCTTCCAGCTGACCTGCCTGTGAGTCTAGGGTTGTACACCTGCAGCCTGAGCCTCCATCCCTGGGAACAAGAGATTCCAGGATCACACCTTCCTCCCAGCAGTAGGAGCTTAAGGAACACATAAAGATTTGCATACTTGCCGGGGGTGGGGGGGGCTCCCACAGGGGGAGGCAGGTGAGAGCAGCCCCTCCTTCGGCCCTGGCCACCTGTACAGAGGCCCTGACACCTGGGAGGGTGGGGGTGGGGTACCCCCGCCTCACCCCAGGGAAAGAAATAGTCGGGCGGTGGGGGGAGAAACATGGCAACTCTACAGAGGTACTGGGCACTTCTGTGCCAAGTTAGTACCCACATTTGATGTGCATTATCTCATTCAGTCCTCACGGCACCCTGTGAATAGACACTATTGATTATGCTCATTTCCCAGTAGAGAAAATGGAAACGCAGAGAAGCTAAACAGCCTGTCTAAGGTCACAGAGGTGGGAAGAGGTGGCTTTCTCTAGTCTGTCAGCTCCAAACACAGTGAAGAATGAAAGAGCAAGCAGAAGGAATGTCCTCCCTGCCCCGGCAGCTCGTACGGCAACACGTGCTTTGCACAGACACCCACAGCCCGAGCACTACTCTGCACACCAATGGGGGACCCGCCTTATGTTTGTGAGCAAAACTGAAATGCAATTAAGCTTCATTTTGGGGCTCCAGGCTCTTTATGCAAATAGTTTTATACCTACTCCTGTGTCTACGGTGGCACCTGAAAGACCATCCAAAGTAAACAAGGACAAATAAGTCAGGATCCCTTACTGGCAACGCTGGGTATAGAACTCAGGTCTCTAGACTCCCTCTCTAGTTACCTTTGATGGAGAGAACTTGCCATGAGCTACAGTGTAATGTTTTCCCTTTCCCCTTGGGTCCTTCCCAGGGGTGTGCTGGTGAAAGTTTCATAAACAGTGCTTCGGGAACCAACCAACAAACCAGCAGAAAACCTACCTCGTAGCATTTGCCATAGTGTAAACCTTCCTACCCTGGTCAGTTCCAAGCTGCCAACACGATGTCCCCGAATGGCACTGGGGAGGACCCCAGCACACTACTGTTTCCCCCACAGACGAGGGAAGAGCATGAATTAAGGAAAATACAGTGTTGTGGTTTAGAGAAGGGACTTCAGAGCCCAATGGTATTGGATCCAATCCTCACCAGCCATGTGACCTTGGCCATGTAACTTATCCTACCTGTAAGGTGGGGATGGCACGAGGGCCATGGGAGTTATGGGGGTTATGAGGACCCAAATGAGAAATGTGACCCCAAAGTGCTCAGTGCAGTGCCTTGCACACAATAAACACTCAATAAGTATTTGTTCTCGAGTATGTTGAGTGTGGCATCTGGTAGTACTTAGTTGCATTTCTTTAGCTCTTGCTTTAATTGCATCCTCTGTTTAAAAACCAGTAATCCTGGCTAATATTGATGCCTGGGTTTTCTAAAAAGTCATTATGTTTCTTAAGTCTGTTTACGTGGAAGTAAGAGCCTACCTTCCTTAGTTAGCCACACCCGTGGAAACCTGCTGGTATAAATTATAATCCACATAGGACATCTGCTTGGTGGCAGGACGACTGAGTAAAGTCAGAGGGCTCAGACGAAAACTTTTCCAGCATTAGCCTCACACACACTCCATGCCCTAACACGGCAGAGTTCACCCCAGCCCTGGGGCCCGACTCGGGTCCGTCTCCAGCCACCCAGCAGGCCCAAGAAGGACAGGGGAATGCTCTGAACCTGAGGCTGGAAGGGGGCCCTGGGGGGTTTCTGTCTTCTGTTTCTACCCTGCTCTTCCTGTGCTCTCTTCCCCATTGCCCCTTAGTCACCCTCCCAGCCCTGCAGAGCGGACTCCAGCCCATCCCTCTGCCGGCCTCTCCTCACCGCTCTGCTCTCCCAGACTGGTTTGCGAGGGCATGAGAAATGGCTCCGTGGAATAAAGACGTTTCCCCTCTGATGAGCACATTTGCAGAAGGTACGTGAGAGATCCGGGGACTGGGGTTGGGCGGTGTCGCAAAAAAGTTCTTTCCCTCCCCCATCTTCCCCCCTTCTTTCCCCCTCTCCCTCCAGGGCCCCCGCCCCACTTTGCTTACTTATTGGAAGAGTAATAAATATCGGGCCGACAGGCCCTTCTCACAGTTACAAAGCCTACCTGTAAGCGAGCTCAATAATTAGCAGTCTTGAAGATGATCTATGACTTTCATTACCCTTTGGGACTGGGGACTAAATGAGGACAGAGCTAATTGCCGTGCAAAGCAGTTTGGCATGAATGAGAAAAATGCAGGCCCTGTCTCCTGCCAAAAAAAGGGCCCTATTGCCGCTCTGATCTCAAGGCTGGTTTCTGCCGCAGGAGTTCACTCGGTGTCCATAAATCATGGGCTGCTTACAGCTGGGGCTGCCCTGAGTCGTCAGCAGGCCGTGCGCTGAGTGACAGATCCCAGCCGACCGCATTAGGGCTTCAGCTCGCTCCTTTCTTCTCCTCCTCCTCCTCGTCCTCTTCCTCCTCCTTTTGGCACTGACCAGAAAATTAAACCCAGACTCCTCAGAGAAGGGAGGCCGGGTGGGGGGTGGCAGCTGTTGGCTTGGGTTGGGTTCTGGATGCCCGCGCCCTGCACGTGGCCCCCACCCTCAAAACAGGCCCCAGCCCCCGAGGCCAGGGGAGGAGGGCTCCCTCCATCCTCAGGAGGAGGCAGGCCCCTCCTGGAATGCTTCAGACGGAGCTTTTGTCCTTGGTTTGTCATCGAGACAAATGTGGCCTCTCTTCTGGCCACATGGCTCCCTCTTCCCCCGCCACCCTCTCAGGAAATGTTTCCCTTCCCTTAAAGGGGAAGGACTGACACCGGCCACATGTGTGTCTGCAGCTGACAGATGTGGGCAAGCCACGGAGGGCGGAGCTAGCTGTGAGGGAGTGGCTGTGCCGGGGTGGGGCGGGGGCGGGGGGACACCTCCTAGAAACCGTTTTCATCTCTGCCCAGACCCCCTACCCCTTGGCCACTTCTCAAGGAGCCCCGCTTCCCAGGGTCCACGGGGGGGGGGGGGGGGGGGGATGCCCCGACCACGCCAAGCACCGTCGCCACCCGCCCTCCACTCACTCACTCACTCACTCTTCGGGCCTGGGGTGGGGGGGTTGCCTCCCTTGTGGGCAGACACCAATTTCACACTCGGAGCTGAGCTTTCCGGCTTTTCTGAGGGCAGCCATATAATTAATTCTTAGCGTGGCCAAATTATATTTGACACTTAATTTAAAACTCAAGGTTCCATAATGCAAAACCCTCTCCTGGTAATAAGGGCGCCGCGCACAGAGAGTGCGTGTGGGACTTGACAGCCAGGGGCGGAGGGGTGGTTCTGGAACTCCCAAAGCAGGGAGGGAGCGGACTTTTATTGAACAGCTACTGTACATCCGGGCATTTCCTGGAGGTCTCGCTTTCCTTCTCATTATCCCATTTATCTTCTCCCTTCCTTCCCAATAACCCTGGGAGGCGAAGTGCTAGTCCCTGCCTTCCTCACGGGGATGAGGAGACCGAGACCCAGCGAGGTTAATTCACCCAAGGTCATCCTGTGAGGGAAGAAGCCAAGCGGTGTTCCTGATGTTAGGAGCCTCCTACTTTTTTGTGTCATTTAATTCCTCCTCTAAGGATGGGGGCAGGGGTTCCCCAAACTGGAAGCACCAGCGGCTTTACGGGGGTGAGAGTGAGGGCCACACCTGGGCTGCAGATTGCAGGATGCCTGGCTGCGGCGGTCTAAAGGAGTAGCGGTTATTTGTCTCGCCTAAGAAGGCGGCCAGAGGCAGGTCACCCAGGACCGGTGCCGCCAACAATGACTTCAAGAACCCAACCTCCGGCTTTCCGCGCCATCACTGTTGCATGCTACCTTCTTGCATCCTGGTGAGCAAGCGGCTGGTGTACTCTCAAGTATCATGTCTCAGTCCAGGGACGGAAAAGGGGTGAGAAGGCATTCTCCGGCCAAGGCTTTGTCCTTCTTTTTGGGAAGAGGAGCCTTCCCCAGCAAGCTTCCTTTGCATCCCATTTACCAGAACTGGATCCCATATCTCCCACCTTTCCCCCACCACCCCCTCTCATCTAGATCAATCATAAACCAGGGGAATGAGTTGCCATAGTTCATTTAAACCAATCATGATTCATCTCCTGGGGCTAGGCGGAGGCCCCAGGGTCCCAGCTTCCCAAAGATCAAGGCACTCCAGCCCGCTAGTGGCAAAAATCACGCTATTAACAGGGAAGAAGAGGGGATGGCCGTTGGGTACGCAATGGACAGTGTCTGCCACACCTAGTCCTTACCCTTGGCCTCCTCTGGTTCTCAAGGAAGAGACCCAGGGTCCAGCTGGAGAAAGACTGATTTGCTGGATATGGGCACAGACAGCTTTGGGGGGGAGTTTTGGAAATTTGGTTCTCTCCGAAGCTACCATATCCCCTGGATTTTGTCCACCCCGAGCTCTGTGGTGGTAGGAGTCTGTGTTCTGTCCTTTGGATCTGGGTCTGTGGATCTATATGCGTCCACGGGGAGAGGTGACACTGTGACCACTCTCCGATGTGTGAGCCCCAGAGGCAGCTGTGCCCTCTGCTTAGGGCGGACAGTGTAATGAGTGAGTGGAGTGAGGGGTAACTCCCACAGGAAGGTAAAGATCAGCCTGTCTGAGACCCTGTCATCTTACTGAGAAATTTTACACTCTCGTTTTGTAGAATCATTGGCAATTAAGTTGACGTAGGCTCTTATTAAGAGGGTTCTTCTCTTCCCACCTCCACCTGCAGCAGGGGTGGGCCTGATCATTCCCTTCTCACCGAGTCTACAGCACCCAGGGGAAAGTCGTCATCACTGTCCCCAGCAGGAGGCAGATGCCCTTGTTGGGAGAGGCGTCCCTCCCAGAGCAGGGTGGAGACAGGTGGCACACTCCACCAGGGCCACGGGCTGGGGGCTTGGGGGTGCTATGCAGCAACAGTCACAGGCTCACTGCCCAACCTGCAGGACTCCACAGGCCTTTTCCGGGCTCCTGCTTGCTTCTCTCAGTCCCGGATTTCGGAGATGGCCCACAACTTTCCCCAGAGGCTCCTCCACGCAGATAGGAAGGAGGACAGGAGGTTTCTGAGTGCTATGCCCCATTTCAGGCTCCAGGTGCAAAGCAGGTCATATCTCTCTTTCTTCAAGGTCCCAATGGCTTCTCATATCCTTGAGAATGAAACTCAGACTCTTTACCTTGACCTACAAGTAGGGTGACCTGTTATCCTGACATTATTATTAGTAGCACCCCCTTAGTCTCAAATGTGTACTAGTCTGGATGATGAATTATGTGGCCACCTTATCAAGCAGGAGGCTCTGCATGTTCCCAGTCCTGCCTCTTCCCCCAGGCTCCTCCTCACTGCTCACTCCGGCTTGCACATCTCACTCTAGCCAGGGAGAGCCGTTTTTTGTTTTTGTTTTTTTTAGTTTTTTCAAGTAGGCTCCATACCCATCAAGGAGCCAAGTGTGGAGTCCAACTTGGGGTTTGAACTCATAACCCTGAGATCTGAGCTGAGATCAGAAGTTGGACACTTAACCAACTGAGCCACCCAGGCACCCCAAGCAGAGTCATTCTTTGAAGGGACCTAGCTCTCACCTGCCTCAGGACCCTCATGCCCTCATTACCCTGCCTGAACACACCTAGTTCTACTCAGTTCTCAGGTCTCATTTTCAATGTTCCTTTTTCAGAGACGTCTTCCATTAGACCCCTATGAACCTTAGTCCAGTCATACCAATGACAGTATTTTCCTTTATTGCCAGAATCATCAATTTGACGACATGTGTTTTCGTTTAATACCTGTTTCCTCCACTGGATTGTAGGCAGTCACCCCTGTATCTCCAAAACCTAGCAGAGCTGTTGCCCCATAACTGTTTTATGAATGAATGGATGAATGAATGAGTACAGGACGTTTCTCCCAAGTGCATATGCCCACTCCCAAGATAACGAAGTCACTATAGTCATCTGCAAGGAGATGTGATTCTAGCGCAGTTAGAGCTTCCCGACAACATAACACATCACTCTGAGCAGCCCATCACAGTAGGAGATCAAACAAAGGCTGTTATGGAATGAGAAACACTGCACCATAAGGCCTTCCCTGCACCTGGTTCTCATCTTACTCCAGGAGGGACATCAGCCAATCTGCCTCCAAACCCACATCACCATATACAATGTCATTGTGAACATACACACGTCCCCTTATGGTCCTGTGAGAACATTTCCCTGGAATCTAGATTTCCCAGGTAGCTGAACCAGTAGATCATCAGAAATATGCACACTTAATACACTTAATTGGATTTAAGCCCCCTCCCTTTTCTTTCGGTCTGCATAAGTTCTAGAATTCTTGGGCCTATTATCCATCTTAACAGGTGGGGCCTTGAACCAAATTTAATTTGATAAAAAGTATACCCCATTTTTCTATTCCAAGTATCATGGAAAATTCACTACCTGTTCTAGATACAGCTTTATATGCTATTGTCCACCCTTGGAAAAAAAGGCATCAGAATGAGCTGGATGCTATGGAGGTGGCCTGGGCAACATGAACCCTTGTCCAGCCCCTGGAATAGGTGGGGAGCAAGAGAAGAAAAAGAGAAAGCGCTGCTAAAGGCTGGCTCTCCTGGAAGATGGCACTCGTTCTCCTGGAAACCCATGGAAAAATCCATTGTACAGAACACTAAGTGTGTTGCTCTGAGACCTGGACTGGGCTGATAGCAGAAACCATAGCCCTCCTATGCCCAGAGAGGCCAGCATGCAAGCTAGGAACCATAAAAGGATCAGCCCTGTAGGAAGGGAAGGGAGTGGGAGAACCCTCAGATCAGCCCCAATGACTCCAAACAGAAAGCTATTCTGCTCCCACTCTGTCTTCCCAGTCAGAACTACATAAGGCAAACGCCTGCTTGGTTCCTCTGCAGCCCGTCCACAGGCCAGCCCAGGTCTGATGAACTCTGGCATCCAGAAATTTGGCAGGATGACCGAATGAGTAGCCTGGAATTTCACCTGAACAGACAGAAGGAAGAACCCTGTCCCAGGGAGACAGTCACAGACCGCTTCCCCAACTCTGGTAGAATGCATGCAGCTTGCAGACAGACATGCAGACAGATGTGCAATCAGGGATGACAGATATACAGCTGTGGGTGCAGAGATGCACATCCTGTCACATAAACTCACTCTCCTTCCAGCCAATCCCGTAACACACCTCAGTGTCCTCCAGAACTGCCAGCCTCTTGGTTTAATGGCACTATTATGAAAGCAAAAGAGCACTGAGCACTTTCCACTTCCGGCCAAGATGCAATAAACAGGGACTGGATTTACTCTCCCACCTGAAACAATTAAAACATAGTACAAGATATACGAGACAATTGTTGAGACACTGAAAATGAAGCAACAAAGATGGGACATCAACAAGGTGAGCCGTACACTTTTCCCAACTTACTGCTTTGAGAGTTTCCAGGATGCAGCAAAGGGAGGAAGAATTCCAGACAGAGCTTAGTTAAGGAGATGAATTAAGGAGATGCAGCTAAGATGACCTTTGAGGAGACCATGGTATCTGGCATTTGTGGGATAGATTCTTGGAGAGAAGAGAGCTGCACAGACAGACAATCTCAGGGATGTGCAGTTCTCCCTTAAATACTCAGCAAAGTCCTGGCCAGTGCATAGTGTATGAGGATGCTCCCTCTAATCTATCAGAGAAAAGCAGAGGGCCAAGAATATTTCTTGTTTCCACCAGCCAAACTGGAAACTCTCAATTTTCACTGGGCATTGAGTAGAGTACGTAGAAGGGTCTTGCAAAATTAGCCCTAGACGAACACTACTCTGGTTCCACTAACAAATTTTAAAAGCAAGACCCAAAAGGATCAAACTGTTTCAAGTAACTTAATGGCATCCAGAACAAAGCGGAAAAAGATTTATACAAATACAAAGTACTCAACAAAGTAAAATTCAATATGTCTGGCATTCATCAAAAATTCATTAACAACTAGGTAAAGAAGTAAGAAAATGCAACTCATAAAGAGGAGAAAAATCTATCAATAAAAATCCAGAATTGACACAGACATCAGAATTGGGGAACAAGAACATTAAAACAGTTATTGTAACTGTATCCATATTTTCAAAAGCTGGAAGAGAGAGCAAACGTGTTAGGTAGAGAAATGGAAGACACAAAAAAGACCCATATCAACTTCTAGAAAAATAAAATTGACCACATCATCAGCAAACTGTAGAATAACTCAAGCAACCTCACATATGATTGTATATAATTATACAATATTATGTAACATATATTAGATAAAATACAAAAACACACACACAACATGAATCTCTAAAGGAAAAGAGAAAGAAAGAAGATATAGTGGCCACAAATTTTCAGCAAACTACTACTAAAGCTACGCAAGAAGAAATAGATATCCTGAACATTCCTGTATCTCTTATAGAAATCAAATTTATAGTCATAAACCTTCTCAGTCTCAGATGACTTCACTGGTAAATTCTATCAAACACTTAAGTTATAAATAACATAAATTCTGCATACTCTTCCAGAAAGTTGAAGAGGATAGAATACTCCTGAACTCTTTCTTTGAGGCTCAACGTTACTTTACCAAACTAGATAAAGACACTACTAAAAAAGAAAACTGTTGATGGGGCGCCTGGGTGACTCAGTGGGTTAAAGCCTCGGCCTTCGGCTCAGGTCATGATCTCAGGGTTCTGGGATCGAGCCCCACATCGGGCTCTCTGCCTTCCCCCCCTCTCTGCCTGCCTCTCTACCTACTTGTGATCTCTCTCTCTGTCAAATAAATAAATAAAATCTATTAAAAAAAAGAAAAGAAAACTGTTGACCATGATATAAAAATTCTTAATAAAATTTTAGCAAATTGAATCCAACAATATATAAAAAGAGTGATACATTATGACCAGGTAGGGTTTATCTCAAGGATGCAAGATTGAATTAACATCCAAAAATCAATTAATATATTTATTAATAGAATAAAGGTGATAAAAACCAGTTGATATCTCAATTGATACAGAAAAGGAACTTGACAAAATCTATCACCCATCCATAAGGAAAATTCTTGGAAACTAGAAATAGAAGGAATATCCTTGACCTGATAAAGGGCACTACAGAAAGTTCACAGCTAGAATCACACGTAATGACGAGAGACCTCAGGCTTTTCCCTTAAGATCAGGAACGAGATAGTAATGTCACTCTTGTCACTCCTGCTCAACATTGTATTAGAAGTTCTAGACAATCCAATAAGGCAACAAAAGACTTTTTAAGAGAGAGAATGTGTGTCTGAGGGGGAAGGAGTAGAAGGAGAGAGAGAATCTTAAGCAGGCTCCACACCAAGCATGGAGCTTGACATGGGGCTCCATCTCAACACCCTGACTGAGATCATGACATGAGCTGAAATCAAGGGTCAAATGCTTTAACCTACTGAGCCACCCAGGTGCTCCAAGGCAAGAAAAGATTTTTAAGAAGGCATCCAGATTGGAAAAAAAGGAACAAGTTGTCTTTTTTGCATTTGAAATGATCATCTATGTAGAAAATCCATTGGTATCTATAAAAACCTACTAAAACTGACTTTAGCAAGATTGCAGGATATAAGATCAAAGTCCGAAAATCAACTGTAGTTCTATATCTAGCAATTAACAGTTGGAAATTTAAACAGAAATTCAAACTCCATTGCGGTAGAAATTAGAATGAGTATCATCAGTCAAAAAGATAAGAGATAGGGGCGCCTGGGTGGCTCAGTCGTTAAGCATCTGCCTTCGGCCCAGGTCAGATCCCAGGGTCCTGGGATCGAGCCCCGCATCGGGCTCTCTGCTCTGCAGGAAGCCTGCTTCTCCCGCTACCACTCCCTCTGCTTGTGTTCCCTCTCTCGCTGTGTTTCTCTCTGTCAAATAAATAAAATCTTTAAAAAAAAAAAAAAAGATAAGAGATAACAAGTGTTGGCAAAAATGTAGAGAAAAGGGAAGCCCTATGCACTGTTGGTAGGAATGTAATTTGGTACAGCCACTGGAGAAAACAGAATGGAAGATCCTCAAAACATTACAAAATAGAACTACCATATGATCCATATCCAGTATCTACTTACTCCTGGGTATATAACCAAAGGAAATGAAAGCAGGAAAACAAAGAGAGATCTGTACTCCCACGTTCACTGTAGCATTATTCCCAATAGTGAAGGTACAGAAACAACCTAAGTGTCCACCAATGGATGAATGGATAAAGAAGATGTGGGATATATTTTTTAAATGGAATATTACTCGGCCAAGAGAAAGGAGATCCTGCGATTTGCAACAACATGAATGGAATTTGAAGGCATTATGCTAGTGAAATAAACTGGCAGGAAAAAAAAATAGTACATGGTATCACTTACATATGGAATGTAAGAAAGGCCAAACTCATAGAAACAGTAGAAAAGTAGTGGTCAGAGATGGGGTTGGGAAAATAGGAAGAGGTCAGTAAAAGGGTACAAACTTTCAGCTATGATGAATTAGGTGTGAGGATCTAAGGTACAACATGGTGACTATGGTTGGTAAAACTGTATTGCATAATTAAAATTTGCTAAGAGCATAGAGATTAAATATGCTCACCCCCCACCAAAAAAAGATAAATGCATGAAGTGATTGATGTCAATTAACTAGATGGTGGGGGGAGGGGACTCCTTTCACAGGGTATATGTGTATCAAATTGCTGTAACGTCCACTTTAAATACCTTAAAAACCGACTGCCTGCGTGGTGCAGTCGGTTAAAGCTTCCGACTCTTGGTTTCGGCTCAAGTCATGATCTCAGGGTCGTGGGTTTGAGCCCTGCATCAACTCCACACTCAGCACGGAGTCTGCTTGTCCCTTTCCCTCTGCTCTTTCACACACTCACGCTCTCGCTCTCTCTCACATACAAACACTCTTTCTCTCTCTCTCAAATAAATAAATAAAGCCTTTAATAAATATCTTACAATTTTGTCAATTATACCTCAATAAAGCTTTAAGTGTTGTAAAAAATCATATAATGCCATCAAAATATGAACTATTTAGGGATAAATCTGACAAAAGATGTGTAAGACTTACATACTGAAAACTACCAACCATTAGCGAGAGAAGATAAAGAAGACCTGAATAAATGGAGATATAGCAGGTTCATAGGTCAGGAGATGGTTAGAAGGTCCCTTTTCTCCTAAATTCATGGACAGCATCAAAGCAATCCTAATCAAAATCCTAGTAGGCTTTTGGCAGAAACTGAAAAAATCTAAACTGATTCTAAAATTCATACGGAAATACAAAAAAAACTTACAAGAGCCAAAACAACTTTGAAAAGCAACAGAGGTGGAGGTCTAGCACGACTTGATCTCAGGACCTGTTGGAAAGCTGCAGTTAGCAATTAGCAAAGTAGTATGGAACTGGCATCAAGAGAGACAAACAGATCAATGGAACAGAAAGAGACCCATACATATGTGGACAATAAATTTTCAACCAAGATGCAAAGTCAATTCAGTGAAGAAAGGCTAGTCTTTTCAACAAATGGTGCTGAAACAATTGGACATGTATATGTTTCTAAAAAATGCAGTTCGGCCTCTACCTCATGCCATATGCAAAACATTAGATCAAAATGGATCATAGACCTACCACGTAAAACCTAAAACTGGAAATTTCTAGAAATCTTTGTACCTTGAGTTGAGCAAAAATTTCTTAGATGTGACATCAAAAGCAGGATACATAAAGGGAAAAATGATGAATTGGACGTGAGCAAAATTAAAGTTTTCTACTCTTCAAAAAGCACTGAACAGAGAATGAAAAGACAAGTCATACATTTGGAGGAATATGGGCAAATCACACATCCGAGAGTGGACTTGCATCTCGAAAACACGAAGAACTTTCAAAATTCAAAAATAAGAAAACAAACGACTCCATATAAAAATAAGCAGCACAATATTTGAACAGACACTTTCCCAAGGAAGATACACATATGGCAAATAATAGTCAATAGAGAAACGCAAATGAGAGCCATATTCGGATACCACTGCACACCTATTAGCACACATCGTTGAAATCTAAAAGACCCACCATACCAAGTGTTAGTAAGGATGTGGGAGAACTGGAACATTCACACGCTGTGGCTAGGAATGCAAGATGGTTCGATCCCTTTGGAGAACAGTTTTGACAGTCACTCCAGGAAGTTAAACATGTACCTCGCAGACGATCCGACTTGTTCCCAGATACGTGCCCAGAGGAAATGAAAGCACAGACCCACATGAAGACCTGCAGACAAATGTTTTAGCAGCTTTATTTGTAATAGCCCCAAACTGGAAACAACCCAAACATCCATCCACCGATGAATGGACAAACAAGGGCTAGCTGGAAAGAACAAAGTGCTAAGGGGCTACTGGTACACGCATATCCACAGCGGCATCATTCACAACAGCCAAAAGATGGACGCAATCCAAATGTCTGCGGACGGATGAATGGATAAACAAAATGGGATCTCTAGGTGCAATGGAATTGTATTCAGCCTTTAGAAGAAAAGCAATTCTGCCATTTGCTACAACAGGGATGAACTCTGAGGACATTATGCTCAGTGACATAAACCGGACATAAGAAGACAAATACTGTACAATTCCTCTTAGTATGACATATGTAAAGTTACCAAATTCATAGAGACAGTGGCTGTCGGGGGATGGCGGAGGGGAGAATAAGGAGTTATTGTTTAATGAGTACAAAATTTTAGTTTTGCAAGATGAAAAGAGTTTTGTGAATGGATGCTGGTGACAGCTGTACAATGAAGTGAGTGTACTTAACACCACTGAACTGTGTACACTTATAGATGTTTAAGACGGTAGGGTGCCTGGGTGGCTCAGTCGGTTAAGTGTCTGCCTTCAGCTCATGATCCCTGGGTCCTGGGATCGAGCCCCACACCAGGTTCCCTGCTCAGCAGGGAATCTGCCTCTCCCCCTGTTCATGCTCCCCCCACTCACGCCCTCTCCCTCTCTCTCTCTCTCTCTCTCTCAAATAAATAAGTAAAAGATATTTTTTTAAGATTTTATTTATTTATTTGACACAGACAGAGAGATCACAATTAGGCAGAGAGGCAGGCAGAAAGAGAGGGGGAAGCAGGCTCCCTGCTGAGCAGAGAGCCCGATGCGGGGCTCGATCCCAGGACCCTGAGATCACGACCTGCGCCAAAGGCAGAGACTTTAACCCACTGAGCTACCCAGGCGCCCCAATAAGTAAAAATCTTTTTAAAACATTGTAGGGGCACCTGGGTGGCTTAGTTCATTGGGTGTCTGCCTTTGGCTCGGGTCATGATCCCAGGGTCCTGGGATTGAGTCCCACATCAGGCTCCCTGCTCAAGAAGGAGCCTGCTTCTCCCTCTCCCTCTGCCTCTGCTCTCTCTCGTGCACTCTCTCTCTCTAACAAATAAATAAAATCTTTAAAAAAAATTGTAAAGATGGTCAGTTTTATATTATGTATATTTTATCACAATTTAAAATTTTTAAACTTTTTTTTTTTAATGTCAGGGAAAGAGATTCCTTGAAAGTCTCTTAGACAGCTTCCTGGAGGAGGTGTCATTTGAGTAAGATTCAAGAAAGAGAATAGGATTTACCTGGAGAACAGGACTTGGGCGTCCCAGGCAGGGGACAGCTTGAGCAAAGGCAGGGAGGCCAGGACAGGCTTCAGGACGTGGGGTCAGAGAGCCGGCAGACAGCGGGGCACCTGGGGCTGGGGGGTGTGGGGGACGAGGCTGAAAAGTAGACTGGACGCAGACCACAAGGGCCTCTCGGCCTCCGTTAGAGAAGAGACATTTGTAAACACCAGCTTGGAGGGGGCCAGACCCACAGCGCCTCGGCTCTATCAAGACAGCCATTTGGGAGGGAAAGACTTGGGATTGGCTCTGGACAGTCGTGGAAAAATAAACATGTCCCTGGACATTCAGGAAACGCTCAGCAAGGCTGTGTCCAGGCGGGGCTGTTTGCTTATTTGTGACTTTCCTGCTTTCCATCACCCTGTCAGCAGCCACCCTGCCCCCATCCTGACCCTGACACCTGGCCCGGCCTGGCCTTAGTCATTGGCTCCAGAAGATAACGGGTCCCTCGGAGGGGAAGGCAGGCAGGAGAGGCAGAGCACGTAGGGTCTGTGAGTGAGTGTGTATGTCAGAGTGTGTCTGCACACCAGCAGGTCTGGCAACATCGTGATTGCCAAAAGATGTGTGTGCGGGTGTGTTTGCACACGTGTGCACAAGTGGGTCTGGGTGTACATGGGAGGGCTGATACATCTGTGTGGGTGTGTGCATGTATGTGCACAAACACATGCACACGTGCACACGTGTCACGCCAGACAGAGTAGGTGGGGGCCTGGGTGAGGCAGTGTGGACTCTAGCCCCAGAGTGACTGGGTTCAAATCCAAACCCAGACAATTTACTTAGCCCCTCTGTGCCTCGGTTTTTATACCAGTTAAATGGGGAAAATAAGGTTACCTATCTCACAGGGTTGTGGAAAGGACTGACATGAATTCATGAATAAAAAGCACTAGATGAAATGGTGCTGGTACGCAGTAAGTGCCTAATAAGTGCCTGCAGGTATTATTCATAAGAGTATCCACGTGTATGTGTGAGCACACCAGTGTGTGTCTGCGTGGGTTCTGAGTGTGGAGATGTGAGCAGCTTTGCAGTGAATGGGCACGAATGCTCATGAGCTCGAGGGCTCATGTGCCGGGATTTGGGAAAGAGGAGCCGTGCACAGGTGAGTGCCAGCCCCTGGGGTGCCTTCCCAGCATGGCACCCAGCCCTTAAGGAGCCCGGGCCCAGCCTTCCCGTGGCCTTTGGGCAGCTTCCTTCTCCATAGCCCTGGGCCCTGGGGAGCAGGCCTTGCACAAGGCTGGCTTCTTCCTATCTTGGGCTATTCAAGCCTCCTGCTGTCTTTCCATTTCCTCAGGCTGGAGGATCATGGGTACTTTCTTCTACCAAAGGTCACTAACCCCAAAAAGAAATCAAGCGAGGGTCACATACAAAAATCAACTTAATCTGGGAACCGTTTTTCCTTGAAAAATAACAAAGGAACTCAACTCCTCTGCTTTTTAAATCAAGAACAGTAAGTGGCGCCAAGTCTAAAAAAAGTCTTCAATTTCATATTATGTGAAATTGCTTTATAAAGGATAAAGCACTTTACAGATGTGAGGAAGTCTTGTCTTTGAGAGGCACAGCACACCCCACGAGGGTGGGAAAGGTCCAGGAGAGGGGGAAAAGAAAGACCAAAAAGAAACCCGTGGTTTGGAGCTGAGCAGTTCATCCAGGATGCGCACCTCGGGCCCGGCCTTCCGTGTTCATACGGGTAACCACTGCCCTCTGGTCTTGCACTGCTCTAACTCGCAAACCTTCAAAGGTTAAATTCCCGCTGGAAATGGCGGGCTTTGGAATCAGCCTGGCCTAGATGCAAGTTCCAGCTCTGCCCTCACCAGCAGGGCCGCTGTGTTCCACACAGTTCCCTGGAACTGTGTCCCCTCGGGTGTGTCCCAGAGCACTCATTGCTGGGGACACGTGGTGAGTAAGACATGAGATCAGTATCGCAGTGAGAATTTTGAGTTTTATGTCGGCTTTGGAGGCCTCAAAGCCTGATTCTGCCTTCCTCACCTCCTGACTCCCAGCAACAGTCAAGAGCTATCCAGTTTCCTTATCTCTAATTATCATCCCCCCATATCTATTCTCCCCATTCTTCCTTTTAGTAGCAGCAACTGCTGCGTGGCCGCTGAACATCTGGCTCTCCAACTAGAGACTTCATTTCCCAGACTCCCTTGCGGCTGGGCGTGGCCCTCGAAGTTCCCACCAATGGGATGTGAGAGGAAGCTGCGGGCCTTCCCATTCCCCCTCCCCTTCCCGAAATCTACCAGGAGGACTGGTGGGGTCCCTTTCAGCCAGACAGCTAAGGACAACAGTCTAGAGATACGGTGTTCAACACTGGAGTCATTAGCTACATGTGCCTATTTAAGTTAATTAAAATTAAATAAGATTTAAACTCAGTCCCTCAGTCGCTCCTTCACGTGCTCAAGAGACACGTGTGGCCAGTGGCTACTGTGCTTGGACACACTGAGCAGACTGTCATCATCACCAAAAGTTCTACTGGACAGCACACCCCCGGAGGTGGTGGAGCAACAAGACAGAAGAAACTTGGTCCTTAGACAACTTTGAGGAGCAGTCACCCTTACAGCCTCCCCTTCTCTGAATGCCCATCACCTTTTATTTTTAGAAGAGAGAAATAAACCCTCTTTATATGTTTGTCAATGCAGCCAAACCAATATCCTAATACTTTTTAAAGTATTTATTAGGAATCATTTAGGGGCACCTGGGTGGCTTAATCAATTAAGCATCCAACTCTTGATTTCGGCTCAAGTCATGATCTCAGGGTCATGGGATCCAGCCCTAAGTTGGGCTCCATGCTCAGCGGGGAGTCTCCTTGAGATTCTGCCTCTCCCCCTCCCCCTGCTTGTGCACACTCTCTCTCTCTCTCAAATAAATAAATCTTTTTTTAAAAAAATCATTTAAGTTACCAGAGACAGTTTCTGTTGCTCGCAACTAATAATGTTGACTGTTACAAAAACAAAGTAAAACAAGAAAGGAGAAAAGGAGGGATTGCTGATGTGGTCTGGGGAGCAGGGAGGGCTTTCTTGGGAAAACGCTGTTTATGCCAAGACCATTGCCACCTGCTCTGTCCAAGAAATGAACCTGGGTGTAGCTCTTTGGGTCATATAGTGCCCAGGCCAAAGTGAGGCACACAGTGTGAGAGAGGATGACACCCGCCCCTGATGAGCCTAGATGTATTCACTCACAGAAAATGGCAGATCCCAGTTCTGAGGCAGAAAAATGTGTAAGATGAGCCACGTTATACCAGTTAGCAAGAACTTTCCAAAGAGCAGAGGGTACTGTCAAAAGGACTCAGGAGTCAACTGAAGTGCTTCCATTAAACAAAGACGGGATAAGTTGGGCATCAATAATAAAACTAACTGCAGTGGATTTGAAATGCATCAATATGTTTAACTCTAAAAATTCACAATGACACTAAAAGCAAACAAACCCAGGAAGATGATAGGAAACTAACTTGTTCTTTTGAAGACTAGTAAATAAAAGGACAAATCCAACCTTATTCGCTTTTCCTATATCAATGGTACTCAGTAACCAAATGGTAGACAAAGATAAGTTTCTCTTTGCTAGCAGATGAAGAAGGAACCATAGTTTTTGCAGTCCCTTATGAACTTTGGATCTAAGTATTGAATACCAGTGGTTCCTGATATCACCAACAAAAAGCAAAAAACAACAAGACATTATGTCTCTCCCAAAGAAAGAATATACCATCAGAGAGTAGTTTTACCAAAAACAAAAAATTAATTTAAAAAATTTAAAAAAAACCTAAATCTTATCAAACTTCTAGATCCAACTTCCAATTTACAGGAAATTCAGAGTCCAGAGGAGGTTTGCTAAACATAAAATTAGAAAATCTAGGCTATGAGAAACTCTTCTGAACAACATTCTAGTTTCTTCAACAAATCAACTTCAGGAAAAAAAATAGAGGAGGCACTTATGGATTGAAAAAGACTTAGAAATATATCATCAATTAATCACAACGTGCAGACCTTATTTAGAGCCTGACTCTGACAAACTGAATTTTTTTTCAAAGTATGACATTAATGAGACATTTGCAAATTCAGATAACGACTAGATATTTGATAATCTTAAGGAATTACTATTCTAGGTGTAATAATGGTATTATCAGATGAAATGATGTGATGTGTGGGATTCCCTTCAATATAATCTGGAAAGGACAGAAGTATATGGGGATGTGGATGAAATTAAATAGCCATGCGTTGATAACTGTTGAAGCTGGGTGATGGGTACACAGGGGCTCATTATATGCTTCTCTTTTGGCTCTGATACGAAATTTTCTGTTTGACATCTTCTTAAAGACCCCTTTGGTACCTATATCTGTTTGAAATTTTCTAAAAAAATATATATTCTTCCATAATTCACTACACACAAAATCCCAAGGTGCAAACTAAGATGACTGGACCAAGGCAGAATTTGGTTTCTGCGGCCTCCCCACCCAGAGCCTCCTCCCTCCGAACCAGCCGGCCCCCTGGCCCCAAGCCTGTCCCTTGGTGATTTTATCTCAGGGACCTCAATAGCCTTCCCTGCCACTGGGTCTTTTTGTTGTTGTTTTAGGAACTGCTTTATTGAGATAGAGTCCACATGTCATACAATTCACCCATTTAAAATGTACAGTTCAGTGGTTTTGGGTCTTGTCACAGAAACGTGCAACTGTCACCATACTTCATACCTTCAAGTCTTACACAGCAAGGGCTCGAGTCTTGGTCCTTCCTCTTCCGGGAGGCTTTGCCTTCATGCCGGTTTTCCTGCAATGATATAAGTCCCATGTATCCTTTACGTTGAACACACACAGCGCCGCCTCACCGGCCACCCCCTCACAGAATGATGGTCTCCCAAGCCCAGTCTCAGGATCAGCAGAGGCCAGGAGGCATGATCCCTTGTGAGCACAAGGGATCCACAGGAACGATTAGGTCATTCGGAGGCAAAAGAAGCAAGAGATGGAGAAATCCTGGCTGGGCGGAGGAGAGTAGATTGGGCCCTTAGCCAGTGGGGGGCCGCAGGTGCCCCTGCCCACGGGGGTGGGGGCTGCTCCCCTCTGCCCTCCTCCCAGGCACAAAGCCCTGTGCCCTCACCCCTTTCGTGTCCTCCCACCCCACTCCCAAGGCCTCCAAATCACGCAGGCCTCTAAGCCTGGGCAGTCACACCTTTCAAAGCAGTGGTTTCCCTTTTGCAAGGATAAGAGACATTTCCACTGTGGGCAAGCCGGCCAGGAGCCCTTTCTCCTTCCTGTCCTTCCTTCCCAAGGAATCAATCTTCTTAAACTTTATCCTCCCAGAGACCATCTGGATGAAAACCATTCAGGAAACTCGGCTGGGTATGAAGCCCAGAGCTCTCATCCATCTTGCCCTGTCAGAGCCCAGCATTCTGGCCTTAAAGAATCCTTACAGCTGGGGCCACCATGGGCCTCCTGCACTCAGGCAGCCTTACCTTCCAGACAACTCAGGACCGCAAAATGCCTTGCGATTCTCTAACCCTTAAACTACTACTAGACCCTCTGTCCCACTCTGCTATATCACCCAGTTATAACATTCAGAGAAGTAGTGTGGTAGAGTGGGAAGAATTCATATAGACCTGGGGCTGGAACCTTTCTGTGCTGTGTGACCTTGGCCAAGTGACCTGACCTCTCTGAGCCTCAGCCTACAGTGTCCTCACCAGTAATGGTAAAGATCAAATTAGATAACGTACTTTTAAATTATTCTCATTTATTCTGCTCAAGCCTGCTTGCTATTCCTTGAATTTGCCAACCATCCCCCTACCTCAGGGCCTTTGCACCTATTGTTCCCTGTACTTGACAGCTCTTTTTCTGGATAACCATATGCATAGCCTACGGACTGTAGGTCTCAGCACACAATGTTACCTTGCCAGAGAGGCCTTCCTTGACCAGACTATCTAAAATAGACACTACTCCCAGCCCACCACCTGCATTTCTCTCTATCCTTTACCCTGTTTTAATTTTCTTCAAAGCCCTTACTACTACCTAAGGCATTAGAGAGTAAAGTGTTTACTGACTGCCTATCCTCCTCACTAGAATGTAAGTTCAGTGAAGACAAAGACCACGTATGTTTTGTTCCCTGCTGTAGACCCAGTGCTGGGACAGGGCCAGGCACACACAAAGCACTCAAGAAATGCTTGGCCAATGGAAGAATAAATGATGGATTACAAGAACACATTGCACAGTGGTGGGACCATCACAGGTACTCAGCAAATAGGAGTAATTTTTGTTACTAATTTGGAGCGCAGAGAGTGGCCCACAGGGGAACTGGATCTTTCAGAATGGGCGGGGTTAAAGAGAAGAACTCAGAAAACTCCCCAGCCAGAGGCAGACCTCGAGCTCCACCCACAGCTTTCCCCAGTGTCCTCTTGGAGCTTGGTCTGGAGCAGGTAGGGGATTGGAATGTCCTGAGGCTGGGCACCTCCCACCCACACCTGGTGGGTGCCCAGCTCGCCCCAGGATAGGGGCTGATATGAGGCTTGTCCCCATAGGGAACCCAAGCCTCATATGCATCAAGCATCAGAAGGGAGTGGTCATCAGGACTGACTTTGTGTAGACCCCCAGGTCAGGTAGGGAATGAGGCCAGGTGCAGTGAGAGGAACCAGAGAACCAAGTCATGAATCTATCACCCAGAACTGTAGGTCCAGAAATCTGGGGGTTTCCCACTTCAGAAGAGGCTGGGCCCCAGAGTTAGAGAGAAAAGAGCAAATCTGTGCAGAAAGCCCAGCTCTATCACTTTAACTGTGTGACCTTGGGCAAATCACTTAAACTCTCTGAGACTCAGCTTCCCTATCTGTCAGGTAGAAATAATAATATCCGTCTCAAGATGCTGATCAGATGATCATTAAGAATAATACTAGCTAACATTTGCTTTGCTATGTGCCCTTGGCGTGACATGATCTCCTTTGATTCTTAAAACATCCCTAATATTAGGGGCGCCTGGGTAGCTCAGTGGGTTAAAGCCTCTGCCTTCGGCTCAGGCCATGATCTCAGGGTCCTGGGGTGGAGCCCCACATCAGGCTCTCTGCTCAGCGGGGAGCCTGCTTCCCCCTCTCTCTCTGCCTACTTCTCTGCCTACTTATGATCGCTCTCTCTCTGTCAAATAAATAAATAAATAAAATCTTTTAAAAAATCCCTAATGTTAGATATTTCTATTCTTACTTTACAGAGGAAGACACTGAGGTTCAGAGAGGGTAGTGACCAGTCCCAAACCACACAGCCAGAAAGAATCAGTTCAAAACTGGACCCAAGTCCGCTGGTTGTAAAGCCCTGCATTAACCACCACCCCCAGAACGCACTGAAACACCTGGCCAGGCATAGAGTCTCTGTCAAGGTGAATTTTCCTCTGCCCTGAACTTCAGGGCTGAAGGGACAGAGAGCCAGGTGGCCCTCACCTGCCGGTCTGAGCCTATAGCACCAGCCCCAACCACCCCCCTAGCAGAGCACTAGCAGCCTGGGCTGGCTTCAGGCTTCTAGAGGGTTGCAACAGGCTCCCTCCCCAACACCTCCTCCCTCCCAGCAGGGATCAGGCTGGGCTCACCCCCGCAGAGGAAGTTCAGCTAGGTCAGGCCTGCCCCTTTCCCACAGCCCCGGAGTGACCCTCCCCACAGCTTTTCCACTCGCCTCTGGGCTGAGACTCTCCCAAGGTCCCCCGCCCAGGACCTATGGGATTATGCTGCCATTGGTCTCGCGCCTTCTATAGGGGACAGCCTAATTCATGCATGACCCACACCAATAAATCAGGGAGGGGTGGAGGGGTGGGGACATTCATAAATCCATATCAAACAGTCCCCAAATTATGACAGATGACACGGCAGTCATAAAATTGCACAAGCAAAACTCACCAAGTCATTAATTTCATGGCCGTAGAAAATAAACAGACACATTTTTTCGCGGCCCTAATAAATTTTTAAAAACTCAAAGAATGGTCCATCTGCTTCGAATAATTTTTAATTTCCTATTCTGTCTCATTCCCATTAGCTATTCCACTGAGATATTTGCTAAATTCTTTCATTTACCTCCTCCCATCTGTATTCAATTACCCTATTCCCAAATAGAGTGAGTTTTTGTTTCTCCTAAGCGCGGGACAAAATACCCCCGCCTGTACCTTAAAGCAAATGTTATGTGTGTTTTATTATCTGTTAGACTGTATGAGTCATTCTAACTCGATTGCCTGTGTGGAAAGGTTTGGAGAGCAATCTGATTTTGATGTTTTTTGGCTTGGGTGGAAAACACCTGCCCGATTCTCAAAGCTAATCTATTAACGTGGTAAATGCTGCAGCAGATGTTCCTGAGTGAGCGAGGGGCCGCGCTGGGCTGTGACCAGGCCCGGAGTGTCAGGCACACAGTGGAAATGCTCGGAGATCAGAGGCCAGAAACGTCACTGGGGGCCCGAGCTGTCGCAAAGTCACATTTTCTGGCTGCCCCTGGGCTCTGGCTGTCCGGCGACTCCTCACTGCCTCCCTGGGCTCTCAGCAGCCACTTCAGATAGAAGGACATTTCAAGGTCACCTGGTCCACTCCACCGGCCCTCCTGTTTTTTACATAAGGGACACTGAGGCCCAGAGAAGAAGTGTGCCTTGCTCAAAACCACACAGCATCCTGACAAAGGACATCTTTTTGGCTGACCCTAATGACCCTGCAAGTGAGCTGAGACTCGTTTTGTGGGGCTGAGAAATGGACCCGGGTGGGGGGCAGGGGGTGGATTCTGTGAGCACACCTTTCCCCCAAGTGCCTTCTACCTGGGAAAACAAGATCACTGAAGTTTCCATCTTCAGTTCAGATGGAACAAGTTTCCATCTAAAACTTTTCTATTCCAGTGCCTGGGTGGCTCAGTCGGTTGAGCATCTGCCTTTGGTTTGGGTCATGATCTTGGGGTCCTGGGATCAAGCCCCACTTCAGGTTTACCCTCTCCCTCTGCCTGCCACTCCCCCTGCTTCTGCTCTCTCGCTCTTTCTCTCAAATAAATGGATAAAATCTTAAAAAATAAAAACATGAGACTTTTCTATTCCATCTTTTGTCATCTTGCGGGAGTTGGGCCAGACCCGCAGGGTGAGGGGCCAAAGCCTTGCTCCAGGGTGGGTTAGTTTCAGCACTAAGGATACACTGGGAATTGCAGAGCCCAGGAGCGTGGACCTGCAGGCCAGACTGCAGATCTGGGTGGGATTCAGGGTCCCCAGAGACGCACATTATAGGATCTGTGTAGCTGCACAGTGGGGACCCACGTACTCTCAGTCCTCCTTAAATCCATGCACACTAGTGACTTCTTACTATGGGCACCTGCAACACTGCCTGAGAGCGTTCTCTGGCCTGGGATCATGCTCAGGAGACCCTTAGGACAGGCCAGAGGTGCCAGGGACTTGAAGTGCCCAAGGGCAACACTAAAACAATGATAAATGGGAGCTGGTATGCAAATACCCCAGGTTCCCTCCACTCTTCAATGGGGCAATTCTGACACATGTTCCGTACCCATGGTTTTCAACCAGGTATCATCTTGCCCCCAGGAGACAATGGCAATGTCTGGAGGAGGTATCTTGGTGGAACACATCTAGTTGGCAGAGATCAGGGGACCACTAAACACCCTACAGACAGCCCCCAATCAATAATTATCCAGCCCAAACTATCAGCAGTGTGGACGTTGAGAAACCCTATTCTATATCCTCTCCCAGGGTTCCCAATGAGATTGAGCCTCAGGTGCCTACATCAACAACCTGCTCACTTAGGCACACTCTCCTGATTTCTTTCCCTTCCTTGGCCCACTTCCCCACTCACCTTTCAGTACTTCCTAGGCCGACCTCTCACATAACTACTTTTACTCAAATCCTCATCTCAAGGTGAGCTTCTTGGGGACCCAATCTAAGATGATGCATTACTATAGTCATAGCAACAAGCTTGGAAGGTTCTCAAAGACTTGGGCTTCTATTTCAGCCATCTACACTCTTATCATACATATTCAGTCTCAGTGACACCCACACTGATGTGGCCACTCAAGGGCACACATATGGGGACACAACCAGACCAGCCTGGCCACAAGGCCCTTTGGTCCTATTCTTGTTGACCATTTGATTGGAGCTGTGACATAAGACTTGAGTACCCATTCAATATAATTCCTACCAGAACCTCAGCTGACTTCTTTATAGAAATGGATGAGGGACATCTGCCTCTCTGCCTTCTTGTGATCTCTCTGTCAAATAAATAAATAAAATCTTTAAAAAAATAATAAAATAAAATCCATATCCCAGGCCGAAAAGTACAAATAAAATAAAAAAGAGCAGGGTTCTGTTGAATATACTTCTGCATGAATAACTTTTTAACTGCTAATGAAAATTAGAACTTTTCTAGATCTCCTCACAAGACTTTTCTTTAATCTTAAAATGCTTTCACTTCATTGAAGCCATCTTTGGAATGAGTCATTGCTCTCACCATCTCTGTGATCCCGACTCTA
This sequence comes from Procyon lotor, assembly GCA_028646535.1. NCBI lineage: Eukaryota > Metazoa > Chordata > Mammalia > Carnivora > Procyonidae > Procyon > Procyon lotor. Next base: position 27,072,366 of record CM053617.1, on the reverse strand, counting down.
GACTGGTATTTCTTATCTTTTGGTCCAGACCCTCAAATTCTAAAAGTAGCTTCAAGTTAAGGAAAGGTCATTTTTTCACAGTTCAGTTCTCTGAAAAACTTCCATCTCTCACTAAAAGTCATAGTCCAAGAGTGAAGCAATCATGCACCAGAACTTCAGGGTCAATGGGAAAGTCATTATGGACATAAGCATTGGTCAATCTTATTTATCACAAGCCTGAAAATGCAATCCTGGAAAAGGTGGCCTCTCTGTGCATACATGTAATTTTTTAAAAAGGAGAGGGCAATATAGAGGGACCTAAGGTTTGACCACCAAAAATCAGCATAATGAAAACAAGCGATAATGAATAATGGGCACAAGAATTCAAATTACCAGATGTTTTAAGGAGATGGGGGACCAGTTTTCAATTCTGTATTGAATACCACATTACAAAAGAACTATTTTTAAAAATAAAAAAGGATTTAGGGTAAAGAAAAAAAATAAAAAGAATATCTAAATCATTTAGGACCCCCTTTCTATTCCTGATAAACCTCAATTACATCTTCTTCCTCCATTCCCAGTCCTTTTGCTGTGTGATAATCAGCAATTCTCTGATCTTCAAAGAGAAACTTGAGTGAATTCACTGGAACTCCCTGTCTTTGATGGTACAATTCTTTTTTTTTTTCTTTAAGATTTTATTCATTTCTTTGTCAGAGAGAGAGAGAGAAAGCACACGCAGGGGGACCAGTAGGCAGAGGGAGATGCAGGCTCTCTGCTGAGCAAGGAGCCTAAAGTGGGACTTGATCCCAGGACCCTGGGATCATGACCTGAGCCAAAGGCAGATGCTTAACCAACTGAGCCACCCAGGTGTCGTGTCCTGATGGTGCTGTTATTTGAGTTTCTTGAGATGTGTTGTCATTTTCACTTGGAAGTAAATCTCACTACTATCCTGTCCAATAACTTTGAGTTTAATGTATTCTCCTTCTTTCTTATCCCCTAGGTCCTCAGTGGAAGGTTTTGCCTTCTGGTGACGGTGGCTTCACCCAGGGTCTCTGCATGGCAGCAGGCTTGGGTAGACAGAACCTCACTCCAGGGTTTACAAATCCACCTCTCTTCTGCATAGTATAACATCATGGCCAGGAAGATTTCTGGGCCACCTCACTTCCTGAGGATTCATTTTTTAATAATCATGGAAAATTCGGGGCACCTGGGTGGCTCAGTGGGTTAAAGCCTCTGCCTTCAGCTCAGGTCATGATCTCAGGGTCCTGGGATCGAGCCCCACATCAGGCTCTCTGCTCAGCAGGGAGCCTGCTTCCCCCTCTCTCTCTGCCTGCCTCTCTTCCTACTTGTGATCTCTCTGTCTCTGTCAAATAAATAAATAAAATCTTTAAAAAAAAAATAATCATGGAAAATTCTCAGCTACTATCCCTTTGAACTTCCCTCTCCCATTATCCCTATAATTGCTTTCCAAAAGCTCACTAGACATATCTTAGAGCTTTCATTCCATCCTCCATGTCTCTTAACCTCTCCCATTGTTCTTTCTGTGATGATGTAGTATTTTCCAATCTATCTTCCAGTATACTAATTCCCTCTCCAGCTGTGTCTATTCTATTTAACTAATCCACTGAGTTTTTCATTTCAAATGTGATACACTTAAATTTCTAGAACCTTTTTTTCAAAGCTGCCTGGTCAGTTTTTTTTAATCCCTTGCTTCTTTCTGAGCCACAGAAGCTCAGGGTGTAGACGCTGTTAGCTGTCCAGCAAGGTAGGTGCCCCTAGGGGGCACAGCAGCCCCAGTAACCACTTTCTTCTCTGGGCTGACATTTCCAATTTCTTCCTGACCTCTCAAAAATCCCTTATTTTCTTAAAGCCTCTTTTGTTAACTGAAGGGAATTCCAGAAACATATTTCCCAGCATCATTAGATGTTTTGAAGCTGACATTATTTGTAAGCCTTTAGTCCTCCTATAGATCTTAAATCCCTCCGTTCCTTTCCCAACACCCACGTTTTCAGAAAATAACTATTCAGCACCTACTGTATCCCAAGAACCATGCTGGAGATTCAGGGGAGAACAAAGAAGAGACTGTCCCTGCCCTCAGGGTTGCTTATGGTCTATAAGGAAGCCAAACACTTAGCCGGACATCTGCACCCCACTGTTAATCAGCATGCTCTGATGGGGGAGGTGTTAGTAAAGAAGATCATGCTGAGATAAACAGACGCCAGAAATAGTCCAATAACCAAGTTCATTCTCTTTAAGTAAATATTCAATATTTATTTAAGGGACTAGAAATACCTTATAAAGCAAAACTCAAGCTTTTTTCCTGCATTAGAAGGCATTAGGGAAGCTGTCTATTATTATCAAAGCACATCTTGTTACTGGAACATACATCTTTTGGGAAGAGGACCTAACCCCACCCCAGCCCCAACCTACTTAGAAAATCAGTTACTCCGGGGCACCTGGGTGGCTCGGTGGATTAAGCCTCTGCCTTTGGCTCAGGTCATGGTCCCAGGGTCCTGGGATCGAGCCCCACATCGGGCTCTCTGCTCAGCAGGGAGCCTGCTTCCTTCTCTCTCCCTGTCACCTCTCTGCCTACTTGTGATCTCTCTCTGTCAAATAAATGAATAATATCTTTAAAAAAAAAAAAAGAAAGAAAATCAATTACTCCAACCACATACCTTTTGGAGGGATGGTCTTATAAATTTTTCCATCTCCTTACATGTCTACTGGTGTTTCTGTTGCTTCCCTAGCCATCCCTTACTTCTGGGCTTCTGAGTAACTGCTGCTGTATAACATCATTCCCAACAGTGGCTTATTATAACAACCATATGTCAGGGCTTGAATATGTCCCCAAAAATATATGTTGAAGTCCTAACCTTAGAAATAGAGTCATCGCACATGTAATTAGTTAAGATGAGGTCCCTAGTCAAATATGACCAAATATGACCAAATGTGTCCTTATAGGAAGGACATCGCACATGTAATTAGTTAAGATGAGGTCCCTAGTCAAATATGACCAAATATGACCAAATGTGTCCTTATAGGAAGAGGGAAGTGTGGACCAGAGACACAGGGAGAAGTCAATGCAAAGATGGAGGTAGAGATTAGAGTGATGCGTCTACAAACCAAGGAATCCCAAGCATTGCCTACAATCACCAGAGCGAGGGGAGAGGCATGGAACAGATTCTTCCTCGGGGCCCTGAGAAGGAATCAACCCTGCCAACACCTTGATTTTGGACTGTAGCCTCCAGAACTGTGAGAGAATATGTTTCTGTTTTGTTTTTTTTACCTAGTCTATGGTCATTTTTTACCTAGGCAGCCCTAGGAAACTCATACATGACCATTTATTCTGCTCATGAATCAGGAGGTGGCCTGGATTCCATGCAGCTCCCACTCTGGGTCTGTCACGTGTTGGTGGCTGGGGTTGTAGTCATCTCGAGGGCTGCTTACCCCCACGTCTGGCATCTGGGCTAGGGAGACTCAAACAGCTGGGGCTGGATGCACTGGGGCCGCTTGGGCATTTGTCTCACCTGGCAGCATCGAGGGAGATGGACACAAGCTCAAGTACATTCCCTTTTCTCCACCAGGCCTCCGATCTCCCCTGGAGGCTGACCAAAGGTTTTTCCAAGGTCACGTCGCCTTCCTCTCCAATCCTGCCTCCACCCTCAGAGCAGCTACCAAGACCTTCAGACCAGTGTGTGTCGGGCAGGAGTGCCCACACATCTGCCACAGGTAAGCACTGCACCCTCTGTCCTTGCCAACCTCCTTACAAGGGAGGTGTTCTAGTGTACTCAATCACAGGATGAAGAAGCTGAAGCTGCAGAAGGAAGGAACATTCTAGTCTGTGCCTGAGTCAAGATTCATCATCATGTTTATCTGAACATTCATCTCTAAAACCTAGATCCTTCTCTTCTCCCTTCCTCCTATCCTCCTCCTACTCTCCTTCCCCCTCTCTCACCCTCTTCTTCCTCACCTCTATTTTTTTGTGTCTCTAGGCTCCTTCTCCCTCTCTTTTGCTGTAACACCCTCATAAGGGTCTAGGACTGTTTAGAACCTAGAATTATCTCCAAAATGGATCTGACCTTCTTTTTGGTCTTTGGTACCAGAATTTGGCCACACTCGTTAGGAAAACTCCAGGAAGAAATGAACAGTGGCTACCTGCCCCCTCCTTCTCCCCACCCCACAAGGGACCTTACCCAGGCCTCTAAGCTAATACCCTGGGTGGGATGGATGGGGGAGGGAATGAGCAAAGACCAGAATGGCAAGGGAGGGGGATTAGTCCCTGGGGTAAGACTACAATAGGACACATAGGGCAGAGAACACAGGAATTAAACTCCTATCAATAGTCAATGTTCCTCCAAACATGAAAGCTCCAGCCCAAAAGAATGCTGCCACTTGCCAACTATGTGACGACTGTTAAGTCACTTAACCTCTCTGAGCTAATAGTAATCCCTAGTTTACAGGACTGTTTTTTTTCTTTTTGTTTTTGTTTTTTTAAGATTTTATATATTTGACACAGAGAGAGAGATCACAAGTAGGCAGAGAGGCAGGCAGAGAGAGGGGGAAGCAGGCTCCCCGCTGAGCAGACAGCCTGATGCGGGGCTTAATCCCAGGACCCTGAGATCATGACCCGAGCCAAAGGCAGAGGCTTTAACCCACTGAGCCACCCAGGCGCCCCTACAGGACTGTTTTTATGATTTAGTGTTTATTTGTTTGGAATGCTTTGGGCAGCAAATAATGGAGAAGTCAACCAAGAATTCCTTGAGCAATCAAGATACTTAATTCTTTCACACACTGAAATTCTAGAGGTAGGTGTTTTCAGGTTTT
>CM053617.1:27023133-27052993 GCA_028646535.1 Procyon lotor | reverse complement strand
CAGGGCAGACAATGTAAGCTTGACACCTGTAAACAAAAGCAGGCAACCATGATTTGCCTGAAACACCTCAAGAGTCTGCAGTCTTTAATAATCACCCCAGAGCCTGCCTGTCCCTCCCTCCCTCCCTCAGCCAGTCAGATGAGCTACTAGTGCCAGCCACCAGAGGGCACTTAGGAGTCCTAGAGATGCTGGAGAGAATTCAGGTGGCCCCATCCTAGGTTAAGGGATCAAATCAAAGAGCATTAAAAATGTTTTTAATAAAGTTCAAAGTGCTCTAGAAAATACAGTAAACTACAGAGACTATAAAAACTACAGAGACTATAAGACACTAAAAGCCAATCATAATTGCACCAGAACAACTACAGTAAAGCGGTAAGTGGGGGGAAACTGAATGTAGACCACATATTATGTACTGTTCAACTAATGGTAATTCCCTTAGCTGCGACGGTGATATTGTAGTTAAGAAGAAAAATGTCTTACTCTTGGAATATGCATTTTATGTAGATTTGTCTGCCTGTCTGCAAAACATACATTTAAATAACTGAAACAGGAATGTAGAAAAGGGATTATGTATGCAGATATGGCAAGAGAAAACAAATGCGGGAGATGTTAATTAGTGAATGTGGGGAAGGGTATACAGGTGTTCTTCATAATAGCCTATTTCGGTTTCAAAAAGGCCAAATATAGAAAGTCTGGGGGAATATCACTATTTGAAGGGAGGAAAAGTTCCAAGTACTTTAGAACTTGTTAATTCAAGTGTGACAAGAACAGTGATATTGGCATCACCTAAGAGCTTGTTAGAAAAACAGAACTCTTCACCCCAGATCTCCTGGATCAGAACATGCTAAAATTTTAGCAAGAGTCCCCAGGTGACTCAGACACACTTTAGTGTGATAAGTACTGCTCTAGAAAACACAGCAAGGCTCCAAATACCACATAAAGTATATGAGACTAGAGAGACCAAACAATGAAAGCAATGAGTGACCCTTGATTAGAGAAATAAACCTCACTACAAGGCATTTCAGGTACAAGTGAGGAAAAGTGACTACAGGATGGAGAGTAAATAATAATATAATTATAATAATATAATAATAATATGGAGTAACTATTAATTTTCTTAGGTGTGATATTATGATTATGCAAGAGTCCAGAATGTTCTTATTTCGGAGCAGACGCATGCTGAAGAATTTAGGGAGGTGTCAGGACAGCCGCAACTTCTACCACACAGCCCAGCAAAAGAAAAGGAAAAAAAAAGGAATAAAAAAAATCGTGGCAAAAAGAAAACGTGTTCATGGGGCGCCTGGGTGGCTCAGTGGGTTAAAGGTCATGATCTCAGGGTCCTGGGATCCAGCCCCGCATCAGGCTCTCTGCTCAGCAGGGAGCCTGCTTCCCCTTCTCTCTCTGCCAGCCTCTCTGCTTACTTGTGATCTCTCTGTCAAATAAATAAATCTTAAAAAACAAAAAAAGGAAAACGTGTTCATTGTACTCTTTGAAAAGTTACAAAGAAGCTGAGAAGTGAAAAATAATTTTTAAAACACCAATCCCACTTATTAAGCATACTTACCAGGCCTCAGAGTCTGAGTGTAGCCCACTCCAATTAAACTAGAGTTGTTGACTTTTGCCTAAAATAAAACACAAAAACAGCTGTTAAAAAAAAAACTTTGGAATGACAAAGCCCCCGCAGGTTTCCCTATTATGCAAATTATGAAGTGTTCCGCTTTTTCATTCACATGTGAAATAATAAAATTTAGACAAACCATGAGAAACTCTTGACTCTGGAAAACAAACTGAGGGTTGCAGAAGGGGAGGTGGGTTGGGGGATGGGGAACTGGATGACAGGCATTAAGGAGGGCATGTGATGTGATAAGCACTGGGTATTACACGCAACTAATAAACGAATGAACACATTAAAAACCAATGATGTACTATTATGTTGGCTAACTGAATTAAAATTTTTTTAAAAGACCTGTATAAAATAAAGATTTTGTAACATTTGGGAAAAAAATAAAATTTAATTCTGTTAAAATTTAACACTGTTACTAAGCCAAACAAAAGCCACGTGCCATTTAATTTACTCCAAGTCAAACTGTCAGTAGGACACAATATTCTTGGTAGTAAAAAGGTGACACAGCCTTGGGGATCAGAACAGATTTGGAAATTATTTGATGTCTCCACTCTTATAATATGTAACATCAAAACCCTGTTCACGTGGCAGTAGGGCCAAGTCTTCAGCAGCCACCAATGACCAAGTGAGCTGTAAGCCTAAGGAAGAAATGCCCCCACTGTGACCACCTTATGCCCAACAAATTAAGAGCCTCAGACAACTGGATACACGTTTCTCCTATTTTAGAACAGAAGTAAATGATGAAAGTGTGACAGGACACTAAGCGATACTTCAGGGTGGTGCTCAACTGGGGGCACAGCAAGCAGCACTCCGGGTGGGAAATGCTGTGAGTCTCCGAGGTCACTCAAGGGCACAAACATCCAAAGCTGCCTTCTCACGTTAGACCACGAGACCCCGACACCAGCCGGCATTAAATCCGTACATCTGAAGAGAAGAGCAATGTAGCTACCAGGGAGTGGCACGCTGTGTGAATCCTAGGATTTTCACTGCTACGGTGCACTCAGAAACAGAGAAGGGAAAAAGAAACGAGTCACTGCCTTGCTAACCAATGGGAAACGTCCCAGATGCCTCTCGGGCTCTGATTCCAGCTGCTAACATAAAGTAAGAATAGGGCTAAAGTTTAACCGCCTACAGTATCAAAAACATTGTTCTCAGGAGTGAGTATCACTTTATGTGACAGAAATAACTCCTGCGGAAGGCTGAACTTACTTTCGTCCCCAGCATGTACAGCACAAAGCAGTGCCTGACACACAGAACAGCTGCTGATCTGCCTGAACCCAGAGCCAGCATCTCTACACCCTCAGACACTGCGCTCCCTGCCCCAAACCCACTAGGACGGAAAGAGGAAGTAGCAAAAAGCCCAAAGACAGGAGTAGGGTGGCCATCTCCCCCAACACACCCAGGATAGGTGGGAGGGCGTCCTTGGGGTGCAGGACTTTTAATGCTAAGGTTGGAATAGACCCAGGCAAAGCAGGATGAGCTAGCGGGTCATCCTAGACAGGAGGGAAATCAAGACATGCAAGCCCAATCCTGGCTCTACCCCCTTTCTTCCCATTCTCCTTCCCGGGCAGTGATCTAAGTGCTTTCTCTTCCAAACTTTAGTATCTCCACCTCCAAAATGGCATTTGCACCAGGGACCCCAAGACCCCTAAGATCAAATCTAAAAGATATTTTGTAAACCCTAAAGACAAAGACAAAGTAACAAAGTATTATTATTCCACAAAGAAAGACAAAGTAACAATTAAAACACTATTATTCCTGGCCTAGGGCGGGAAACACTGGCTTCCCTGAGCTTAAACAGGCTTGGAGCTCAGGGTATTATCCACACTAATTGAGCAGCTTTTGAGGTTAAACAAACTCCTGTGACCTGGAAATCAAACTTCTAACACAGCCTACATAGAAAATGCATGAACCAGTACAAATTCTAATCCCAATCTGTGAGTGAATTAGAGATTGTGTGAACTACAGTTCAAATCTTCAGCACAATTCAATATACCCAAAGATGAATTCTCACAACCAAAGACCCCATTCTAAGCCCACATAAGCATAGTACTCACAGAAATGGAAGCAGTGGGATCCAACTGGTATTTGGCTGCAATGCCAAAGCGAGTGCTGTTGGTACCTGATGTCCAAGCAAGGTTTACTGAAGTGTCAAGATCTTCACATACTTTTTGATAAATTGATCCTCCAAATTCTGTCCCATCATTGCTGTAAGATATTTTAAATTTGTAAATCTGGAATAGACAATGTAATGTCTAGCACTAGGCTGATACTTAGCATAATAGTTAAATAAAAAGCACTGCTCACATGGGTCTGTAGTTATTCCACTGAAAACGTTAAAGTTTTAAAAGGTCCTTTATCTCAACCTATGCCCCAAAATAAGAGGTCATATAAATCAAGACACATCCATCCAGTAGAATTACCAAACAGCCACTAATAATCGTGTTGTAAAATACATAATGCTGTAGTAAAGTAATTAAAATATATTAAGGTAGGAAGGAAGGAAAGAATTATAAACCAGCCTTTCTTATAATAATACACACACACACACACACACATATAAAAAAGATGAAACTCCCAAACATTAACTAACAAAGATTATATATAGGTGGTGGGATCATGAGAAATTATAGTTTTCTTCATCCTTCTGATATTTACCAATCTTTTATTTTATAAGGGAAAAAATTCTTAAGCCCTTTTCACATATACATCGAACCTGGGTTAAGTAAAAACACCAGACATTTTAGGCAATCCCACCAACTCAGTAACTCACATATCACAATTAAGTCAAATGAACACACTGGTAATTTGGCAACATCTTAGCCTTTTCTAAAAATCCAAAGCACATCAAGCCTCATATAAAATAAACATTTACTCTCTCAGCACCAAAAAGTCTAACAATTTTTACTATGTACTTTGAGAAGTGCCCAGAAATGCCCAAGGATGATGATCTTTTTGTGTTAAGAGACATCCTTTAGGGGTGCCTGGGTGGCTCAGTGGGTTGAACCTCTGCCTTCGGCTCAGGTCATGATCTCAGGGTCCTGTGATCGAGCCCCGCATCGGGCTCTCTGCTCAGTGGGAAGACTGCTTCCCCCTCTCTCTCTGCCTGCCTCTCTGCCTACTTGTGACCTCTTTCTCTCTGCCAAATAAATAAAATCTTAAAAAAAGAGAAATCCTTTAGATTTTACCTGGATTAATGATGACAGGTGACATCAATATCATCCCTAGGTCCTACATCACAATAATCCCAGAAAAGAAATACTCACACATTAGTGTGTAGTTGGAAGTCCCCAGTCCTGTAGCCCACTGCAAAGTTATTTCTTGTCAGCTTTGATTTGGCACTGTCAAAAGTCATCTGGTATCCAGCAAGCCAGCCTTCGTAACCAAAGACAGCTGAACCATGGATTGCAGGTCCAGCAAAATCAAAGTCAACATCACAACCAAGGTTTATACACTCCCTCTTGTAAGAAGACTTGATTTTACCACTTTTCTTTCTGAAAAAAGAACAAACTGACTTAAAACTGATGCCAATGGGCAAGACTTAACATACATAACTTCTGCACAAAGGACACAAAACAGATTTAGGAACTGTAGTATAACTGGGAGTAAAAGCAGTAGCAGGATAATCCTGTAAAGAAAATATAGCTCAATGAGCTAAAAAACAAGGGCACACAGGGTTACTGGACTTCCACCACCATGAGAAGACTGCTTTTGCAGGACTGACAATCAGTCACAAAAGTCCATTAGAAACTTGTTAATTACCCAAGTTAGTCCCACAATGAAGAGACAAATATTTGAAGGGAAGCCAACAAGAGCAACCATAGTATCCATCATGCTCCAAGGCAGAAACAGAAATTCACAAGGCAGTTAAGTAGCTATCAAATGGTAAATGTGCATCTTTCCTATAGAAACAGGAGAGAAATGCTTTTAAATTTAAAGCAGATAAAGGGCCACCTGGCTAGCTCAAGTTGGTAGAGATGAGACATGAGGTGATGTTGGTCATGAGTATGAGCCCCATATTGGGTGTAGAGATTACTTAAAGATAAAAATGAAATTTAAAAGCAAACAAAAATGTCCATGCTTACCCCGTGTTTGGTGAAAAGGTGGTATCAAATGTCAGTTTCAAACCTTGACAAATCTATTTTGAAAGAAAAAGAATTTGTCTTCAGCTATATTTCCTTTTTGAAATACAAAAATAAACTAATACTAAAACGCATGTTCAAAATGTTACCTGGTCTTCAATTGCGATTTCTGTTCCCAGAGTGTTATCAGTGTTCCATTTTTCTGTGAAAGTCAGACCATACTCACACCATTTATATTTGGTCTCCAAGGTTCCAGTAACTTTACCAGTGTCTGTATTAGATGAACCAGACGTTGAGAATTCCTAAGACAATAAATGACTTCATGAACTTTCTTGTAAGCCTAGCGGAATCACTGCCTAACTAGTTACCTAAAAAGCCCACTGAAACACACTTATTTCACCAACTCTTTTTTTCCCTGTTTCCCAAATACTTCTATACTCTGCTACTGTATGTACAAATTGCCTGTCAGTTACTAACTGCCACCTTACTTAAACTTACTTACATTTTCAACCAACCAATGACAAGTTAACCTGTATCTAATTCTCAACAAACTGTACACCTTTTAAGGAAACTTCCACTAAGGTGATTTTTTTTGGAATTCAAGAATCAGGGGAATGGGAGGGGGGAGGAATGAATGTTTCAGCACTGTATCCAATCTGCCTGATATTAAATAAAACACTATAAAGGTCAGTATGGTTAATCACAGACCCCCATCACTAAATGAGCATTCACAATAACTGAAACATTATTAGGAAATGTTTCCCGAAAATTCTTTTTTTTTTTTTTTTTTTAAGATTTTATTTATTGGAGAGCAACAGAGATAGCGAGAGAGCAAAGTGAGGGGCAAGGAGAGAGAGACCCAAGGATCCTGGGTCCCAAGACCCAAAGATCATGACCTGAGTCAAAGGTAGATGCTCAACAGACTAAGCTACCCCGGCACCCGTTTCCTGAAAATTCTTAAGAGGGAAAGCATCCCACTGTAGGAGTTCATGCCATGAAAAAAGATTTAAAATTTTTGGTATCCCCAATATTCTGTTCTTCTGAGACAAAGAGTCTTCACCAGATTTCATACCTTCCCAACCATCTTTCACATTCTCGTTTAAAAAGAAAAAAAGTAGGGAAACAGAATTATAGGAGATTTACTCAGCAGCTGGTTTATATTGTGTATAATGTAAACTATATTAAGTACAATAGATAATATCAGTAGAAAAAAACAATCTGATACAGGTATCAATTTGAAGTGCATTATATAATCTTCTGTTTATAGCAAATACAAGTAACTTGCCAACCCCTAACTGCACATCAAATAAAAAGGAAGACAGAATATGGAGGGCTTATTGAAACTTAAAATCTGCTACAGAACATCTAAAAATCTAATAACCTTTCAGAGCTTGATAGACAGACAGGCAAACCTCCAAGACAAAAGACTTAAAATACCCTTAGCATTCTGATTCACAATATGTCTGCTACTGACGGCTACATACTTTGGCCACTGAAGAGGCCAATCTAAAGAAGATAGTTGATCTGAACTAATAAAAGAGAACTCGACCTGAAACTGTAATGCCTACAAGAGTTGAGAAAATATCAAAAACTCTATCAATAGGTGAAAAGGCCAATCACCCTTCACTTAGAAAACAGAACATTTGTACAACTATCGCTCTGCAGTAGTTTGCAGAGCAAACAGTAGATTAATTTCAATCTCCTGAAATAAGACACTAACAGAATTTCAGGTCAAAGCTTGGCATTCGAAGCCCATATTAAAAAGCATATTAAAAAGAATTATGTCAGGAAAAGACACCGGATATAAAATTAGAGGAGTCCTGGCATCCAGTTCTGGCTATCATTTGCTAAATAAGTAACACTAAGAAAAACACTTAACTCTTCTGGGTCTCAGTTCCCTCAAGTGTAATAACAAAATCTACCTCTGGAGGATTAAGTTGGACAGGCACTGTGAAAGTTCTGCACATTTTCCTGTGCTTTATACAAAAGAAAAGCATTATTAAAACAATACACATGGAGCATATGCTTCTAGCAGGTAGTTGGAATGGGAAATGTGTAGAAAGTAGATATTTTTAATCCTGAGTGACAATGATTAATGACTCTGGAGGCCCCACCCCCTGCCACCCATTAGCCTATAGATTATGAACCTGTCTGTATACACCCAAGGAATCCTCAACATAAAATCAAGATCACACAGTGGAACCAGAATTGGGCCAGATGACACGACTTACACCCTTCACTCCATCACTAAATACTTTGGCTTCTACATTCTAGAATGAACTGGACACCTCTGCAGTTTAGGTGAGAAAACAGAACTGGCTGTTAATAGGACTTATTTGGGGCCAGGTACATATAAGATCAGTACCATGATGAGATACACATTAAATAGAAACCAAAAAAACTATATGGAATCCAGATCATATACTTCCTTCATAATCTCAAACCTAATTCCATAAAACTTCCTGCTGAGCAGGAAGCCCGATATGGGACTTGATCCCAGGACCCTGGGATCATGACCCAAGCTGAAGGCAGATGCTTAACAACTGAACCACCCAGGTGCCCCTCCATAAAACTTTAACCCTGTCCACAAAAAGCCTTTTCTCTTCAACAAAGATTTTGATTAACCAACCTAGTACTAGATATACTTCTCTGAGTATTCCCTAGTTTAAAATATATTTTTTATCTCCAACCAGCAAGCAATAAGCTTTTAAAATACAAGGACTGAGTATTCCTTTTTTGGGAAGGCCTTTTGCGTCTCAACTAGTGCACAGCAAGAGATTAATAGTGGGAACACAAAAAACAAACACCAAGTCACTGCTCTGTACCTTAAAGCAAGTAAGTCGCTCAACTACAGTGAATATACTCAGGCTTCCTTCCAGACCAAAGAAGCCAAATGACAGTTACAACCAATATAAAACCCCAGAAATCCAAGTCTGGGCATTAAGAAACTATAACATGAATAATTTTAATGAGTACCAGTTATATGCACCAAGGGAGTTAACAATTACAGCAAGAATTCATCAAAATAACGTGCAATATTCAATATTCACACATTATACCCATACCCAAAACAGTCTCAAAACAAGAAATTTTGGGAGAAAAAAAAATTCCATGAAATTAAATTTCATTCTACTTTCTTTCAGTGAGTTAGGCATGATTTTGCCATGCCTAATCCAAATAGCAAATATTAACATCTTTTAATTTCACAAAATTCACATGGAAACCTTCCAGAGAAGGCTGCTAGAATATGCCCTTTATATAAATGATTAGTACACTCAAAAGTTACTGAGTATTTTTATGCCCAGAACTCATAATGCTTTTAATAGGCATTAAAAAGAATCATAAAAACAGGTTCCCTGACTTCAAGCTTGTAATCTTACTGAGTAAAAAGTCCCAAATAACCAGTCTTTTCTGAGTTCCTTGTGCATATACAGTAATATGGCAAAAGACCACCTGAAAATCGGAAATCATATCAAAAGCCCAAGTAAATCAAATTTCATGCAAATCCCTTAACACAAAATTAACTTCTGTCTCTTCAAGATAAAATGGGTAGATATCTTTCAGTGGTGACTACTTCACGGGCTAAAAAATTATATAAAGGCTCATCAGAATTTATTAGATATCTAACACTCACCACACCACTGCATGACTTTGTTTTCACATCCAGTTTCACCAACCCAAAACCTTCAAGTAGAGAGCAAAAGACAACAAAATGATTCTCTTGTATAAAAGATGCATACCAACAGCTGACAACACTTAAAAATACAGAAATACGTATGTTCAGAGGGGGTTAAAATTTGGATCGATACAACATATTTAAATGAAAAATTTATTTATTTATTTTTTTTAAATTTTAGTTATTTTATAGAAACTAGCATATACAGCACAGAACATCTCTATGCAGCTTTGCTTAGTGTTCTGGTGTATATGTGATATAAACAAATTCACTTTCAAACCATTTTAAAACCTAAATATCAAATCAGAAAATCAACTCAACTTAAATCTCAGAATAGCCAATAGTTTATTATAATACAGTCATTTAAAACACTTATCCCAAAAACGTATCTCCCTTTGGGATTAATCATCTAAATAACTAGGGAAATAATCTGAAGTAGAGGAGTCTGTGTGGAATAAAACCTGCAAGAAGAAAACCCAAATTCATTTAAAAAACTCATAACCCACTAGAAGTCACCACAAAAGCAAAAGAAAAATACATCCTAATTCTAGTCAACCAAGGCCTAAGCTATATCTGAAGAAAATGAAAGCACGGTTTTTTTTTCTTACAGGTAAATCCTTAAAATACAGTTTGAAAAAACTGGAGGAAACTGGGCCAGAGGGGGATGTGGATATTACAGTTCTATTTTAACAGAAATTTTTATCTAAAATGTATCTAATAAGTTAACTAATAGAGCAAGGTATTTGCAATTTGAAATAATTTTTAATTTCCCCAAGCAATCCAAACACATTTTCACTTCTGATCTGAAAGAAAAAAAAATTCTTACCAAATCCTTTGTTGAAAATATCTCTGGCAGCTTTGCCAAGGTCAGCATATGATGGAGGAATACACATTGCTGGTGGGAAGAAACATTCCAGTGTTAACCTTCCAGTTCTCCCACTTTCTGTCTAGGAACTAGATCATGATCCACTACTTTCTTTAAATTCAAGCACTCCAACTTGTTGAAGTTTTGAATACTACCAGGTGCTACAGTAAAACTATAATGATTCGTATAATATCACCAATGAAGATTTATTTCTAGAACGGATAACCATCGTAGGTGGCTATACAAACTTGGGAGATTCCTTCCAAAACACAAAAAACAGACTTTCTTTTCCTAAATTTACACAGTACCTACAGCTTTTCACCTCTTAGGATCCAACTAGTACAAAGACTCAAACACATACACATAAATATATCTATACCATACACACAGATATATCACAGATATATCCAAAATTCACTGGAATGAGCTTATTTAACCAAATGACATAAAACCAAAACCTAAGACAAGGCCCTCTTCCCTAACAGATCTCTTAGTATTCTCAATGAGTTCTTAAACCAACATTCTGGAGTGGGAAGAGAAAGGTAATTAACAATTTGGTAATTTAAATGTTGGAACTTAGAAAAAACACTATCATCTAGGTTTCACTAGTGTCTACATCAACTAAATATCAAATAGCACTTTAAGCATGTTAATATGACACTCAAGTCCTTGGCCAATGCTACGCGGCTTAAGGGCAAGCAATCTGGGGTGGTTAGACCAGCTCATTCATTCTACAGAGCACGTCCACGCCCTTAGGAGCACATGTAATGACCTTGCGCTCTCACAAGGGGGTTACTACTTCCTCTAAAAAAGTGACCCAATCCTCCAAAGGCCAAACCCAAGTTACTAACTTTTGGCTTCCGAGTTCGTCAGAGGCACGTCCGAGAACTAAAGGTGAATGCGGCCAAAGACCAACTACCCTGGCCTAGACCCTCCATCCGAAATCCCGCAGCACAGCCCCTCCTCCGCAGAGCGAGGGCTGGGGGGTCAGACGGTAGAGTGACTACCGAAAGGGGAGAACTTCCAAGTCCTTGGCGAGATCAGGGGAAAGAAGTTGCGGTTTTCTGGGTCGGCAGGCTTCGACTGTCCAGCCTACCCCGCCCCATCCCGCAGAGATCGCGGCTCTACTTACGCCGCGGGCAGCTCTGTCCGTAGGTCGCCATGGCGAGGCCACAGGTAGAGGTGATCTGCGGGAGTAGAAGAAGTGCGGTCAGCGGGGGTCAGAGGCAGGTCAAGGGGCCAGAAGGGGTCTCAAACACAGACAGGCGAGGAGCCGCGGGGCAGCGCGGCCATCTTAGGGAGCCAGGGCCGACCCCGAGCCTGGTTCACGCGTCCTGCTGGGCTGCCGGGGCCTAGGCAGCCAAGTGATGCGAGCGCAGCGTACCTGGTGGTCTCCTGAGAGGGGCCGCTACCGCCGCTCCGCTCGCAGCTGAGGCCGCTGGACTCGCTCAGGGTCGGGCTGCAGCTACCCGGGCTGGAGGGCGAAGTGAAGGAGACACCGTTCCGCCCGCCGCAACCCTGTCCTCCCCCCGCCAGGACCCCGCCGATACCTCCGCGGCTGTCCGCCGCGCCGGCCCCCGCAACGCCGCCCACTGCCCACCCCAACCTGCTCCAGAACGGTCACGAGGACCGAAGGCACCCCCGCCCCCGAGGTGGGCTGCTTCTCTCCGTCGGCGGGGGTCGGAAAGGTGGAAGCTTCTGGACCTCGGGTCAGGCAGCGACGAGGACAGCCCCACGGGCGAGGGGGCGGGGAACGGCGGAGCTGCGCGGTAGGGACTGCGCGTGCGGGGGGATGGGACGGAGGCCCCCCGCGCGCGCTCCTCACGGGCGGGGTGGGGCGTCAGGCGCGTGCCCGCGCGGAGCCCGGCGCCACTGGGTGCGGCTGCGCAGCACGGGGGTCACGTACTACTCTCCAGCTACCCTTCTCAGCTGTGGCTCCCGTACTCCGCATAACCCGTCTCCGTACCGGGCATCTAGAAGGAGTCAGCTGAACGTTACCCGGTCGACCCAGCGTGCACTGCTGAAAGACTCTCCAGGCCCAGGGAGAGCGAATGCCGCACTGGGGCGCCACCTCCAGCCCCACGCGCACTCGTTTCCTTCGTCCACCTCCCACCGCGCTGCAATTGCCAGGCAGGGCCGGACTCCGCAGGAGAGGCTCTCTTGGGCTGGCCCTTCCTGAACAAACTTAAGCCTGCTTCAGGGTGCCCCGCCCCTTTCCCTCGCTTCTTGCCTTAGGGTTCCTCTTCTGCCGCCTCCTCCGGGTTTAGGGGAACAGACTGCTTTGCACACTCGCCCAACCTGAGCTGTCTTGAGTCAAGCCTGCTAGAAAATTTAGGAATCTTGCTGACCATGCTTCAGAACGTCGCACTCGAGTTCCCTGAGTGTGCACGAAGAGTAAGGAGGCCAAGGGAAGAAGAAAAAATTAGCTAAAGAGAAACAGGGACATTTGAAGCTCCGGAATCAATCGCCAATCTCAGCATTTTATCCTGTCATCGCAGTTTCTTCATCAATAAAATTACAAGTTTAAATGGGACGAAGTGGTCTTTAATAACCATTCAGCCACACACAATTAACAAAACTTTCCCCAATCCCATCTCCTCTGGCTCTGGAAGCCACCTCTGCTCAAACATCGCGGAGGGTCCACCTTCCTCCTAAACCAGGCGATAACTCGATAGACTTCTACAAGGCAAACCCAGATTAGAGGTGCATCCTGGTAGACTCCCTCCGGTGTGCAAGTCCAGCCAGCAACCTTGCCTGGTCATGGTTGGAACTACTCCTGTAACCGGTTAGCAAAGGACGAGTCTTCGCCCAGGCACCAGAAACACTGATTAATTCCTTCCTTCAAGCTCAGACAGGTTGAGCTGAAATCAACCTAGTGGCACTGGAACTTGTTTGCTCTGGCCTTTTGTGAAGCTAATGGCAGAGACCAGATGCAGAGTCTCATCCCAGATGCAGCATAACACCACCTTCCTAGTCTGTGCTTAGTTATCTCCATTACCTGCAGTAGGGCTTATTCACGCTGAGAACTATCTGTAGCATTTTAACCCCCAGAGAATTTCACTTTGCCACAAAACACAGACCTGATTTAGCCTCTAGGGACACAAGGAATGTACACAATACCCAATAACGAGGAGACTTAAAGAAAATTCAGGAGGGAGTACCTGCCTGGAAGCCGAAGGGGGAAAGCAGTGAGTGGGATGTTTTAATATCTTAAAACAACAAACATTTTATTTTTTTTATAATCTTATTTCTTAGTCAAACTGTGTCTCTTCCATTCATTTCTTTTTTCAAAGGTTTTATTTATTTGAAAGAGAGAGATCACAACAGGCAGGGGGCAGGCAGAGAGAGAGAGGGAAGCAGGCACCCCGCTGAGCAGAGAGCCTGCCTCGGGGCTCCATGCCAGGACCCTGAGATCATGACCTGAGCTGAAGGCAGAGGTTTTAACCCACTGAGCCACCCAAGTGCCCCAAACATTTTATTATCTGAAAGTTTCTGTGGGTTAAAAATTGGCCTAGCTTGGTGGCTCTACCTCCCATCAAAGTTGCAGTCAAAAAATTAGCTGGGGCTCCAGTCATCTGAAGGGTTGGCTTTGCTATACCATCTGCTTCCAAGATGGCTCCCTCTTGTGGCTCTTGGCAAGAGGCCTCAGTTCTTCACCATGTGTCTCTCTCCCTAGGGCTACTTGAGTGACCTCATGACGCGGCAGTTGACTTCTCCCAGAGCAGGTAATCCAAGAGAGAGAGATCAAAGCCTCAATTTCTTATATGATCCAGCTCCAGAAATCACATTGTCATTTCTGCCTTATTCTGTTTGTTAGGAGTTATTCGGACCAGTCTATGCTCAAGAGGAAAGAAATTAAGCTCCATGATTTGAAAGTGTCAAAGAATTTATGGATATATTTTAAATTATCACAAGCTGGTCATATTATTTACATTTCTCCTACATGGAAAATATATTAACTTCATTCCAAGACCTTCTCCAAACCTCCAGCCTTTAGCTCTAGCATCAGCAAGAGGCTTCTCAGGTATATTTTCCTTAAGTACAGCAACTCCAATACAGTTCCTCTTGACCTGAAGACTTATGAACTAAAGAGACAAGCTGTCTGCCCCACAACACATACATACATCCAACACACAACGGGTAGGAAAGGCACAGGATAACTGCTAAAGATACCCATGGTCAAAAAGGGGGAGGGGCATCTGGGTGGCTCAGTTGCATTTCTGCTCAGGTCATGATCCCAGGGTCCTGAGATCAAGCCCCGCGTCAGACTCCTTGCTCAGTGGGGACCTTGCTTCTCCTTCTCCCACTCACCCTGCTTGTGTTCCCTCTCTCACTGTATCTCTCTCTGTCAAATAAATAAATAAAATCTTAAAAAGGGGGGGGGGGCAGGACATACACAGGAGTCCATAACAGTTCTGAAATCCAACCAGGCAAATTTTGAAGATTTCCTTATTAGGATTCAGTCCTGTTGCTCCTGTACCAGATGAGGTCACACAGGAAGAGACAGCCTGAGATTCATATTCCTCTTTTCATGCCCCAGGCTCTGTCCCACAATGTGAGGGGTACACCCTAGCCCACACATCCACTCCACCTGCCCTCACATACACATACTCTTTGACACTCTGTGGGCTTAGGGGTGTGTCACTGGCAGTTCAATCCATGCTCAAGAGAAAGGACTCTAGGAAAGAAATCCATGCAGGCCCTAGAAGCAACCTCCGGACTGTTTCAGAGGGGAAGACAGAGCTTCTGTATCCAGAGTTTTGTTCAGCTATGGAGAGGGTGATCATGTGGGCATGTTTCTTTGTCTCTGCAGACTCCTCACCCTATAAGAATAGGAACAGTTTGAGAAGGTTTTGAGTGGGGGTCCCTCTAAAGTTCAAGGCCCAGGGTGGGAGGGCCCTCTAGCCCAGGTCTAAGGACAGTGTCGGGGCTAAGGACTGGGAATCTTCATGTGATTGAAACAAACACATATTAAGATGAGAGAGAGAGGGGACTATAAGCTGCAGTTATAGTTAGAATGTGGGACACTGAGATGTAAAGTTAAGCAGTTGAGCATTTGGGGTGGTGAGGAGCCATGGAAGAGTGGAGTGGAAGTGAAGTTCACTGGAGTTGAGGAGGTCAAAGATGATAGGTGAGGCTAGGTTGCTGGAGCTAATTGCCCCGCACACAGTCGATACACAATGGCGGGATAGGCACAAGTTACCGGCAGGGATACTGAAGTCACCAGGATGTTGCTACAATAAGAGATAGAGAGGAAAACTGCGAGTCAGGTGCCAAAGTCCTCAGGGAACACAGAGGAGTAACCAGGAAGCTGGTCATAAAGGATAACAAGTAGAGGATGGTAGAACTGATGATGGAAGTAATTTCATAGGAGGATGATTTTATAGGAGGATGGAGGAGTAAAAAAAAAGTGGCCACCCTTCCCAACCCCACCTCCAGCCCTTGAGTGCAAGAGGACATGGGAGAATGAGCAGGCTTCCCTCTGCGAAGATGGAACATTTGTGGGTAAAGGTCCCTTTTTGTTTACATGAGAAGAGCAAAAGAGCATTCGGCAGTGAAGCTGAAGACTTAGGGTAGTTTATTTACATTAGAACAAGGTTTTAGAGGGCATCGAGGGAGAAGGTAGCGGGGAGGGCAGCAGTGAGAGGACAAAACAGAAAGAAGGAAGTACAGTTAGGACTGGGGTGAAAAGTAAGGAGGGTGCAAGTGACTAGAGGGACTTAAAGTCTTTGGGGGAATTAGGACCAATGGCTGGAGGTGAGGGACATGCTGGGAGTAACTGGGCTCAAAAGTCAAGCCAATACCTGTGAAAAATCCCTGAAATTGTGCATAAAGGACAGTGTGCCTGGCTTTGTGCGCACAACTCGGAGCTATCATTCTCAGGTACACCAAAGCACGACGATCACTGATCTAGACCGCCTGTCAAAGCCCCGCAGGGACGAGGGGAAGGAGCAGCATTCTACAGCTCTCCAGATCACATGCATATGCTCTGAACCACCATTCACATTGCCTCCCCATGGTCAAAGCCTTACCCATTGAGGGAGATTAATCGTGTTTACGGAAAATTCAAAAAGTCCACTGCTTTGGACCATCCTTGTCATGGTGCATTAACAGAGATAGTTGGCTTCAAAAATTTCCCTGGTAAATTTATAGTAGGATGAACTTCCACGATGAAGGGAGAGGAGAGCTGGCTTCTCCACAGACTTGTTACTGGGTCACTGCTGAGAAATGCCTCATGACTCAGATCCCACGGCTGCCTGCATCTACTGTGTGTTTGCCCTGTATCTCTTGGACTGGTGCGGGAGGCATGGAAGAAGGGTGAAGGAGAGTCTGATGCCTGGGAAAGTCACAAGAACAGCTTGGCTGGCAGCCGCCTGGACACTCAGTACAGAGGGAAGCTGATGAGGAAGCCAGAGGCACAATAGGCCATTATTTCTGGCTGTAGGAGGTTGGTCGGTTTGCTACTGGGTGACCCACCATCCCTCCCACCAGTTGAGTTCTCCCAGACCTTTCGTTGGAAGAAAAGCAATCATATTTCAAGAGATTCACAGGCTATGTCTGGAGGACTGGGGGACATCCTGAGGCTCACTCTGGCTGTGAATAATTAGGAATTAACTTTGAGGACCACCCTCTTGCTCCAATCATCACTACACACCACTGCCAGATACCACAACTGAATGCATGACTCCTGTCTTCAGAACCCCTCCATAAAGCCACCAACGCACTGGGTTTAAACAGGGTACAGCCCTCCACAATATGGCCTAACCTAACTTTCTAAGCAAGCACAGAGTTTTCAGAGTTTTGTTGGCTACTATTTACCCAGTGCAGTAAGAGAATTTACATATATAGAAAGAACTCTGTGGTCAAACAGATTTGGGAGCTGTTGGATTAATGAACCCATTCTTCGGGTAGAACTTCTCAGAGCCGCAAATAAATGTGCATGGTGAGAAAGCAGAACGCAGTATGTTCCCAGTCCAGTTTTCTCAAGAAGTATCTCAAGAGATTGGTGTTCTATAGAAAGCGTGTTGTCTCAAATGTCATTCTCAGCCTAGCTATCCTCGAAATTTAACCAATTCTTCTAAGCCTCTCATGGCAGCCGTGAAAACTCCGTGTTCAGATCTGCTGTGTGCAGAGCACAGCAGACTCGCTGTGCCAGCTGCGGCCCTTCTGGATCAGTGAAGTCACACAGGTTCTGCTGAGCAGCTGATCACCATAATGATGAGTAGGGGTCCTCATAAAGATCCATCCCTGCACAACGTGGGACTCCTCTGATAGGTGACTGGCTTCAGGATGTCCCTTTGGCCTGGCTGAAACTTTCTCAGAATAGTGTTGCCATCTGAGACGCTTCGTACCCAATCTTCTTTCCAAAGCTTCTGTTTTTTCTCCTTTGTCTGTCACAGGCATAGTCCTCAGTGAATCTCTTGCACATTTAATTCTACCCCAGCATCTGCTGCTCGGGAGATGTAAACAAGCCCACTTATCTCAAATGTGTTTCCAGAGCCTCCCCAGATTCAGCTCCTTCTTGGAAGCTCACATCACTGTTATGGCATCTGCCTTTATGATCTGCACAGAGAGGCCGCCTGATGTGCAGCTCACAGAAGGCACTCTTGGAGATAGTGACCCAGATCTGAATCCCAGCTCTGCACTTACAAGCAGTATAACCTTAAGGAAATTCCTTGAGTCTGTAAATGGGGGGATGATACCACTATTTTACAAGGTTTGCAAGGATTAAACAAAATGTTATATTTAAAGTACCAAACATATAGCAGGTGCTCAAAAATAGAATAATGATCATTTATAGGCATTTGTGTTTTTTTCTACTTTCCCCTATAAAACTATAAGGACTTGAGGGTGGGCAATGTGATTTTCATCTTTAACTCCCCCAAAGGACCTGAGATATAGGTGCTATTCATAGTGGATCAACAAATAGCTGTTAAATGAAGTGGGAAGAAATACAGAAGGAAAGGGGCATCTCAAAGAAGAGGGGCAGAAGAGCCGATCAGGAGAGTCAGCCAATGGTACAGGAAAGCAAATATTCAAAATATATAATACATGTATAAAGTAGAAATGTTTATATTTGTGCATATATACATATATGTTATATGCTTTAATATATACTTATATTTAAATATATAGAAGAACCATGATTTCAGAAATCACTGCTTAGAAGAGACCCAGCAAGACTAAAGTTGTGCTCCCAGACCCCTTTGCAGAGGTTTGCACTCTAAGCCCTGTAAACACAACCTGGAAGGGCAATTTAGCAGTGAAATCCTCATACCTAAGCTCAACGCAACTAGGAACAAAATGGCAGGAATGCAAAGGAAGGACATTGTAAAGATGGATGAGAAACAGTGTGTCAATGAACAGACACAGTTAGAACATACAGAACCAGGGATTTCCATCCAAGTTCAGAGTATTGCCTTCTTGTTCAGTCCAGGATATCAGGCCACCTTGATTTTAGCCTGGCTTGGAGGGGGAAACCACACCAGTGGTGGCCCCCAAAATAATCTGCTGTGGGTCTCTGCAGGAGGAAGCTACTGGAATTCCTAGATCTGATGTCTATATGCCCAGCTATGGCGCCACCTCTGGGGAAGCTTAGGAAAGGACATCATCTGTCTCAGGAACTCAACATCCCTCTCTGATGGGAGGGAGGCCTTTATACTCACCTCAGCTTTCCCCAAAGCCTTATTAAGCCCTTGAAACCCCAGCTCCAGGAAGTTTTTAGTAGGGTACAAAAATCGTAGCTGGAAGAAATGTCTAAGGCCCTGTTCATGGAGCACAGCCCGGCATTAATGGCCCCTTTGCTTTCCCAATAGACAAGTGTTCATGTGTAGCAAGATTCCCTCCCCAGGTAACAACCTTCTGTTCTAACAGGATGACCTTCCATGACTAGCCCTATATTTTCTCCATTTAAATCCCTTATGCTGGGCGCCTGGGTGGCTCATAGGGTTAAGCCTCTGCCTTTGGCTCATGTCATGATGTCAGGGTCCTGGGATGGAGTCCCGCACTGGGCTCTCTGCTCAGCAGGGAACCTGCTTCCCCCTCTCTCTCTGCCTGCCTCTCTGCCTACTTGTGATCTCTCTCTCAGATAGATAGATAGATAGATAGATAGATAGATAGATAGATAGATAGATAGATAAAATCTTAAAAAAAATCCCTATGCCACAGGAAAGCTCTCTGGGTATTTATGTATAGAAGTATATGGGTATAAGTGTAAAGAAGCTTGCTTGCTTGCTTTTCTTTTCTTTTCTTTTTTGAGGATGAGGAGGGGCAAGTGTTTGTTAAAAGTCAGGTCCCCTACAAGTAGTACATCATCAAGCTCATTAAGGTTCAAATCTAGAGGCCAAAGTATATCAGGGACATCTCCTTTACCTCCTTCAAAACAGCATCAGTTTTCTTTGTGTTTCGAATGATTTTATAAGACAAGCTACAAAGACACACCATTTGAATGAATCACTCTGCTCTCAGTCTGTAATGCCAAGACTTCAAATATAGTTAATTCAAATTAACTAGGTCCCACTGACAAGAGTTGGCTTGACTGAATCATAAAGCATATTAAAAGAAATTCAGTTTTATTGCCTTCAGGAATCTAGTGGAACTATGCTAATAAATTGCTCCTCAGTATAGATCTTAAGGGAAATCTGTTTTAATGAACAGACAAGAGTATTTTCTAATTCAGTCCATCAATCGTTTATATGGAAACGGTTACTTGTCAAGTGTATAATGGTTACCTGAAATGCTTGGTCTTGTTTATATCACAGAATTTAAGTTGAACAAACTCTCTTGGTAAATGGCATAAAATAAAAGATCCAATTTGTTATTCCTTCAAAATTAGCAAAGTCCCAATTAGTGCCGCTATGGCTCTGTTAGCCACGACATCAAGCTGGTGTGTTCATCATTCAGAAGGAATACTCAGCTTCTGCATGGGCTATTCTTCTAGCCTGGGGGACATCCCTATCCTTTCAGATTTTGTGACGCACGTTCCTTCCTCTCACACTTCCTCCAGTGTTTATTAAGCAACTAGTGTGTGTCGGACACTGCGGTGGAGACTAATCCCAATCTAGAAAGGGAAACAAACATGAACAAGTATTGTAAAGTGCTGTAGGCACAAGGATTGCTGTATCAACAAAGGACCGTGGATTATGGAGTCACTTCACTCTGAGAGCATCAGGAAGGCCTCAGATTTAAACAGATTCTTAAAAATGGAGGAAATGTTGATGTGGCCAGCTGGGAGGGAAAGGTCAGCACATAAGGAAAGATGCCTAGGCATGATAGAGCAGGGCATGTTCAACAAACTGCAAATAATATGGCAAGAAAGGTACAACAGATGGATGTCAGGGCGGAAATAGTAGGAAAAAGGGTTACTTAACAAGGGCAGGCTGGGGAGGTCAACAGAGGCCAGATCAAGGGGAGTATGGGCTGGCTGTCCTCAGTACAACACGTCTGGAGTATCACATCTGGAGTATATTTAGCGTGATGGTGACAAACAAGGGGGCAACAATGAAGCGAGAGGGTAAATCTGGTCCCTATACTCCATCTTGGCCACAGGCAAACGTCTAAATTTCTGATTTCTTTCTTTCTTTCTTTTTTTTTTTTTAAAGATTTGATTTATTTGACAGAGAGAAACACAAGCGAGAGAGGGAACACAAGCAGAGGGATGGTAGCAGGAGAAGCAGGCTTCCACCAAGCAGGGAGCCCGATGCGGGGCTCGATCCCAGGACCCCGGGATCATGACCTGAGCCGAAGCCAGACACCCAATGACTGAGCCACCCAGGCGCCCCTAAATTTCTCATTTCTTAATAGAAAAATTCTGAAAGCGTATGTGTTGGTCCATTTAATTCCAGGCAAAGCCAAATAAGAATGCATCAGTGACTCATCAGTGAGATTGCATTTAAGACATACAGCCTCAGAGTCAAGATCAGCCTTGTGAAAATAGACTTCAGGGCAATATGGAACTGGATATTGGCCAAGGTGGCTGGAAAAACACAACTCTGACCTCTTAAAGAGAGCCAGGTCTTTCAAAATATAGAAGACCAGTGGGAAGGGGGATTAGAAATAAAATGTGAGGCATACCAGTTATCTATTGCAACCTAGCAAATACATTAAAACTTAGTGGTTTAAAATAATTATGTCTATGATTCCACACATCAACTGGACAGTTCTCCTGATCTCTATTGGGCTTCCTCATGCAGCTGTCTCAGCTGGTGGGTCAGCTAGAGGCTGGCTCAGCTAGGAAGCTTGATCTCCTGGCCCTCTCTCTCCTTACAAGATTTTTCATTCCAGGTTCCTTTATGGCACAGCATTTCAGGTTAGCATCCCAAGAAGGTGAAAATGGTAGCCTTATGAGTCACATGTCAGCAGTTCCACCATATCTTATTAATCATGAAGACAGTTCCTGTAAAGGGGTGGGGAAATAGACTTTGTCTCTTGGTGGAGGGAGCAGTAAAGTCATATCACAAAAGAGTATGAGTCTACCCCAGAGGGTAGAAACACCTGTATGATGTGGGGTAGTGCAGAAGAGCTGAAAAGCAAAGAGAGCCTTCCCTCATTCCCTGACCATGCAGAGACAGAACACTGGAAAAGCTGAGTGGTAGGGTAGCCAAACTTTAACCAAAGCCTTCAGTGAGTACAACTTAGAGGGCCATCCAGCAGAAAAGGCCAATCAGGGCAAACACAGAGGCTATCAAGAGAGCCCTATATCAAAAGAGGGCATACTGCTCACCCTCACACCCTGACTCTCCAACAGAACTCAACTTTTAGGGAGATTTGGTTTAGGTATGACAATTCACCTAATATGACCTTATACTCCAATAATACCTTTTCTCTTTTATATCTGGGACCATTACCTCACTGTCTTCTTTCAAGCACCTTGTGAAGTGAGAACAGGACTCCTCTTCTTTTAGAGATAAGGGAACTAGGACCTGGAGGGACTATCTTCCAGTTCTCCAGAAGGTTGGCACAAGAGTCAGGCTTCTCATAATTCCCTCCCAGTTCTCTGCCCTATGGCAGGGCATGTCCTTGTCCATGATGCTTATTGAGGTCTCTCCCCCCAAAACCCTCTCTTCTCTATAAGGAGGACCTCGGTCCTCCATGCCAGTTTGTGGACAGAGAAGTCATCCAGACAAGGGCAGCTTATTGGGGCTTTGGGAAGGTGATTTTCAAAACAAGCCCTCTTCTCCACTATTAGGTATTTATGCAAAGAAAATAAAAATACTAATTCAAAAAGATATATGCATTCCTATGTTTATTGCAGCATTATTTACAATAGCCAAGATATGGAAGCAACTCAAGTGTCCATCAATAGAGGAACAAAGAAGATGTGGTATATATACATACATACACACACACACACACACACACACACACACACACACACACACTAGAATATCAATCAGCCATAAAAAAGGATGAGATCTTGCCATTTGTGACAATATGGTTGATCCAACAGGGTATTATGCTAAGTGAAATAAGACAAACAAAAATAAACAGCATATGATTTCACTTATATGTAAAATCTAAAAAAACAAGTGAATAAACAAAAACCAGACACAGACCCATAAATACAGAAAACAGACTGGTGCAGGTGCCTGGGTGGCTCAGGTGGTTAAGCATCTATCTGCCTTTAGCTCAGGTCATGACCGCAGGGGTCCTGGGATTGGGCCCCATGTCAAGCTCCCCACTCAGCGGGGAGTCTGCTTTTCCCTCTCCCTCTGTTACTCACTCCTGCTCATGCTCTCTCTTTCTCTCAGTTAAATAAATAAAATCTTTAAAAAAGAAAAAAACCAAACTGTTGGTTGCCAGAGGGGAGTGGGTGGGGGGGATGGGCAAAACGGGTGAAGGGGAGTGGGAGGTGCGGGTTCCAGTTATGAAATGAGTAAGCAGGGGCGCCTGGGTGGCTCAGTCGTTAAGCGTCTGCCTTCGGCTCAGGTCATGATCCCAGAGTTCTGGGATCGAGCCCCGCATCGGGCTCCTTGCTCGGCAGGAAGCCTGCTTCTCCTGCTACCATTCCCTCTGCTTGTGTCCCCTCTCTCGCTGTGTTTCTCTCCGTCAAATAAATAAAATCTTTAAAAAAAAAAAAAGAAATGAGTAAGTCACAGAGATGAAAGGTACAGCTTAGAGAATATAGTCAGTGGTATTGTAATAGAGCTGTGTGGTGACAGATGGTTGCTATACTGGTGGTAAGAGCAGCGTAACATATAGAGGAGTAGAATCACTCTGTTATATATCTGAAACATTATGTAACATTATGTGTCAACTATACTTCAATAAGACAAACAGCCCCCCCCCCCCAATAACAGCCCTCCTCAACCTGCAGGCTAAGCACAATTAATTCCACTATTAAATAGCTTTGGTAAGGTAATAGTCAAAGGGTGAATATCACTTTTCGGTTTCAAAGTACTTTCACAATATGAACTCAACAGATCCTTATAATGTGATGATGATGATTATATCTTATACTTATGATATTCCAGGTACTATTTTATATCCTTTGCATGTATTAACTCATTAAAACTCATAATAACTCTACGAACTTAAGTACTATTAGCAATTCAAAAATGAGAGATAAAAGGGCTATGTTACCTCCCAAGGTTACAAAGCTAGTAAGATTTAGTCAAGATTTAAGTCTAGGCACCTGGCTTCAGAGTCTATGCCCTTAAACCACTATACCATACTGCCTTCCAAATATTATCATCCCATCACATCAAATAAGGAAACTGAGGGACGCCTGAGTGGCTCAGTGGCTTAAGCCTCTGCCTTTGGCTCAGGTCATGGTGTCAGGGTCCTAGGATCGAGCCCCACATCAGGCTCTCTGCTCAGCAGGGAGCCTGCTTCCTCCTCTCTCTCTGCCTGCCTCTCTGCCTACTTGTGATCTCTGTGTGTCAAATAAATAAAATCTTTAAAAAAAATAAGTAAAATAAGGAAACTGAGGCAGTGATTTGGTGACTTGCACAAACTCAGGCACAGTACCACTACATCATGTGTAGTGAACAGAAGCCTGTTCACTACAGGCTTTCCCCCTATAAACCAAGCCCTATTATAGTTTAACAGTTGAGGTTATCAGCCATTTCTATTTGAAGTGGTTTTCCTAACATGAAGGATTATGGGGGGAGAGGTGGAGCCCAGAGTGGGAGGCCAAAGGCAGTGCCAATTTTGAGTCTATTCCAAAACATGCTATAATACAGCTAGGGAAATGAAAACATAATGCATTTTGGACATGCTATTTTCCTTGAGAAGACAATGGCTATCTTTAAGTTTTGAAGCAAAGGGAGGATGAAGCTGTGGAAACGGGAGCTGCTTAGTGAATAGACCTTGGAAGCTAGTCCCCAGGGAAAGGAGCTTGACAAAGGGAGGGCCAAGGAAGGTCATGTTCCCAGTACCAATATATGAAGGCACCAGGCAGTGTGCAGGGAGAGAGAACACAAATGAATTACATTGCTCCCAGATGTCATTTATGCCCACTCAACTACTACCCAAGAAAGCGCAAACTTCTCTAGCCTGCTGCCTAGATTAGAAGCCCAATCTGTTGCTTTCCTTTTGGAACCCTCCACGAGAATGCAGTTACAAATTCCTGTGACCTTTCAAATGGTCTGGGGTCCACCTTCACCTCTGCCAGGCCCTGGTCCACCCCTAGGCTTAATCCAAGAGGCCCCTTGGATGCTACAACTCAGATACCTGACCCACACAGGAACTCCTGGCTCAAAGTGGCAGGACTGTGCTAAAGGCTAGACCTTTCTCACTCCTGGCTACAGCCTAACCTCCCCACCTTAGGAAGTAGGGTTCTACTCTCTAGCGCTGGCCAATGAGAAATATTTAAAGGCTAGGTCTCTCATACCGTAGGGCCAACACACTTATCATTATTTCAGATGTCTTTCCTATAAGTGTCCTCAGTGGTCACTTAGAATTCAGAGCACTGTCAATTACTTTGCGACTTGATGTGTTAACTGCTCCTGAATACCATGACAGAATGGGGGTCAGCAGATCTAGTTCTGGCCACCAGAGAAATAAGAATTCAAGTTGGAAGGGGGAAGGATAAAACGGTCACTATTCATTGATTGTCTATGACTATGTGCAAAATCCTAAGAAATCTACAAAAGAACTTCTAGAACTAATACAATACATGAGTTTGGTAGTGTTGCAGGACAAAGGCCAACGTCCAAAAATCAACTGTATTTCTGTACACTTGTAATGAACAATTGGAAACCAAAATTAAAAGATGGAATGAGAGAACAAAAAAGCTAAGCGTGATGCTTATGGTAACTATTTGTATAGAGCTTCAGTGAACAGGGTAAGAGGGAGGAAGGAACTAATGCAGGAACATTATTTTTTACAACTGCCTAAGAGGAGGGAGGAAGGAACTAATGCAGGCACTTGCATTCTCCACCCCATTCTGAAATGCCCTCAGGGGAGGGCGCCTAAGACTGCTGAAAGTCTCTTCAGGGAATTCCTATCACCTCCAGAAAGAGAAACTGACTGGGAGCATCAGCATCTAAAATCTGCATTTAACCTGGGAACCTGTTAGAAACAGAGGAAGGGGGCGGGGGAGGGAAAGCCAGGTGATTCTCATGCACACACTGTGTTCAAAACAGCAAGTTCCATACTTCACTCTGTGGCTGAGGTATCCAGGCTGTTGAGGTTTATAGCACCCTCTGCTGGTGCCCATCTGCAAAGGCCAACCTCTTGACCAAAAACAACGTTCTCATAACTAATTTGCCAACCTGTGAATTTTTTATTCAAGTGAAGATATGTTAAGAAAAATTCTGTTTCCTATTACATCCACTAACACCTCATTCTACTATAGAATTTCTGAGATCACGGTGCATTCTTCTTTGGTTCTGCTGTGGCTTTCATTTCCTGGGCATTCTTTTTTTTTTTCCCCAAGATTTTTATTTATTTATTTGACAGAGAGATCACAAGTAGGCAGAGAGGCAGGCAGAATGAGAGGGGGAAGCAGGCTCCCCGCTGAGCAGAGAGCCCAATGCGGGGGTCGATCCCAGGACCCTGGGATCAGGACCTGAGCAGAAACAGAGGCTTTAACCTACTGAGCCACCCAGGCGCCCCATTTCCTGGGCATTCTTCTTTCTTCTAGACTTCTGATAAAGGACCCAGAAGAGT
Source organism: Procyon lotor (assembly GCA_028646535.1). Taxonomy (NCBI): domain Eukaryota; kingdom Metazoa; phylum Chordata; class Mammalia; order Carnivora; family Procyonidae; genus Procyon; species Procyon lotor. Next base: position 27,026,633 of record CM053617.1, on the reverse strand, counting down.
TGGACAAAATTTTCAGAGACAACTATCTCCAAGGCCAGGCAAGTCACCCATGTAGGAGGTCTTCTCTGCCTTAGCCCAAGGGCAGTGTCACTCTGGCCTCAATGGAGATGTGAGTCTCTCTCATACACAAACCCAACATCTCTCAACCTATAAATTGAAGCAAAATCTATCTAGTCTTCACCAGGACCTTTGAGGCTTGCATGATCATGCCCTGGCTACTTCTTTCTAAGTTCACTTCCAATCATTCTTTCCCTTGCTCACTCTTAAGCTAAACTGGCCTTTTTATTTTTCTTCAGTTAACATATAATGTATTATTTGCCACAGGGGTACAAGTCTGTGTGAATCATCAGGTTTATACATTTCACAGCACTCACCATAGCACATACCCTCCCCAGTGTCCACAACCCAGACACCCTATCCCTATAAACTGGCCTCTTGCTTCAAGAACATGCCAAGCCTATTCTAAAGGTCAGTGCACTCACTTTTCCCTCAATCCCTAGATATTCACATGGTTCCTTCCCCATTTCATTCAGGCCTCTACTCAAATGTCTGAGTAGAAGGTCTTTTAGTGCTGTCAGATAGCAAGTGCTCTCTATCACTTTCTATCCTTTTCTCTGTTCTCTAGAGTGTGTGTATCCACTTCTGGCTACCAAGAGTCAATTCCCACCAAGCAAAGATCATGGGGTGAGCGGAGGGGCACACATTAGTCATAGTTTTTTAAAATTCACATAAGCAAGAGAGACAAAACACTACTGAAAAGAATAGGAAAATTCAGTAAGGTGATAGGAGGGGTTTGCACAGGATTTGGGCTTGAGTTAGGAGATGTGGCAGAGGGTTCAAGGAAACGAGGTGGGATGCTATTCTGGATTGAGTGTTTTTAGAAAACTGGGACAATTCAGTATTTTAGTTACTCATACTAATAGGGAGAGGGGTATCTGGTTATTTTGTGTTGCATGTGTCTTTCCAGGCCTGTGTGAGAGTGCAGATGGTCCAACACAATCGTGCAGAGCCCTCATCTGATGTGATATTCTACAACATTGTCTATGTACAGTAAGGGAACACCACTGGCAGTTACTAGGTGAGACCTGTCAGGGATGCTTTTCTTTCTCATAGGCTACTGTCTAGGGCAAGGACTTTGTTTCATTTACCACTGAAGCACCAGTGCTTAAATAGTGTCTGGCATATGATAGGTGCTCAATAAATGCTTGATAAATATTCTTTCGAAATATCTTCCATACTTCAGATTCTACATATCTAAGATGGAGCCCTATACCTGGGACAGGGTAAATTCAGATCCTTGGAATGTCTCATAGGTCATGGCAGAGCAAATAGTAGCTGCAGGTATTAACATTCATTCACCCTTTATAGAACTTGAAAATGAGAAGCGACTGAGTCCTCCAGACTCTCCCTTAGACTAGACAGGACTTAGCTTCCTTCGGGTGCTTGGGAACACAATTATCAACATCCTCACCCCACCCCACCCTCCCCCCGACTCTGTAGAGGCAAGAGATGGACAAGGTAAAGACTATGCTATAAATAAAATGAGAGAGATCTTTCTCAATCTGTTAAATCATCTTTTTTTTTAAAAATCATCTTCCTTTTCCCATTCAATATTTTATAGTCATATGGGCTTTTAACAAAATATATGACACAGTCTGCAATGCAGTTAGTCCTCCAGAAAGATGTGCATCCCAGGAAAGCTGTCACATTCCCTTACTATATTACTATTTAAAAATACTTCTGCAGCTTACTTTTGTAGAAAGGAAATTAAGATATTTTTAAACCTATCAGGTTGGCAAACATCAAGTTCAGTTAATACATTATTTTGGCAATGGTGTGGATTTACTGGCAAACTCATACATCGCTAGTGGAAGAATAAATTGGTACAACTTCTATTAAGGTCAATCTGACAATATCTAACAAAATCCAAAACATACAAATGTTTGGACCGAACAACTTCACTCTTAACAATTTATTCTAGAGATGAACTTGTACACATGCAAAGTAATATTTATTATAGCACTGTTTGAACAATAAATAATCTAAAAGTCCATCTTTCAGGGAATGAGTAGTAAATTATGAATGACATCTATACAATGGAGTATCATGTTGTCATTAACAAGAATGAAGCAAATTGCATTCTTTATGTACTTATATGGAAAGAACACTAATATATCAGGTGGGAAGGAGAAAAGGGGGAGCTGGCCTGGCATACACAGATAAGACTATTATTTTCTTGCTGAACATAAAAAAATTCATAGAACACCAACATATGACAAGGAGACCTGTGACCATGATAGATCAAGATAAGGCTATCAATAATCACATCTGAACACAGATAAAAACAGGAACATTACTGAATGTTCTGTAGTCCTGAAACCACAAAAACCACCAAATATCCCTCTATCCTGAGTGATTTTTGTTCTTTACCAATTATAACATTAGCCTTGATTCATTCCTTCTGTCTTAAGATTGGTTAAGATACCAATTATAAAATTGCCCAGCATCCTGAAAGCATCCAATGCAGAGCAAATCCATGCTTCCTTAACTTTCCTCTCAAATCACCTAATCCAAACCCAAATCCTGTAAGTCCTTTCCCAACACCCTCCAGCTGAGATGCCATGTAATTTACCATGGTGGACTTCTCTCTCACTGCAATGAACAATAAATCTAACTTTATTTAACTAAGGTGTGTCCTTGGAGGGGAAGGCATTGGCATGTTAAGTGAAATAATTATGGTGCAAAACCATGTATATACATGCATATATACTGCAATTTGTTTAATATAATATAAACATAAACAGAAAAAATATGTATTTGAACATGCATGGAATGCCTCCGGGAAAACATACTAGTTAAAAATGATTGTCTCAGGGCACCTGGGTGGCTCAGTGGTTTAGGGCCTCTGCCTTCGGCTCAGGTCATGATCTCAGGGTCCTGGGATCGAGCCTCGCATGTGGCTCTCTGCTCAGTGGGGAGCCTGCTTCCTCCTCTCTCTCAGCCTGCCTCTCTGCCTACTTGTGATCTCTCTCTGTCAAATAAATAAAAATCTTTAAAAAAAAAAAAAAATTGTCTCTTGGAAGAACTAAAGGCTGGGGCATAGAAGTGGGAAATTTTCAGTTTATATAGTTTGCTACCATGTTCATTAATTACTCTTAATTAATAACTTTTTAAAAAAGAAACTAAGAATCATGGGTGCCTGTGTGGCTCAGCTGGTTTCCAACACGTTGGAGTCCCTCAAATCACATCACTACTGTCAACTACTCTCCAGCTAGGCCTCCAAAACAGTCTTTGAGGAAAAACAGGATCAAATTTCAGGTACACTGACAACTTATTATTGATGAAGGCTGATTAGTCTGTATTGAAAAACCATTAGGGGGTGCCTGGGTGGCTCAGTTGGGCATCTGCCTTTTGCTCAGGTCCGGGATCAAGCGCTGCATGGGGTTCCCTGCTTGGCAGGGAGCCTGCTTCTCCCTCTTCCTCTGCCTTGCTGCTCCCTA
>CM053617.1:26987187-27022633 GCA_028646535.1 Procyon lotor | reverse complement strand
ACAATGCTTAGTGTTTCAATTACTTCATTGGTTCTGGGCTACTGAGCTACCCCCTAACAGCTGTTTTCCCTTCTTTCCCTGTTCATCATTATTTCCAAAGCTGACCTGCCAGGATGATGGTATCTTCCCATACAATCTACAGTTAAATCAAAAACAACCAACCAAAGAAAAATTTTAATGTGTTTTTTGCTTCTTTTCCCTCCCTCTCATTTTTTTTTTTTAAAGATTTTATTTATTTGTCAAGAGAGAGAGAGACCACAGGCAGGCAGAGGTAAAGGAAGAAGCAGGCTTCCAGCTGAGGAGGGAGCCCGATGTGAGACTTGATCCCAGGACCCTGGGATCATGAACTGAGCTGAAGGAAGATACCTAACTGACTGAGCCACCACCGAGGCGTCCCACCCTTCCCTCTCATCTTAGTCCACAATTATTCTAATGTCCTCAGGAGGATTATTTTTCTTTCCTAGTTTACACAAAAGGGAGAAAGGGCAAATGGCTTATCTGAGAGACAACAAAGAATTAGTAAATGCCAGGAACTGGATACTATATTAAAATTTGAAGTTGCTGGGCCAGGGGCGCCTGGGTGGCTCAGTGGGTTAAAGCCTCTGCCTTCGGCTCAGGTCATGATCTCAGGGTCCTGGGATCGAGTTCCGCATAGGGCTCTCTGCTCGGCAGGGAGCCTGCTTCCCCCTCTCTCTCTCTGCCTGCCTCTCTGCCTACTTGTGATCTCTCTCTCTCTCTCTCTCTGTTAAATAAATAAATAAATAAATAAATAAATAAATAAATAAAATCTTTAAAAAATAAAAATAAATAAAAATAAAATAAAATCTTTAAAAAATAAAAATAAAAATAAAATAAAGTTGCCCAATCATTTGCAAAAATAAAAACTTACTGTATAAAAAAACAGACGAGCTGCATTAGTAATGCAAAGACATTCAAATAAGAGACTGCAATTCAACTTTCAAATGTTTTATTTTTAGTGTTTTTAAACATTTTAATACAACAAAGATATAAAATAATATATTAGTTAAATCTGGATTTAATTTAGAATCAAGATATTTACTTATTTACAACACTGTGCTTCAAGGTATGGCTACCACAGGAACATTCACATCTTCAAGTAATACTAGTTTCTCTGTGGACAGAGTTACATTTAGGTAGAGTTCTTAAAACAAAACATGCCCACTTTAGTCCAAGCTAATTTTGCTTCCCCCACTAAGTACCAGTTTTTACTTCCTTTGTTCCATATCAGAAATACTTCAATTGTCCTAACAATCCATAGATTCTCATTAATAATAAAAAATTATTAAAATTAAGCATTTTTAAGATGACATTAATAACATCGCCAGGCTACCATTCAGACAATTCAGTAGTTCATATTGAAACAGATCTGAAATAATAATGAAATTATCATAGTATTCCCTCTCCCTTCCTATCAGGCACAAACCTTCCTTATGCTTAAACATGGAATACACTGAATAAAAAGTTTTTTGGCTAATTTAGGGTAGAACATATTCTAAAACCAACTTTACTGGTAGCTGAATTACAGATTTCATAGATATTTTTATTGGACTTAATGTAAAGTAATAGGCTACATTTTAGTTACTTGAAATTGGTGGCATTCGGTGGGTGTGAGCGGTAGGTGAGAGGGGAGACCAAAACCTACTTTCATAGTAATTTCAGTCATTCAGAGGCACTCAGACACAAAGAGGGAAAGACCCTCAACCTCCTTCCTTTCTCGCTGGTCACCTGAAGCAGTCTGACTTTTGATGTCACTAACAGTCTCTTATAGAGGTATAGGGGTAATTCAGGCTACATTTTTTACAAATGCAACTCATCTTAACTGCCAAGTGAAGATGGCATTAAAACTCACATGCTTTGTTGGCTTTGAAACTATCTAAAAGAAACCAATACTGCTTAAGAAAGCGATTGGACTATTCAAAAAGAGAACTTTCTTGTCTCAAATGCCTGAATACCTTAAAGAACTGACATATGACCATTACTGTTAATTACTCTTAGTAAGGGATAACTTAAGTCTACAAAAAGACTATCAAAGAATTCAATTTATTAGATCTCAGAGTTTAAAGCCATATTTAAATATGGTTAATATTCTCAAGTATTTTGGAACAAGAATGTTTTTAAAAAATGTTTACTATAAAACTCATGATGAAATTGCCTTTTGCTGAATACACTCAAAGCAGGTTAGTGTTATGAATATGACTTTGAATATATAAATAATACTTTCCAAACAGATGTCTCTAAAACAGACTGTTTCATATCAGCTATAAAAGGATTTGGCTTCTCTGTTCTCTGTAAGTTGTATGATTTTTGGAATTCTAAGTAACAATACTTCAGCAGATACAGGGGAAGAAAGACCACCACTTGCAGTGTCAGAGTTATAAAACCAGCAGGTCTTCAGTCAATGGATTCTTTCTCGTGAACAGTCCACATTTCTTTAGCTGACTGGTTCTAAGGCTACTCTCCTTGCTTTCTGATTAAAAAAAAATACTAAAAAACAGACCCAGCATGTGGAAGTTGTATTTTTACTCTAGCAATTCTGACCATTGAGAACTATGGAGAGGATAGCCATTTGAAAATTCTGCAGCAGAGCCAAAAAAAAAGGTTTCTCCCAAATTATTCAGTGATAATGGCAGATTTGCCTTCTCCAAAACCTCCTTACTCCCTATGAACTTCAATATCCTTCAGTAACAATGCCCTGCATAGACTTAAAAAAAAGAAAGAAAGAAATAAAAGAAAAGAAAAAAAGAGAGAAAAGGCTACAATGCCAGCGGAATATAGAGAAAGGCATCAAGGACTCTCAATATGACCTCCAGTTTGTATCCCCAAACCAAAAACCTTGGTTCCTTCTATACTAAGGTCTTAGTATAAGATTATAAGAATATTAGCCTCTCATAAGTCTGCAACTGTAGACAGGATAAAAGAATATGTATGTAGCTTCTCCACCTACGCCCATTCACACCCAAAATGTAAATATAAATACCACCCTTCCAATGGTTTACACTTTAACAAGATAAAAAAAAATACAAAGACAAAATCTAGAAATTTCTGGACAAGACAAAAAACAACTAAAACATAGGTTTCATATTAAAAAAAGAAATGGAAAAGAATTTTGTGTCAAAGTTTTTCAAGAAAGAGACTTGGAGATGATGAATTTATGTAAACACTGCCTTGTATTAGTTATAACAATAAATTATAAATCTAGCTTACCTTTTCCTCAAATCAGATATGATAAATGCAAGGCTGAAAACTTATTTTACAATCCTCATTGCAGTCTGCTGTTAGGCACTCTCGATGTCAACAGCTCTGCAAAGTTACTTGCAATTTTTTTCTATTTTGTTCTAGAATAGAATCCATATGAAGGAAAGAAGATTGATGTTAGGAAGTTTACCATTAAGTAGCTATCTAACATTCCTGAATTAATGTTGCCACAGATTATCTTCAAACATTTTCCCAAAAGCCAACATTTGTACCTCCCTAGCTAAATATGTCTTACTCTGTCACTTGGAAAGAATGGCAGTTATACGACTTTGACCTCAAGGGTCAAGTACTCTAAGTAGTATAGGAAACATCCCTCACCCCTCACAATTATGCAGTTTCCTTAGATGAAATGTTCACATTTTTGTCCCAAGCATGTATTAGAATCAACAATTTAAGATATTAAAAGATTCTAAAGTATGAGATTTACAAGCATAATAAAACTTGGAATTGCCTTGTGCCATTTCTCAGGTGAGAAAAAAAATAATATTCAGAGTAGACTCAAATTGGGGTCATTCAGCACTGGCTGAAATTTGTTGGCATAATATTCTCCTGCCCAATCCATTCAGGCTCCTCTGTAGCTTATACAGGGGTGGGAATATGACTTAAAGTGCAAAAATAAAATATTTCACCCACATTAGGAGTGGGTTTCTGCTAAGTGGCCTAATTTTAGACCTCAATATGTCAGCACTTTTTCCAACTCCTTGCTTTAAAATGGAATGTAAAAACTAAACAATTAATATTCTAAGTAGCTAAGCTCAATCAGTTGGGGCTCAAAATCCAATTCCATAACCATTCTACTACCATAACTATTTATCAAAATCATTAAAAGTGACGAATGTTACCACAAAGGTCAAATTACTTAAGGTACTAAATTTCTAGTGTTGTAAACAGCAACTAAGTATATCACTTTCTGACCGTCAAATTAAGACTAAGTAGAAAGAATGTATGTACACAATTGTATTTAAAAATGAAAAACAACAAAACCTTTTTTTCACATTCAAATATATCTGAGACTATTCACTTATGATGGCCAAGAATGACAAATTTCAAAAACCAGAAAGTTGTATTATGCCTGCAACTGTTATAAATTTCTTTTCAAAAATAGAAAAAATATTCTTTGCATGCATACCTCCCTACTTATGGACGTAAGAACTTTATCTAACATTTGGTAACACACTCCACTATTTTGCTCATTAAGTACCATCATTTAAAGGCATAAAATTGGGCTGTCATATGTCTAACTAACAACTATAGCACAAAATTGTTCCAGGTACCTACCTCACTAAAATTAAGCCAATTTTATTTTTATGGATGCAAACATTTTTCCCTCATAAACACTTAATGACAGTCATACTGAACCCTCAGAACAAAAGAGGAACTGCATCTTTTGTTGCATCTTTGGTGAAAAATGCCAGTACTATATTTGTACTGTTGTCACCTCATGCATGCCCCCTTCCATTCTCTTCTTGTTTCAGGCATCCTGGTATGTTCAGTATACTTTTCTTAAAGATGCTTCAGAAGGCAAAAATTACTTGTTAGTAACACAGATCACTTTCTAGAGTTACATTTTTTTAAAAAGACAGAGATTAGTTCAAAGAACAAGTACTGCTCATTTGGTAGGGGTTTTTCCTTTGAGGATAATAAGGACCTAAAAAAAAATTATTTCTTGACTAGAGTCCTAATGAACTTAAAAAAAAAAAAAAAAAAAAACACTTTCAATCAGCAAATTGCTTAAGTTCAATAAGCAAGTTCTCAACAGGTGACAGTAACAGTCTGACTTCAATTACAACATTACGTCTGCCAAAAGAGAAGGGTCAGAAACATCTACTTAAGCTTCCTATTCAAACGGATATGTAAGGACTCTTGATTGCTCTTTCTTGATTTCTACAACCACAGACTTGCTCAGAACATGGAACTTCACTTTGTCAACATACAAGCCAAAAAGCAAGGCGTCCAGGAACAGCTTAGAGGGAGAAAGCAAAAGTTATTCACTTTCAACAACTACAGTATATTTAACCACAAAGATAGACTTTATCCAATCAATCTTTTCATTATTGCTGGTTTTGAAAATGGCCAACAATATTCATTAGGTACTGTACCATTCACATTGCATTCAAAAAAAGAAAACATGGGAAACCAAATTCTTGCTCTCCTACTCTGCTGATATGCTCTAGTATTGGCTAGAGTATGGTAGTACAAAAAGAGTCTTGTCGTGATATAAAAGGCAATAAACACATCAATGGAATAATGTTCATGAGCAGCCAAAATGAAGAAGATTCCAAAGAGGTTGAGAACCCAGGATAAAGTGTGTAAGAAATTCCAGCTTCTTGGTGTATCTGGGAAAAGGACAGAAAGATCATTTTAAAACCATATTCTTTCCAATGCTTCTAAGTCACATGTTTCTTAGGTTTGCTACTCTCATTCTTCATAGAACTTGACACCCTTCCCACAGCCACCTCTGCAGCCAGTCATCTAATGCATGGATGCACTAAAGAGATACTTACATTCAGTGACAAAGAAATTCAGCATAGTTAGGACGACTGTGTGGCCACTGAACATGTAATCTCCACAAGTGTGAACACCAGTTAGGGTCATACCAAAGCCACTCCAAATGGCAAAGGCCCGGTGCAGTTTCTCCCATACACTGCCATATATCTATAAAGAAAGCTACAAATTAGTGCTTCTAGTGCTTAGAGTGATAGGGGCTTCCAAATATCCCTCATGTTGAAATTCAAATGCCACATGACTTAGAAACAAGATCTGAAAAAAGCAACCAGACTCCCAGTCTAATTAATTCATTACAGACATCAAGAAAGGGTGGTCAGAAATATTCTGGTAATTACATGAAATCAGTGTAATTCAAATTTCTCTACTAAGAGTTCCTTTACAATAAAAAGGTCGCTATTACACAAAATATTTTCAAGTTTTTAATCTAATAATACAGTAGTATTTGCTGGTTGTTCTTGCCAATAAGAAACAGGCTATGACAAAGACAATTGCTACCACTCAGTATCTATTCTCCCCTTCTTCACTGGTAACAGAAAGTCTAATTTATTTGACACAGCCATGAACTCAACCAAAACACTGCATTTCCTAGTTTCCCTTGCAGGTGTGGTTTTGTGACTAAGTTCTATACAATAAGATGTAAATGGAAGTGTAAAAGAGTTCTGGGAAGGCTACTACTTATAAAGGAAAGAGACAACAACTAGGAGGAAGTCTTTTTCACCTTTCCTTCTTCGAGCCTATAACTCAGACATGATAGCTGAAGCTCCAGCAGCCAGGACTACTACACTGAATTAATGTTGCCAAGTGAAAGCCAAGTGTTAGGACAGGCAAGTAGAAAGAAGACTCAAGGATTTTTGACAACTCCATACAGAAGTGTTAGGATAGGAGAGAATAAAGAGAGAAGAATCATGGGTTTTTGATAAGTCCATATAGGTATACCTGACCTAATTTCAGATTTCTCTTATGAGGGAGAATAAACCACTGTTTAATTATTAAAATATGCCTTGAATTTCCTGTTACTAACAGCCAAACCCAAAGCCAACTCCCATACATAAGCTTAAAAAAAACAATCCATTTTGAGGAAGAGTTTGAGTAATGGTTCTTCTTTAAAAAAAAAAAAAAAAGCATTCTGGGGCACCTGGGTGGCTCAGAGGGTTAAAGCCTCTGCCTTCAGCTCAGGTCATGATCTCAGGGCCCTGAGATCGAGCACTGCATCAGGCTCTCTGCTCAGAAGGGAGCCTGCTTCCTCCTCACTCTCTGCCTGTCTCTCAGCCTGCTTGTGATCTCTCTCTTTGTCAAATAAATAAATAAAATCTTAAAAAAAAAAAGCATTTAACATATAATAACAGTACAAAGAATTCCTAAAATTTTACATGCATTTACTATGTGAAAGACATGGTGCTAAGCGCTTTATTTGTTACTGTATTTAATTTCCACAATCCTATGAAGTGATTCAATTATGCAGCTGAGGAAACTGGCTTAGAGAGGTCACACAGCTGGTAAATAACATAACCAGGATGTGAATCCAGTAAGTCCAATTCCAAAGTCCTATGTCTTAGAGGGCTTCTCTACTTGCTAGATGAATCATTTAATAAAGTCAATTAGGCCTTTAAAAAAAAAACTTCACAAAACAAAACAAACAACCAAAAAACCAAAAGCCTATGTTTTAAAGATTCTACTATGGTTAATTAACAGAAACAACCTCATTAGATAACACAATTTCATTAGAAATCTCACCTGCCGATTATATACTCTAGCTTTCCCTTTCTGCCTCAGTGAGAGGCAGGCAGAAAAAGGGATTTATTATTAGAGAATGGAAAGAGAAGTTACTAAAATACACATAGTTTGGTTCTTCTAAGACCTCTAATGAGAATAGGGTTGGAGACAGTACTCTTGTTAAAGTAAAAAATCAGGTAGTGAAGAACGGAGACTGCTAGGAAAATACCTCTCAGACAAGGGTAGGAAACAAGTGATGCCAGTCAAAAGAAAATAATCATTGCTCAGTTACTCAGTCTCCTTATCCCTTCCAATTTTAAATGTCCCAAATATTCTGTATTTTCTTTCTTTAAGGTGGGTCCATTGCTACATTTCAAAAACAGGTAGGTTCTTGGTTGTCCCTAAACCTCCTACTTCTGGGAATGAGATTTCAAGCAATTACTGTATTTCAATGAAAATATCCTAGGGAGTATACTGTAAGGAACTTGATTGTTACTAAGGTTATAGTTACTATCACCTTAACTTTCTATTTTTAACAACTGCTACAAATAATACAGGTCAATAAGTAGGTTATATTATAATGTAAAACAATTAACAGTATTTAGGGCAGATTTGAATAGAAATGTCCATATATAACTAAATGATAATGAAAAGCAGTCATCAGAGACAGAAAGAGGGCTATCCATACTGTAGAGGAATGGTATCTAATTTATTTTTGTAGCACACATTACAGCCTTATGCACATATAACATTCTCTTTAGTGGCTGACCCACAATTAAATCCCTCCACTACAGGAAATTCTCTTTTCAGTATAATAAGCTTATATTTTTATTCTTTAAAATCTCTTCTAATCAATTACCATACTATCTGGGGGAAAACTGTTCTATCCCTATTTCACATCATGTGCAGAAATAAATTCAAAACAGTAAAGATTTAAATATAAAACATTAAGACTGTAGGGGTACTTGGGTGGCTCAGTGGCTTAAGCGTCTACCTTGGGCTACGCTCATGATCTCAGGGTCCTGGGATCAAGTCCAGAGTTGGGCTCCCTGCCCAGCAGGCAGTCTGCTTCTCTCTTTTGCTCTGCCTCTCTCCCTCTCCCTCAGCCTCTTCCCCGCTCATGCCCACTCTCTAATAAATTAAATAATAATCTTCAAAACATAAAACTGTAAAAGTCTCATTCATCTTTCACGAATCAGAATAGCAATGACTCCAATAATTGACAGTAAGTAGTGCTGGCACAGGAGTGGGAAAACTGACATGAGTACAGTATTGGTAGTAGTTATAAATTTGTTTTTTCTGCTGGACATTTGTGCAGTATGTACTTAATGTGCATATTCTTTGATTTCATAATTCTACTTCCAGAAATTTATGTTAAGTAGATGAATAAATAATGGAAAATGCATAAATGCACAAGAACACTTATGATGGCATGACTTATAAATAGTAAGACTTGGAAAAAACATAAATACATGATTTAGAAACTGGCAAATCATGCAATGGATACTGCAGCTATTAAAAAGATAAGATATAGCCATATGTATTTTTTCAGAAAAAAAGTAAACAACATGCTATTAAATAAAATATAAACTAAAGAACAATGTCTGCAATATAATCTTACCTTTTATTTAAAAAGTATCTACTATATAAATTTATATGAATGTGTAAGCATGCTTAAAAACAGTCTATGTGGGGTGCCTGGGTGGCTGCCTTTGGCTCAGGTCATGGTCTCAGTCAGGGTCCTGGGATTGAGCCCTGCATTGGATTCCCTGCTCAGTCGGGAGTCTCCCTCTCCCTCTCCCCCGACCCCCCTCCCTGCTTGTACTCTCTCAAATAAAATCTTTCTTTTTTTTTTTTTTTAAGATTTTTATCTATTTATTTGTCAGAGAAAGAGTATGAGGGAGAGCACTAGTAGGCAGAGTGGCAGGCAGAGGGAGAAGCACGCTCTCTGATGAGGAACTCAAACCCAGGAGCCTATAACCTGAGCCAAAGGCAGATGCTTAACCAACTAAGCCACTTAGGCATCCCTCAAATAAAATCTTAAAAAAAATTCTATGTGGCTATATACCCAACTGTTAGTAGGATTATTTATTTGATGAGTGAAAGAAGAGGAAATGAAGTTTTTACTTTTTAATTTATATATTTTCAGAAAAATAAAACACTGCCGTCACAATAAATCCTAAGTATCATATTAACCCTTCTCCTTTGCTTACTGGTCAGTCTCCTAATACCTGGAGAAAGTTTTGTCACTCTTTAGCTCAGGGCTGTATTTTTAGTTATTGATCTTTTGGCTGCTTAATCTTCCTTGTTGGCATTTCAGCTATTTATATTGCAACAGAAGAACTGGCACGTAATTTTGTTTTACACATACACAAACAATATTAAAATAACAACAAAGATGCTAACACATATAGTGAATATTTGGCAATACATAACTAAAGCACGGAGGCTCAGAAAAGTGGGATAATTCTTTTGTCCGAATTTAATGAGTCACAAAGGCCAATTCTGTATATAATGTACAGGTGATTTTCAGGTTTTTAAAATTTTGGGGGTTTTTTTTGTTCCCATCTGCATAATCTCTCCTCTCTCAATTTAATTCGAAGAGAAGATATTGTCTATAATATACCAAAACAAGTTACAAAATTTAAAAACAAGTTAGCCATTATTTAGTATCTCCCAACAAGGAGTCAAGTTTAGAATAGTAGGTACTTTATTTTAAATGGAATATGGTCAAATGGAAAACTTTTAAAAAATAAGTGATAAGGACATCGAAGGAACCAATGTCATGTTATATTGATATGGAGAACAAAGGCAAAAGAAAAAAATTTCCTTAAAATTTACAGCCCATTGACAAGTCCTTGAGACAGGCCGAGTGACCTATCTCTGGGAGCTCAGTGACCTCGATGTTAATACTTTGCTAAGGGCAAAAGACAATTTTAGCTTAACATTATCCTGACCTCCAAGATCCTGTAAGTCTCCTTTAACATATAAAAATTCCTCTGGAAACTTCCTTTATCTTTATCCCCAAGACACCCTCCAAGTATTTGACTCTTGGAGGGTGTTAGTAGTCACCCTCCAAGATAATGGACCCCTGATACACATCTAAAGGGTCTCATGACTAAGGTTTTACTAGACAGTAATAAATGACTTTGTCCTAACAATAGCCGGCCCCCTCAAGGCCCTGGAAACTTTGCTTCCAAAATTCCCTAGAGACCTCATGCTAGTTCCCAACTTCCTCTCAACTTGAAAATATATAATCAATCAGTCACCTGTGACAACCCCAGTGCAGCTCCTTCTGCCCATGGGTCCTGTCCCTGTGCTTTAATAAAACCTCTTTTTGCATCAAAGATGTCTCAATAATTCTTTCTTAATCATTTGCTCTGAACCCGAACATTTCTACATCAATACGAGGAACTAAAGATGCTCAGGATGGTGGGAAAGGGAAAACTGAAGAAACTTGTTTTCTATAGCTCCACAACAAAGAACCAGTATCAATGGACAGATGTAACAAAAAAGCAGACTCTGGCTTAAGATTTCTACCAAATTATTTCTAGAGGTTTATTACAGATATTAAAAATACTGAAAAGGACATTTTAAAAATTTTATCTATTTATTTATTCTTTAGAAAGGAGAGAGAGACAGAGGGAGAGGGAGAGTCAATCTTAACCAGGCTCCATGGCCAGCATATGCTGATGCAGGGGGCTCAAACTCACAGCTCTGTGATCATGACCTGAGCTGAAATCAAGAGTTGGACACTTAGGGGCGCCTGGGTGGCTCAGTCGTTAAGTGTCTGCCTTCGGCTCAGGTCATGATCCCGGCATTCTGGGATCGAGCCCCGCATCGGGCTCCCTGCTCAGCAGGAAGCCTGCTTCTCCCGCTACCATTCCCTCTGCTTGTGTTCCCTCTCTCGCTGTGTTTCTCTCTGTCAAATAAATAAAATCTTTAAAAAAAAAAAAAAGAGTTGGACACTTAACCAACTGAGCCACGCAGGTGCCCCTAAAAATCATTTTAATATTAAAAGCAAAGTTTTTTTTTTTTAAAATTTTATTTATTTGACATAGAGAGAGAGAGAGAGATCACAAACAGGCAGAGAGACAGGCAGAGAGAGAGAGAAGGGGAAGTAGGCTCCCTGCTGAGCAGAGAGCCCGATGTGGGGCTCGATCCCAGGACCCTGAGATCATGACCTGAGCCGAAGGCAGAGGCTTTAACCCACTGAGCCACCCAGGCGCCCCTAAAAGCAAAGTTTTAGCCCTATTACATATATGGTGCTATCAACCCACCAAGAATAAGAAAGAATGATAAAGAAGGTAGCAGGCTACCTTTCCAGTACATTGCAGGTGCTGTCCTGGCACGGAGAGGGAGGTCACAAACATGGTAAAGCAGCGAAGCAAGAATACAGTGCCCATCAGACTACAGAGCCTTCGGAGAAGTATTGACCTGTGAACAGAGTGACCAAAAAGAGAGAAAGATCAGAAGAAAGCAAACCAAAAAACTACAGGAATCAAATGTTTACTTAAAAGGAGAGCAGGTAGGGAAACCACTAGAACTAGATTCTTTGAAGAAGACAGAAATCCTAAAGAAATCTTAGATCTGAACTATCATTGTCCAATAGAACTTTCTATAATGACAGCAATGTTCTATAACTGCACTGTCCAATAAGGTATCTACATGTGGCCCTTGAGCACTTGAAATGTGACTAATACATCCAAGGAACTGAATTTTGATTTTATTTCATTTTCATTAAGTAGCCACATGTGACTAGTATCTGTCATGTTAGAGAGTGCTGACCTAAGAGCATCATTTCATTGAAAAGAAGATATGGCTAAGAGAAAGTAAAGGAAATATGCAAGAAAGAAGACTAGTACCTAGCCTGACTCTTAGCTTAATGTTAGTGCTGTTATTCATATATTGCTCATTAATTATTTACTTTATGAGAGGCAAAATTAAACAGGATTCTAGGGAATTTTTGCTCAATAATTAACACTGTAAATTGGTTACTGATAGTAGCTATCTTAAACATTCTCTAACTTTCCCAAACTTAAAGTATAAAAATATGAAGTTTTTTAAAATACTAAGTTTTATATTAAGTATGCCTAGCAAAAATATTGAACTGCACTGTGATATCACTTGTGCTGTCATATTATTTTTTAAAATGTCCAAACCAAAACAGACTATAATAATCTTAAGCACAGGGACTAGGATTTACACATTTTCAAAATGCTTTTCCCACACTCAAAGCAGCATTGAACACAAGTCAAGAGATCTCAAGTTTTAGTGTGTACACTTGGGATGGAGCCTAGGAAACTACATTTTAACAAGAAACCAGGTGATTCTAATGAAAGCAGTACAAAGGCCACGTTAGAGAGAAACACTTTCTTTGACTAATTAAACACCAAAACTTGCATTTAGCTGTCTACTGCTATGCTTTGCTAAACCTACCAAAGTTTCCTAGATGGTAAATTCTTTGTTTTGAAGAGTAGATAAATTCAAATTCACAGGGTCTTGTGAGCCAAAGTTAAACCACAAAGCAGCAGTAGTATTACACGTTTTTAAACCACCTCTGGTTTTAAGCAATCCAGAGTTAAAAAAATAATGCTGGAAAATGGGAAATGAAGCACAATACAGCCTACAAGTGTGACAACAATAGCAATGATCAACCTTTCTTTTCACCTTCAAAGCAATGAAATTAACTGCTGCTTAGGACCTATAGTCCATCACTGGTTTACCTCAAATGCTTCCTGGTGAGGAGGAAAGGATAAAAAATTCAAGAAAGTGTTCCTATTCTTCATCAGTGTCCACAGACAATGGATACCAGATCTACAAACTTCATAGTTTGTCAAATTTTTTCTTCATTATGCTTTATTTTTTTTACTTAAATCAAGTAATTTCCCCTCAGTAAGTAGGAAAAAAGCTTCCCCTTACACTTCATTTTAATAAAAAAATTCCAAAGTGCCAAAGAAGCACTTTCCCTATTTAGCAATTTCCTGTATCATCTTAAGCAAACCACACTGACTAGATGTACATGGTATGCAAAATAATCCCTCCTCTAATGGGCCTCCTCCAAGCAGAGAATTTCTTTCTTCCAAACACTGTCCTTGACCACAGACTGTCCTTGGAGGAGTTTCTATCCTTCTACAAAAAATGACATTTCTGATTTGTTTTCAAAGAAAGTTATGGCTAGACTATCAGCAGTTGGCTCATGGCTGAACATCACCAATTCTGATCTTTGCCCTGCAGAATATATTCAGAACACCACTAAATATGTGTGTATTACCTCACAGTGACTTTCTTGTTGATCAAACCCAAATCATTTTTCATGACTAAAGGAAATTAACAAGGAAACTACAAAGGAAGAAACAAGGTTTGATGAACTTTATCCAAGACAGTCAAAATCTTTTGTCTTTTAATGGCATAACTGAGGTACCTGTGTTTGTGAAGAAGAAGAACCAGGAGCCAAATATAGCACAAAATCATGCCACATACTTCTGTCATGGCAAAGGCCCATGGGATTCTAGGAACACTGGAATAGAAAAAAATTACATTTTGGACTGACAAGAAGTGTATGTATGTAATTGACACCCTTTGCAATAAGATACTCTTTTCAATTGCTTCCTATTAACTTTTATCTCTTTTTAGGAGATGGTATTTAAAGAAACTGGGGGGAAAACCTGTTTAGTTAAGTAGTCCTTTTACCAAAACCTCTTTGCTCTCCGTGATTCCCAATTAATGGTTCTCTGTGAAGAGGTTACAACCCTTTTCTTCCTCCCTGTAGCATGGTAGACCTGGATACAGAATTGCCCACAAACATCAATGGGAAGAATTTTACTTCTTGCATGATATGCTAATTGAAGAATCAGGGCTTGAACTTGAGTCCTCTTTTTTTTTCTTGTTTAATAAACTTGTTTTTGTTTTAGAGGTAATAAATAGTTTTTGTTTTGTTTTAATCCTTTATTTCTCTGTGCCCTCCTTTGTTTTATATTTCTGTTTTCTTCTCTCTTTTCCATTGGTTCCTCTTTCTTCACCAAATCCACGGCTCCCATGGTTATTCATTAGTAAAATACATGTCACATTTCTAAATTTAAAAAGAGAGGGCATCTAGCAGGCTCAGTCGGTGAAGCATGACTCTTGATCTCAGGGTTGTAAGTCTGAGCCCCACACTGGGTGCAGAGATTACTTAAAAAATAAAATCTTAATAAATAAATACATACATAAAAAGAGGAGGAGGAGAAAAAGAAAACAGGAGGGAACAGAGTAAAGGTGAAAATGAGCTAGTGCAATCAGATTGTCTGGTAGGATTAGTTGTCTTATTTTATTCTTTGTACATTTCCACTAAAAATTTTTGTACAATAATGTGTTAATTTTATAACTAAGGAAATAAAGGTATTTATTAAAAAGAAAACATGAAATCTGAATGAAAGATATTAAGAGTCTACTGCAAACATTCAGAGTAAGTGAAGAGAGTCAATCATCTTTAGTCAGGGACTTACCTTTTATTTATTACCTCAGAAAAAATACTCTTCTGTATTTTTAATCTATTGTTGCCTTATTTATCTGGCATTACTGCGGAATGGGTTATTTCACATATCAAACATTTTCAGATAAAATAAAGATTCCTGAGGCACCTGGGTGGCTCAGTCAGTTGAGCATTTGAGTCTTGGTTTCAGCTCAGGTCACGGTCTTGGGCTCTGTGCTCAATAAGGAGTCAGCTTAAGATTTTCTCTCTCCTTCTCCCTCTGCCTCTCTACCCTCAAATAAATACATCTTTAAAGATTTTTATTTATTTGACAGAGAGAAACACAGCCAGAGAGGGAACACAAGCAGAGGGAACGGTAGCGGGAGAAGCAGGCTTCCTGCCGAGCAGAGAGCCCGATGCAGGGCTTGATCCCAGGACCCTGGGATCATGGCCTGAGCCGAAGGCAGATGCTCAACGACTGAGCCACCCAGGCTCCCCTAAATACATCTTTAAAAGAGAGATTCCTCTAAGTGACTTTTAACTATATAAACTTTTAAAATGAACATTTAAAAACACCGTATTTGTTTATATACATATATACACATATCCAAAAATATGTATGTGTATATATATATATATTTAAATTTATGTAAAACAGTTTTACAATGTTTAGGATGAAAATAAATTTTTTGTCCCACCCTCTACCTAATTCTTGCTCCCCAGAGGTAATCAATTTCACACTTGTGTCTTATTCAGCATTGTATCTTTTAGTTAGCCCCCCTCTTACCTCCCACTCCCATTTTCTCTCCCCTATGCTCAATATTGTTTCACAATTTTTTAAAAAACAATTTTTGGCTTTTATTTAAGTCTGTAAATACCATTTGCAGCTGAGTCAGTAGAGAACAATCCCTTTTTTTTTTTTGAGAACAATCCCTTTCTTATAGCAGAAATTCTTATAATTCTCTAGAGCTAAAATATAACTTTTTTTTTTTTTCAGTTTGCTCTGTTTCTTGTGTGCCTATGACCATTCATCTTTTTTTTTTTGACCATTCATCTTTAAACTATTCTATCAATTTCAATTTTTCCTTTTGGGGAATTTCTCCTAGAGCTCTTGTCTTTTTTTCCCCCAATTTAGTATAGCTGCATTTTCTAATCCTCCTGTATGGCTCTTTTTTGAAATAAAATTTGACCTTCTTCTTGGAAATTCATCTTTTCTTTATTAGAATCGTTTCCTGAATCCCTGTTCTCCTCTTTTTCAGTTTACTCCTTAGTTTTGTTTTTTTTTTAAAGATTTTATTTATTTATTTGACACAGAGAGATCACAAGTAGGCAGAGAGGCAGGCAGAGAGAGAGGGGGAAGCAGGCTCCCTGCTGAGCAGAGAGCCCGATGTGAGGATGTGAGGATGTGAGCCGAAGGCAGAGGCTTTAACCCACTGGGCCACCCAGGCGCCCCTGCTCCTTAGTTTTGATGATGTGTATCTTCCAGTTGTTTTCTAAGAAACAGAGGTGAAGGGTAAACTTGGTTGTTATTGTTTTTTATTCTTGTTGTTGGGGGCGGGGGGCGGGAAGAGCAAAGAGAGAATCTTAGACTCTGCATCCAGCTCAGAGCTCCATGCAGTGTTCCATCTCACAAACCTGAGATCATGACGTAAGCAGAAGCCAATAGTCGGGATGCTCAACTGATTGAGCCACACAGGAACCCCTTAAACTTGTTTTTAATGTTAATTTTACTGAGGTTTAATTTACAACCAGAAAAAAAAATCATCCCTGTTGGGTGTACAGTTCAATGAGTTTTGACAAACATATTCAGTCATATAACCACAATAAAGATATAGATATTCATCACTCCAAAAAGTTCCCCTGTGTTCCTATACAATCAATCCCCTCTCTCATTTCTAGCCCTGGGGCAACCACTCAGCTTTCTGTCCTATATAGGTTTGCCTTTCCCAGAATGGTATATAAATGGAATCACACAGTATTTATCTACATAACCTTTTGTATCTTGCTATTTTCACTTGGCATATTTCAGATTTACCCATGTTATTTCATGTGTAAGTCTTTATCTACTCTTTATCTATAATTTCTTTATCCATTCACTGGTGGATGGATATTTTGGATATTTGATGGATATTTGGATATATCCAGTTTTGGGTGGTTCTGAATAAAGACCACTACACGTCTTTGCATGAACATACGTTTTCATTTCTCTTAGGCAAACAACAGTGAAACTGTTGTGTCCTATGTTAAGGGTATGTTTAACTTTTTAGGAAACTGTCAAACAGTTTTAAAAGCAGTTATGTCATTTTGCATCTCTACCAGCAATACATGCAGAGTACCAGATGCTCTAGGTCCCCATCAGATGTTATAAATTTTTTTCATTTTAGCAATTTTAGTAGCTGTGGGGTTGGAGAGTAAATATTTAAAGACATAAAAACTTAAAAATTTCCTTGGGTCTAGCCTTATAACTAATTGGCAGTTTGCCTGGACAGAGAATTCTAGATTAGACCTTATTTTCTCTCAGAAAGTTAAAGATAATTGCTCTTGTCTTCTAGCTTCCACTCTTGTAAAGAAGTTTGATGTTATTTGGATTTCTGATCTTTGTATGTTACTTGTTCAGTCTCTCTCTCTCTCTTTTTTTTTTTACTTGTTCTGTCTCTTAAGCTTTTAGGGGGAGCCTGAGTGGCTCAGTGGGTTAAAGCCTCTGCCTTTGGCTCAGGTCATGATCTCCGGGTCCTGGGATCAAGCCCTGCATCAGCCTCTCTGCTCAGCAGGGAGCCTGCTTCCCCCCTCTCCCCCACCTGCCTCTGCCTACTTGTGATCTCTCTCCCTCTGTCAAATAAATAAATAAAATCTTAAAAAAAAAAAAAAAGAAGCTTTTAGGATCCTCAGTCTAAATCCAGGGTTCTGAAATTCTCCATTTCTTGTACTGGGCCCTTTTGATCTAGAAAGCCACATTCTTTGAATTTGGGAAATTTCCTTATATTCTATCCTAAATAATATCTTCTCTTTTTCTGTTTTCTGTTTACTGTTTTTGTTTACTGTTGGGTCAATTGGGCGATCTTTCTTTTTCTCCTCTACTTTTTTAAGATTTTTTTTTAAAAGTAATTTCTACACCCAATGGGGGGCCTCAAACCCAGAATTCTGAGATCAAGAGTCACATGTTCCACTGATTGAGCCAGCCAAGAGCCCCTCTTCACTACTTTGCACTTGTTCTACATACTGGGCAATTTCTTCAAATGTATGTTCCAACTAGTCTGCTGGATTTTAAATTTCTACTTTCATTTTTTATTTTCCAAAAGCTTTTTTTTCTCTGAATTTTTCTTTTTTGTAGTCTACTGATAATGGTCTTGTAAAATGCAACATCTCTTACCTGTGAGAAAAGGCTTATTTTTTTGGTGTTCTTCTGCTCCCTATTTTATATTTCCTACTTTGCTTTTTTGTTTGCATTGTTCTGTTTTCCTTAAATGTCTGGTCATTCTTGACTGTTCATTCATATCTGACAGTGAAATACTAAAAAAATAATAATTTGATGCTCTTTGTGCATAGACTGAGCTTGTCATGTTGTGGGTTTCACTGCAGAGTGATAGAGCAGAGGTCTGATTGAAGAGATAGAGATATCTCCCCTACCACAATATCTATAAGTCCTTTTCTCTTGTGCAGGTTTTTCAAGGAGAGGAATCTGTTTTCTGCTTAGAAAACTGGCACTGGGTGGGAGTAGGGATGGGAAGTTTGGCTACTTAAGGAAGGGAGCTAGAAGTCGCAGTGCTCAGTATGTAAATTTATAGTAATCACCTTGAAAACACCTTTGTTCTCATCTGGGCATGGTATCCCAGAGTCTCTCACATTTAACTAGTCTGAAGAATATACCACTCATCTTCTGTTGGAATAGAGGTCTAAAAGCTTCTTAAGTTGCTTTTCAACCAATTCTCCCATATTTATCTGTACCTGGTCATGAAAGATGCTTGGTGCCACCTGTTTTGAGAGTTTTTCTGGAGCTCTGAAATACAAATAAAGTCACCTCTTGGACACTGCTAGTCTCCATTCCCATTTTTACAATAGGGACTAAGTGTTCTACTTTCCAAACTTTCATCATTATCACTGTTTTTGCCTTCATGGGATTATAGGGTTCCCTCTCATCTCCTTTTACTGTCATTTTAGTGAAGTGTTGTAAGGAAATGTTTATTCAGTATCTCATATTTATTTTGATGCAAAGTTTTCTAAAATGCATTATACATGGATATGCCTCTTTTTTCTGGATAAAAATTTAATTTTCTTTGGTAATTTAGTCATGATTGTGAACACCAATTATTGCACTGAACATGGTAATGACTTCAGGGACTATTGAGGAATGAAGGTTAAGCTCCAGAGTACAGGAGTTTTTCCTTTATTTATGTTTGCTTTTTCTAGTGCTTCTGGTTCTTCCCTTGGTATTATGGCTATCAGCTAACCCTTCTCACTGTTTTAAGAGAGCCTGCCTATACAGACATCCCTTTCTCCTAATTTTCTATTTATGATGTGCTGAAGGTCTTGGAATTCTGTGACTTAAGCTTTAGATGCAGACTCTGAAACAAAGATCAGTGTGAAAGTGAATAGCAGTGTTCCCAAGAGAGACCTTAGTGTAGTGAGGAAATAAAATCAGGAAGGCGAGTAAGCAAGGCAAGGGTGAGACATTAAACAAAGCCTTGTGGAGTAACTATGGCAAGGGTTAACTGTGGCTCAGTCCTGTGTGGAATTTGCAAGACAGTGTAGGTCTGACCTAAAAGTTGTCCCAATTAGAGTGAAGAGAAATAAAATATTTATATCCTATCTCATCAGTCATTGGTTACAGGCTGTTGCTGGTGGGATATAAAGTCCTAAGCATGTTTGCCTCTTTCTAAGCATACAAAATGTGCTCAAGTGCTCATATGCAGCTCTTCAACAGAGACACATTTACTGGATGTTGGGAGTATCTGTGTGCAAGAAAATGAAAAAGAGATCTGAAAGTATATAGGAAGAACACTGACAGCACTTGCTACCATTCTCCTAAGAATAAAGCTCACATGTTTAAGAGCATGAAGATTTATAGTGGGAGGCACTACAGAGAGGCAAAATTTGGCTTCAAATCCCCAGAGCAAACTGAAAATCACATATAGGTTTAAACAAAACTTTGTACATAAATGTTCAGAATCAGCATTATTAATAGTAGCCAAAAAGTGAACAACCATTCATCAACTGATGAACAGATAAACAAAATGTAGTATATCCATACAATGGAATATTATTCTGTAATAAAGAGGAATGAAATACTGATACATACTACTGTATGGATGAATCTTAAAGACATTATGCTAAATCGAAGAAACCAATCACAACAAAAGGTCACATATTGTATAATTCCATTTACACGAAATGTCCTGAATAGACAAATCAGCAGATACAGAAAGTAGATTAGTGGTTGCCAGGGAATGGAGGGAGGAGGGAATGGAATGGTACTGATAATAGATAGGGGTTTCTTTCTAGGGTGATGAAAATGTCCTGGAATTAGTGGTGATAGTTGTACAATTGTAAATATACTAAAAACTACTGAATTGTACACTTTAAAAATAAGATCCTCATTTTTCTTCTAGGCCAGTTTTCCTCCTTTCTCCCACTATGCCTTGGTTATATAGTCTATATAGAACCTCAGCCTCAGAACTATTCTATGTTCTGGATTTGCTTGAAAATTTTCTCATGATTAGATTTAGGTTATATTTTTGGGAGGGGGGGGTGCAAGATAGATGATGTTGTGAACATCATATCCAATGCACATAATGTCACTCTGTCAAATGTAGCAATGATACATTTGATCATTTGGTTAAAATGATGCATGTCAGATCATGCCATCGTCAAGGTACCTTATTTTCCAGGTAATTAAGTAATATGTGAGATATTTTCTAATTATGTGAACATCCTTGACCTTTCACCTAATGATTTTAGCATCAACTGATGACTTGCCTGAATCAATTACTAGGTTGGATGTTGCAAAATAGGCCATCTATGTTTATTCATACTATTCTTGAAGAATATCCCCTCTCACTCCCCCACTTTTTGTTTATCACTATGGATTCACAGATTCTCTTACTCAATATATTAGAATCCATTACCATCATTATGTTTTTGATGTTCCAATTGTCCAAGTTTGCTCAGTGCAAGCCCCTTCAAACCAACTTATATGCTCTTTTGACATGCTTTCATTGGTTTAATGCACTCCCTTGCTTTATGGAACAAGAGCTGTTTTACTCATTTTATACTTTCCTTGTCCCACACTTAAAACCAGTTCATATCAGTTCTTAGAAATCTTCCTCATTCTTCTTTGATTAAATAGTACTCTTCTATGTAGACATACTATAGTATATTCAATCAGTTTTCCACGGATAAGCATTTAGATTTTCAATATTTACAATTACTACAAATAATGTCATAATGAATAACTGTACATATGTTGTTTCATATTTGTGGATATATATCTTTAGGTAAGTTCCAGAAAGTCTCCTATTTTCTTCTGAATCCGTAACAATTAGCTTTTGTTGTTATTGACTCTTGTGACGGTCACAGATGACCAACACGTTGCTAAATCCAGTCATCAACTATCCATTTTACTTGATTCCTCAGCAGAACCTGAAACAGTTAATTATTAATTATTCCTGCCCTCTTACTTTTTTTTTTAAGTTGGCTTCCAGGATACTACTTTCTCTTTCTGCCCTGACATTTTCAGTTGTCTTTGCTGGTTTTGCTTTATTTATTTATTTATTTTTTTAAAGATTTTATTTATTTGACAGAGAGAAACACAGTGAGAGAGGGAACACAAGCAGAGGGGATGGTAGTGGGAGAAGCAGGCTTCCCGCAGAGCAGAGAGCCCGATGCGGGGCTCGAACAGGTCCCTGGGATCTGACCTGGGCCGAAGGCAGACGCTTAACGACTGAGCCACCCAAGCGCCCCTGGTTTTGCTTTAATTCTCAGACTTCCATTACAATGTTCTTGGGCTCCAACTTTAAATTTTCTTTCCTCTACCAACTCATTCCCTAGAATACCTTCTCTCACATCATGGCTTTACATCCTGGCAACTTCCAAATTTCAGCCTGTATATCTCTGAACTCCAACCCATCTTTCTGTCTCTTATGTGACATCTGATCTTGTGTAAAAGACATCTCAAATTTGACATGTCCAAAACCAAATCCTTAATTTTTTCTCTCAACTCTTTCCATAGTCTTCCCATCTCTGTAAAGGGCAACTCCATCCTTCCAGATGCTCAGGTCAAAAATCTCAAGAGTAATCCTTGACTTTTCTTACACCTTACATGCAAATCCATCAGCAAATCTTGTGGTGGTGCTTTCTAAATATATGAATAGAACTTGACTCTTTCACATCATCTCTCCCACTATTATTCTCATCCAATTCACCTCATTTCTGTCTAGATGAATTCAATAATTTAATCTCTGCTTTCCCACACCCACATCCACACCCAGGCTATTCTCAATACAACAACTATAGTTACCTTTTAAAATGGAAGTTAGATCACTGTACTCTTATCCAAATACTTTCCAATGGCTTCCCTTTTCATTCAGAATGAAAGCTAAAGTCCACAAAATGGTCTACAAGTCACTATACAATCTAGATCCCTGTCTCCTCTCAGACTTCATTTCCAACAGTTCTCCCCACCTCTCACTTACTGTTTCTTGAACATGCTAAGGATACTATCAATTCAGAATTTTTGCACCTTGCTGTTTCCTCTGCTTAGAATACCTTCCCCAGATATCTACATGCTTTCTTCCTTACTTCCTTAGGTTCTTCTGTTTATAGTTGGGAAAACTGTATGGAATAGGGGAAGAGATATAGGGATCTAACAGCTTCTTAAACAGTTCCACTTGATTCTTCTTATTTTAGCACCACCCTTTCGCCTGCAGTATCCAGAACTTTGAGAAATCTGCAGCATAGACTGGGTTGGTTCTGTTTTCCTAACTACTGTTTTAGAATTAGGTTATTTTAGGTCTGTTAGTTGCTACTCAACCATCTACTTTCAAACTTCCAAAAATGTACTACTGCTTTCTCCTCTCTTATCTGCCCCATCCTTGTAGGCTTACAACTTAAACAAACAAAAACTTCTATACTATATTTCTAGTCAGGGTTTGAGAGGAACAAAATGTGATATATAAGTCATTCTGACATTGTAACATGGATACATTGATTCATTTCATTTTAAAAAACATGTACTATAAGGCACTTCAGAAAGGTAAAACAGTTTATAAAAACAAACAAGAAAGCTCTACAAACTTTAAAAGCTTTAAAAAAAATCACAAATATAAAAACAGTTTTGAAATTTGTTCTATTCTTATTTTTCATATGCATATACTATATTCTTTTTCATGCACTCAGCATTTCATAAAAACAAGATCCTATCAATGAATCAGTTTGTACTATTTGTGATAATTCCAATTTATGTGGTGATACAGGAGCCCTCCCCCTACTTTTGGAAAAGGTGAACCCCGTTCATCACAAAAAAAGTAACCAAATTTCATTTATTACAGACATCATTCCATGAAACCCTTTTACAATCTCAAGTGTCCAATGAGCTATAATATAGCTATTAAAAAAAAAATAAACTAAGCAGTGGCCTTTCCCACTCACATAGGCTTATGGTCTAATTTACTCTAGGAGAAAAAGGCAATTTCAAAGTATATCTTCATATATCACCAGATAAAGCAAACAGAAAAGTACCAACCAAAATAATAATAAAAAACATAATTATCATAAATACATTATTATCATTGTGTTATAGCAACTTTCTGCAAACTTGGCAACTAGAAATAAAACTTACCTGTCTAAGAAGATATCTGGGAGTGGTGGGTAGGTCTGCATATCAGGCACTCGCTCATGGACTATAACCATAATGAAAGATGTGAACCCAAATACTATAAAAACATATATACAACTCAATATGGTCTTCCAGTACTCTGGGTCCAATCTTCGAATAGAATGTTTGTTTTTACCATTCATGTATTGGTACTGGTCAGAATTCAAATCAGTGATGGGTCCATCACAGTCATGTGAAGGCTCCCCATTACAGAGCCACTCTGCGCTGTGAAGAGCACTAATGAAAGGTGTCATGGAACCCATGGGACTGTCACTGTTGTATCCCATCTCTTCTAAAACATCAATATGTATTTTCTGCAATTTTCGAACTGAGAGCATTAACCTTTTAATGTCCCCTAAGATTTTGATTTCCAGAGGAGGAGACCGGAGATCATATTCAGTCAATGTTAATAATGTGATTCCATCAAGTCGATGCTTATTACATAAAATGTCCACATATTCAAAAAAGCCTTCATCCTTCAGCCAAACAGCTACATGCTTGGTAGTCCAGCGACGAATGCAAAGGTGTTTAGGAACAGCCATTTCCTCCTCTACTGCCTGTCCAGGGAAAACAGGAAAACAAAACAAAAAACTTCAGTGTGTCCTAATAACTCCTTTAAGACCAAACACATGCAAACATACCAGAAACAATAATTTATTTATATTGATCTACTGGCTTCTAGAAGAGAGTAAAAGGAATGAAAATTACTCAGTGATTGGTTTTCAGTAGATTAACATTCTAATAATTTTATGCATATAAACCCAACAGCAGAAGGAAGGCAAATTTTTTTACAAAAAATTACTCTACAAATGGCCTTTCCACACCATAGCAACCATAACTTAATTAAAAATGCCCACTGTTGAGAATTGAGAAAAATCGTATATTAATGCTTTTCATAAAATAAGATACAGAAAGATAATACATAAAAATAAAAACCAAATTTCAGAAATCTGCATGTTTGATTAAGTATCTCCCAACTCTCCCAAATGAGAAAACAAAAACAACAACACAAAGGCAGATAGATAACTAGTTTTAGGAAATTCCTTAAACATATTTCCATCCACTATACAAAATAACGATTTCTACAACAGATATAAAGCCTGTAAACTAGATATAAATATCTATAAATATCTTAATAGCTCAGTTCTTTCTATACCTTGAATATACCATTATAGAACTGAATAAGCAATTTCCTTCTTTAAACTATAACCGACATTTCAGTGACAAAATTTTTAAAAGAACACTGTTATTTTGATGTACTCACAAATCCGAAGACCCAAACTTTATATTGGTTTATAGAAGGCCAATAATTACTGTTTCAAAAAGTACTAATAATTTTTAATACCTTGATCCATACAATTCTGTTAATGTTCTTTTTCCATTTTAAAACTTTCAGTAACTTGGATCTCTTTAAGATCTATAAGATACAGAGGAGACAAAGGCCTACACTAAAAAAAACCCTATTTCTCTAAAGTACTTTTCACATTACTAAAGTATGTGGGTTTTCTGACATTTTCCAGATTTCTAAAGATCCTACTTCCTTCTGAAATGATTCTTTTAAAAACACAGTAGGCAAACTTTAAAGCATAAAAACAACAACAATGATGACAACAAAGAATGATACAAGAAATACCCATGTGCCCATTACCCAGCTTGAAAAAATAAAAAATAATTCCAATACAGATGTTCTGTTTCTTAATCTGGGTATTAGTATACAGGTATGTTCACTCTGTAAAAATTCAAGAAGCTATATACTTACGGTCTACACTTTTCTCTACATATGTTAAACTGTTTTATTTTATTTATTTTTTAAAAGATTTTATTTATTTATTTGACAGAGAAAGAGAGAGATCACAAGTAGGCAGAGAGGCAGGCAGAGAGAGAGAGGAAAGCAGGCTCCCTGCTGAGCAGAGAACCCGATGCGGGGCTTGATCCCAGGACCCTGAGATCATGACCTGACCCGAAGGCAGAGGCTTTAATCCACTGAGCAACCCAGGCGCCCCTTAAACTATATCTTAGTTTGTTTTAAAAGCCAAAAACAAAACATCAATACAAGTGAATGTCCTTCTCTGGTATCATCCCTTTCCAGATGAAATAATTCTTGATTTTGGAGTTTATCATTTCCTTATAACATGCATATTTGGCTATGAAAAACTTCTATGCTTACCTATGCTGAGAAAAGTAAAAAATTGCTACTGTGCTATATTCTTCCACTCTCCACACAAATTCTTGCCATTAAGACTCATAATCAATTGAAAAAGGAAGTTATTTTAACTACATGAGCACCACTACACCATCAGAAATATTCAGCTAGCAAGAAACACTTACTAAATACTTCTTAATTGCTAAAAAGCAATCTTAATCATATTTTGTTTCCAAACAGAGTTTTTCATATTATCAATCCACAATAGCTTTTCAGTCTTAGGAAATTAACAGCATATCCACCTGAAAGTATCTGTATGTTTTAAAAGGCTAATTCTTACATACTGTAGAGCTATAAGAACTCTCTCTTACTCAGCTCTTTTTAGCTACATCACCATCCCTAAGGCCAAGGAATTACACATTTTATGCAGTTTAATACTGAATCTTATACACACTAATGTACATCATTTAATATAAGTTATTACATATATATAAAATCCCATTAATATATCATTTTGCTGTTTTAGTTCATATATATACCCAGATGGTTTCATCCCACCCACTACATACATCTTTTTCCCAAGATATGCTTTGAATAAATTACTTCGTTTTGAATATCTAAAAAGTACATGCTACAAACTGTAGCAGTTGCAATGTAGCATATTTGGGAAGCTCATCTCACACACAAAAAGGCCAGATTTCCTCTGTCATTTATCTTCTATTCTGCGGCCTTTCTCCTTTCTCAAACGGCTTACCACCAATGGGTTCCAAGTCACTCCCATCCTTGCAGCATTATCCTCCAGTATGGTTTTGTCTCATACATTGCTCAAAATGATCTTCTCTCTCATAGCTTTTTTCCCGTCTTACATCATGGTTCTCTATACCCTCAATCAGGCTAACAGGCTTTGAAAGTGGTGTTTTAGTTGCTAGAAAATATGAGTTACACAAGGAAGCCTTCTGGAAGTCTTTGAGCCTGCTGTGGCAATGCCCTAAAAACATGACACACTCCACTAATGTGCTTCATCAGGTCAGGACATGTCCTTTAATTGTATGCTACTACACATAGTTACAGACCCATATTTAGCTAACACTGTGAAACCTGCTCTAAAGAGGTATATTAAAAAGATGATAAAAGGCTTTAAGGCCAATTTAATATTTCTGTTGTGCTATAGACACTACATGAAACAGGAGACTTTGAACAAACATGGCAGTTATAAGTTTCATACGAATCCAAAATATGAAGAAATTAGGTTAGTAAGTTTATAAGAACATTTTCAACTTTTTTTTTGAGGGGGAAGGGTAGAGGGAGAAGGAAAGAGAATCCCAAGCAAGTTCCACACCCAGTGTAGAGCCTGATGCAGGACTCTATCTCATGACCTCAAGATCATGACCTGAGCCAAAAATCAAGATTTGGCACAGGACACAAATGGGTGAGGCCTGGCAGACTTACTGAGTTGAGGAGATGGAGGTGAGAGTCTGGGGAGATCCAGGTGGCTAGTGTTCATGAAACAGAATACTGGAGAGGAGGAAGGTGCACAGAGAGAACTTGTTATGGACTGAATGCTTGCGTCTCTCCAAAATTCATATATTGAAATCCTAGCTCACAATTAGGAAATGATTAGGTCATGAGGCAGAACCTCCATAAATGGGATTAGTTCCTTATAAGAGATATCCCAGAGAGTTTTATCACCCCTTCCACCATCCAAAGACAAAGCTAGAAAATGACTAGGAAGCAGGAGGCAGGCCCTCACCAGACACCAAATCTGCTGGCTTTGATCTTGGGACTCCTCAGCCTCCAGAACTGTGAGAAATAAGTATGTTTTAAGACACTCAGTCTACAGTCATTTTGTGATAGTAACTCAAAAAGACTAAAACAGAACCCCAGAGATCTGCAGACTTGCCCTTAAACCTGTAGCTGAATACTGATCATGACATATATACGAGGAAACAAAACAGGACAGAAAATAGAACCACGCAGAAAGATTCGGGGGAACAACATACAGTATATACACAAGACCAATAGAAAGAAGTCCCTACCCCAAAAGCCAGACCAAAAAAAACCAAAAAACAAAAAAAACCCACAAAACAACAAAACAAATAAAAAAACAAACAAAAAACTCACAATCCATGGGGCATTGGGTAAAACACACAGGAAGATCTTGCTACAGTAGTGAGACAAAATTAATTCCAAAGCAGAAGTTATTCAACTGGTACCAATTTGCCACTCCTCCCCACATTTGGCATTTTCTGGTTGTCACAAATGGGGGGGGGGGAGAGGAGTCACTTAAAGGGTAAAGGCTAGGGATGCTGTTAAACACTTTACTAGGCACAGCATAGCCCTTCATAACAAAAAATTAACTGATCCAAAATGTTATAGTGTTGATACTCAGAAACCCTGCACTAAAATGAACATGTCTCTGGTCCAGCCAAACAAAAGCAAGATCCAAAAAGAACAAATTATTTTCCAGTAATTTAACTACCTCCCACAACAAAACTCAAGAATATTACTAGGAATACAAAAGTATCCAGCACCCAACAGATAAAATCCATAATGTCTGGCATCCAATCAAAGATTACCAGACATGTAAAGTAGGAATTCACCTATAATGAATAGCAAACCAAGCAGTCAGAACTAACCCAAAACTGATACAAATAATAGAATTAGCAAATAAATTAAATTATAAGAATTCTATTACATATGTTCAAAATGTTAAGAGACATAGACACAACACTCAATTCAAACTTCTAAAAATGAAATTACAATATATGTAATGAAAAATATACTGGATGAAATTAAGAGCTGATTCTTGGGGCACCTGGGTGGCTCAGTCGTTAAGCGTCTGCCTTCAGCTCAGGTCATGATCCCAGGGTCCTGGGATCGAGCCCCACATCGGGCTCCTTGCTCAGCAGGAAGCCTGCTTCTCCAGCTACCACTCCCTCTGCTTGTGTTCCCTCTCTTGCTATGTTTCTCTCTGTCAAATAAATAAAATCTTTAAAAAAAAAAAAAAAAAAAGAGCTGATTCTTATCTGTGAGAATAATAATAAACCTGAAGACATAATAGGAATTATTCAAAAGGAAACACAAGATCATTTTTCCCTTTCTTCCAAAAAAGGAGAGAACCAATCTCTTTCTTTCTTTCTTTCTTTGAGGGAGGGGAAGGGGGCAGAGAGAGAGGGAAAGAGAGAATACTAACGTGGGGATTGATCTTACCACCCTGAGATCATGACCTAAGCTGAAATCAAGAGTCAGATTTTTAATCAACTGAGTCACCCAGGCACCCTCAGGAGAGAATATTTCTGAATTTATTCCATGAGGCCAGTATTACCCTGATATCAAAATCAGGCAATGACAGCCCAAGAAAATAAAACTATAGCCTGATAATCCTTTAAAAACATAGATGCAAAAATTTAAAACAAATCTTAGACAATCAAATCCAACAATATTTAAAAAAGAACTAATATATTATAACCAAGTGGTACTTATCCCAGGAATGCAAAGTTAGTTTAACACTTGAAAATTGAAATAATTCACCAGATTAATAAGCTATAACAGGGAAACCACATGATTATTTCAAAAGATACTAAAAAAGCTGGGGTGCCCAGCTGGCTCAGTTGGAAAAGCATGTGACTCTTGATCTTATGGTCATGAGTTTGAGCTCCACGTTTGGGGCAGAGATGACTTAAAAATAAAGTCTTTAAAAAAAAAAAAGGACACTAAAAAAGTATTTTTACTTTTTAAAAAAATCCAACATTCATTCCTGATAAAAACTCTCAACAAACTAAAAATAGAAGCCTCATCAAATTGATAAAGGGCATCTTTGAAAACCCTATAGCTACCATTGTACTTAATGATGAAAGACTGGTCTCAAGGAGCAAGATGGCAGAGGAGTGGGAGGGTGAGATATTATCAGATCCCAGAAGTTCAGCTAGATAGTTATCAAACCATTCTAAACACCTACAAACTCAACAGGACAGAAGAGAAGAAGAATAGCAATTCTAGGAACAGAAAATTGACCACTTTCTGGAAGGTAGGATGTATGGAAAAATGAATCCAAAGCAACAGGAAGATAGATCGCCGGGGGAGGGGTTGGCTCTCGGCCAGCCGCAGAGCTGAGAAGCACAAAATTGGAACTTTTAGAAGTCTGCTCCACTGAGGGACAGCTCCTGAGGCTAAGTGGGGGTGGGAGGGTTGGGGGGGGTGGAGAGGGTGGGGAAGTGGGTGGAGCCATCACAGGGACACTGTGGCTTCAGGCCCCATGGGGTCACAGAAAGACCAGGCCAGGGGTGTCTGAGGGTAGCAGAGCTCCCAGGTATCAGAGCGAGTAAGCCAACGGCAAAGACGGAGCCTAGCAGTGGGCTCTCAGCTTGGGCTTACCTTAACCGAGATCCAAGGCACAGTCAGGCCACAGCTCTTAGATCAGGGACCCCACAAGGGACAGATCTGGAGAGACCCTTTCCTTCCTCCTTCGTGAGGAGCGGTGCAGGGAGAAGCGGTGTGGGGAGGAGCAGCGCGGGAGTGTGCAGCAGGAATCTGCTATGTTTGGAGACTCCAAAAGGGGCTGTGCATCAGAGACAGAAATGCTAGGTCACAGGCAGGCTAAGCTTGGAGTGTGGCTGGAGACCAGGGAGACAGGAGTAACTGACTGCTTTTCTCTGAGGTCGCACTGAGGAGCGGGGCCCTGAGCTATCGGCTTCTATGGGCTGGAGATTGGGAGGCCACCATTTTCATTCCCGCTCTCCAAAGTTGTACGGAAGATGTTCAGGGAACAAAAGCTACGAGAGCAAACCTGAGCAGATTGCTTGGCCCGGCCCCTGGCAAGGGCAGTTCAATTCCACCTCGGGCAAAGATATTTGATAATCACTGCAACAGGCCCCTCCCCCAGAAGAGCAACAAGAATATCCAGCCAAGACCAAGTTCATCGATCAATGAGAACTGTGGAACTCCAGAGTTAGGAAAGAGCAACATAGAGAATTCATGGCTTTTTCCCCCATGATCCTTTAGTCTTTCAGAGTTAAATTTCTTAAATTTTATTTTTCCTCTTTTAACATTTTTTTTTTTAAAGATTTTATTTATTTGACAGCGAGAAACTCAGCAAGAGAGGGAACACAAACAGAGGGAATGGTGGGAGAAGCAGGCTTCCCGCGGAGCAGGGAGCCCAATGCGGGGCTCGATCCCAGGACCCTGGGATCTGACCTGGGCCGAAGGCAGACGCTTAACGACTGAGCCACCTAGGTGCCCCTCTTTTAACATTTTTTAAACTAGTATCTTGTCAATACCTTTTTAAAAATCTTCTCTAATCTTCACTGTTACATTCATTTTTTTATCCCCTCATT
Source organism: Procyon lotor (assembly GCA_028646535.1). NCBI lineage: Eukaryota > Metazoa > Chordata > Mammalia > Carnivora > Procyonidae > Procyon > Procyon lotor. The sequence goes on along the minus strand of CM053617.1, from coordinate 26,991,338 downwards.
GTATTTAACCTTATTTTTTGTATACATATAGGATTTTTTTTTCTTTAAAATTTTGGGATACAATTTCTTCTAATAGATCAAAATATACCCTAAATCTAGCACACAGCTTTGTTCTAGTCTCCAGCCTGATCACATTCTTTCCCCTTTTTTGCCTTTCTTTTTTCAACCAACCTCTTTCAATCCTTTTAGAATCTTTAAATTTTCATCTTTACACTCATATTCCATCCCTTAATAGTGCTTACCCGTTTTTGTTTTTTTTTTAAGATTTTATTTATTTATTTGACACAGAGAGAGATCACAAGCACGTGGGGCGGGGGGAGCAGAATCCCCGCTGAGCAGAGAGCCCGATGTGGGGTTTGATCCCAGGACCCTGAGATCATGACCTGAGCTGAAGACAGAGGCTTTAACCCACTGAGCCACCCAGGCGCCCCTACCCTTATTTTTAAGTTTTTTTCTTTAAAATTTTGGGAGGTAGTTTCTTCTGTTAGACCAAAAAACACCCAAAATCAGGTGCGGGGCTCTGTTCTAATCAAAAGTCTGATATATGTATATATATATATATGTACATGTATATGTATATATGTATATATACACATACATACATATAAATAATTTTTCCCTCTTCTCCTTTTTTTCCACCCCCCCCCCTCCTTTTTTCTTCAACTCCTGGTTTTGGCTCTCTTCTGATTTGGTTAGTGTATATTTTTCTGGGGTCATTTCTACCCTTTTAGTATTTTGTTCTCTCATTCATCTATTCTCATCTCAATAAAATGACAAGGCAGAAAAACTCACCACAAAAACAAGAACAAGAAGCAGTACTGATGGCCAGGGACATAATCAACATGGACATTAGTAATATGTCAGAAACAGAGTTCAAAATGATAATTATCAAGGTGCTAGCTGGGCTCAAAAAAAGCATGGAAGATATTAGAGAATCTCTTTCTGGAGAAGTAAAATCCCTTTCTGGAGAAATAAAAGAACTATAATCTAACCAGGTTGAAATAAAAAAATCTATTAATGAGGTGCAATAAAAAAAAAAATGGAGGCTCATACTGTTAGGATAAATGAGACAGAAGAGAGAATTAGTGATACAGAAGACCAAGTGACCTAGATAGTTAGACAATCCACAAATGATTAAAGAAGATAGAATAAAGAAGCTGAAAAAAAGAGAGACAAACAACTACTGGACCACGAGGGAAGAATTCAAGAGATAAGTGATACTATAAGACGCAACAATATTAGAATAATTGGGATCCCAGAAGAAGAAGAAGAAGAAAGAGAGAGGGTGGAAGGTATATTGGAGCAAATTATTGTAGAGAATTTCCCTAATTTGGTGAAGGGAACAAGCATCAAAATCCAGGAGGCACAGAGAACCCCCTCAAAATCAATAAACACAGGTCTACACCAAATCATCTAATAGTAAAACTTACAAGTTTTAGTGACAAAACAGAAAATCCTGAAAGCGGCTCGGGACAAGAAGTCTATAACATACAAAGACAGAAATATTAAATTGGCAGCAGACCTATCCACAGAGACCTGGCAGGCCAGAAAGGACTGGCATGATATATTCACAGCACTAAATGAGAAAAATATGTAGCCAAGAATACTATATCCAGCTAGGCTGTCATTGAAAATAGATGGAGAGATTAAAAGCTTCCAGAACAAACAAAAATTAAGATTTTGCAAACACCAAACCAGCCCTACAGGAAATACTGAAAGGGGTCCTCTAAGTAAAGAGAGAGCCTTTGTTCCAGAAAGGAACAGAGCCAATATACATAAAAGTCATCTTATAGGCAATACAATGGCACTATATTCATATCTTTTAATAGTTACCCTGAATCTAAATGGGCTCAATGCCCCAATCAAAAGACACAGAGTATCAAAATGGATTAAAAACAAGACCAAAAAAACCAAACCAAACCAAAACAAAACAAAAAAAACCCAAAAACCAAAACAAGACCCATTTTTATGCTGTCTACAAGAAACTCATTTTTGACCCAAAGATACCTCCAGATTTAAAGTAAGGGGATGGAAAATAATTCACCATGCTAATGGACATCAAAAGAAAGCTGGAGTGGCAATCCTTATATCAGATAAATTAGATTTTGAGCCAAAGACTATAATAAGAGATGAAAAAGACGCTATATCATACTTAAAGGGACTGTCCAACAAGAAGATCTAGTAACTGTAAATATCTATGCCCCTAACATGGGAGCAGCCAATTATATAAACCAATTAAAACAAAATCAAAGAAAAACACCAACAACAATACAATAATAGTAGGGGACTTTAATACACCCCTTACTGAAATGGACACATCATCTAAGCAAAAGGTCAACAAGGAAATAAAGGCTCTAAATGACACAATGGACCAGATGGACATTACAGATATATTCAGAACATTCCATCCCAAAGCAACAGAATACACATTCTTCTCCAGTGCACGTGGTACCATTCTCCAGAATGGATCAAATCCTGAGTCACAAATCAGGTCTCAATTGGTACCAAAAGACTGGAATCATTGCCTGTATAATTTCAGACCACAATGCCATGAAACTAGAACTTATTCACAAGTGGAAACCTGGAAAGAACTCAAATACATGGAAGCTAAACAGCATCCTACTAAAGAATGAATGGGTCAACCAGGAAATTAAAGAATATTTAAAATTCATGGAAACAAATGAAAATGAAAACACAACTGCTCAAAATCTTTGGGCACAGCAAAGGCAGTCCTGAGAGGAAAGTATATAGCAATACAAGCCTTTCTCAAGAAACAAGAAAGACCTCAAATATATAACCTAACCCTACACTTAAAGGAGCTGGAGAAAGAACAACAAAGAAAGCCTAAACCCAGCAGGAGAAGAGAAATAATAAAGACAAAAGCAAAAATCAGTGAAATAGAAACCAAAAAACATTAGAACAAATTAATGAAACTAGGAGTTGGTTTTTTGAAAGAATAAGATTTATAAACCCCTGGCCACACTTATCAAAAAGAAAAGAGAATGGGCCCAAATTAATAAAATCATGAATGAAAGAGGGGAGATCACAACCAACACCAAAGAAATACAAACAACTATAAGAACATATTATGAGCAACTATACACCAGCAAATTAGACAATCTGGAAGAAATGGATGCATTCCTAGAGACACATAAACTACCAAAACTTAACCAGGAAGAAATAGAAAACCTGAACAGACCCATAACCAGTAAGGAGATTGAAGCAGTCATCAAAAATCGCCCAATAAATAAGAGCCCAGGGCCAGATGGCTTCCCAGGGGAATTCTACCAAACATTTAAAGAAGAATTAATATCTATTCTTCAGAAATTGTTCCAAAAAATAGAAATGGAAGGAAAACTTCCAAATTCATTTTACGAAGCCAGCATCACCTTGATCCCAAAACCGGACAAAGACCCCATCAAAAAGGAGAATTACAGACCAATATCCTTGATGAACACGGATGCAAAAATTCTCACCAAAATACTAGCCAATAGGATCCAACAGTACATTAAAAGGATTATTCACCACGACCAAGTGGTGGGCTATTCCTGGGCTACAAGGTTGGTTCGCCATCCACAAATCAATCAATGTGATACAATACATTAATAAAAGAAAGAACAAGAACCATATGATACGCTCAGTTGATGCTGAAAAAACATTTGACAAAGTACAAAATCTTTTCTTGATCAAAACTCTTCACAGTGTAGGCACAGAGGGTACGTTCCTCAATATCACAGAAGCCATCTATGAAAAAGCCACAGCAAGTATCATTCTCAATGTGGAAAAACTGAGAGTTTTTCCCCTACAATCAGGAACATGACAGGGATGTCTACTATCTCCACTGCTATTCAACACAGTACTAGAAGTCCTAGCCTCAGCAATCAGACAACAAAAAGAAATCAAAGGCATCCAAATTGGCAAAGAAGTCAAACTCTCACTCTTTGCAGATGATATGATATTTTATGTGGAAAACCCAAAAGACTCCACTCCAAGCCTGCTAGAACTCATACAGGAATTCAGTAAAATGTCAGGATATAAAATCAATGCACAGAAATCAGTTGCATTTCTATACACCAACAGCAAAACAGAAGAAAGAGAAATTAAGGAGTTGATCCCATTTACAATTGCACCCAAAACCATAAGATACCTAG
>CM053617.1:26931747-26977881 GCA_028646535.1 Procyon lotor | reverse complement strand
CTGATAAACTGGAATGCTTCTTAAATGAATAGAAAGAATACTCAAGAACCCTGTCCCAGGCAGACTCTTTCAAAACTGAAGTACCTAAGAGGCTGATTTAATAATCAGAATGTTACTTATAGAATAAGTAAAGCAAAGAAAAGCAGATGATTTTTTTAAAAAGATTTTATTTATTTATTTGAGAGAGAGATAGCGAGCGAGCGAGCAGGGAGGGAGGGGCAGAGGAAGAGGGAGAAGCAGGCTCCCTAATGGGGCTTGATCTCAGGACCCTGGCAGATGCTTAACTGACTGAGTCACCCATGAACCCAAAAAAGTAGATGATTTTAAGCAAAATTTAATCCAGATTCTTGTGAGACTTAATGTATAATGCCTGTGCCTCAAAGAGTATCTGTCTAGAAAAAGTTGTTCACATCTCCCAGTTTCCCCTGCACAGAGTAGGATATAAAAAGGCTTTGACTCCAGGGCACCTAGGTGGCTCAGTGGGTTAAATGTCTGCCTTCAGCTAAGGTCATGATCCTGGGGTCCTGGGATTGAGTCCCTGTCGGGCTCCTTGTACAACAGAGAGCCTGCTTCTCCTTCTGCCTGCTGCTCCCCATGCTTGTGTCTTTCTCTCTCTCTCTCTTTGATAAATAAATAAACAAACAGATGCTGTTTGACCTGATGACTTGAAATGACCTGATAATTTTTATTTTTAAATAACTGATCAAATTTATCCACAATTTATATATTTCTGATAATTATCAGAATAAGGAAATAAGTCTTCAAAATATAGTAAGAATGCTAAAAAAATCTATAATAAATATTTTTAAATATGTAAGTTCCTGGTAGGATTTAAAAGCTTTATTTTCAACCTGTCCTTTAGCTTTAAGGAAAAGCAGCATGATATGGTGAAGAACAGTGAGTTGGTTGTCAAGATTCTTGGAGCTTAATTTCATTAACACTTTAGGTGACTTAAAATAGTCTAAACTTTGTGGCACCTAAATACCTCATCTGTAAAATGAGGGAAAGAGTAAGCTAATAGAAGGAAACTAACATTTACGAACATCTATTACAGGTCAGACACTATCCAGGGTTATTTCATGATTTTATTTAATAATAGTAATAATAGCAATAGTAATTCCTGCTTGAACTTGGCCTAGTTGCTTTGGGGAGTCTGCCTGACTGGACCTGTTTTATCTCTTATTTATTTTTTTAAGACTTTATTTTTAAGCAATCTCTATATTTATATTCTAAATCACACACTCTAAATTCTGACCTGTGTTCAATGCATTTTCGGGAAGTAACAAGAGGCAATAATTAGATTAGCTAACATCTTAAGACATTTACAAAGTGCCAGAAAATGTTCTAAGTGTTTTTACTTGTATGCTCAAATAATTCTCACAACCATATAAAGTAGGTATTATTAAAAAAATAAATAAATAAGGTAGGTATTACTATCTTCCTCATTTTACAGATGAGATAACTGAACCAGATGGATTAAATAACTTGCAAGATAAATGTGCACTAGTAACTACTACAAGTTTTCAACCCAGGCAATCTCATTTCAAAGTCCATGTTCTTACTCACTGCACCACACCATCTCACATAAGCTGAAGGCTCTTGTACTTCTGTAGGGATTGGATCTCATAAATATTAAATATTTTCTAGTTATCAGCAGAGGAATTTATCAAAGGTTTTCAGTCACATTACATAAAGATTACATAAATGAGATGCCTAACGATGAAAGCTTTTTTTTTTTTTTGATGGAAGCTTTTGAATCACAAATTTTGCACTGTTCAGTCTCAAACATTTATTGTCTACTATATGCAGATGTCAGGTAATAAAGCATTGGGGATATAGACAGTATTAAAATGCCCTCGTTATGTTTGTTCGCCTATTAAATATTTATTGTGCACACTCCACGTGAAAGGTATTGCACTAGGCAAATGGCACTTACAAAAATGAATCTGAAACAGAACCTGCCTTCAATGATTTTAATCTAGAAAGGGATATTAAAGAAAGTTATTTTTTTAAAAAAGGTAAAATGAATTACAGCTGTTGTTCTTTATCTACATTAGCTCACTTAATCCATAAAACACTAACAAAGCAGTTTACTTATGAAATGTGCTTAAAAAATTGGAAAGTTAAAGGAATTGGAAAAGAGAAGTTACTTCCAGTTGGTGAGATCAGAAGAGTTCTTGGAAGTGACATCTGAGCTGAGCCTTTGAGACATGAAACTGTGGACAGAGATGGAGAAAAGTACACTAGTAGAGGAAAACTGCATGAGAGAGGCTATGAAGACAGAAAACAAGGGAGAAGGGGCGCCTGCGTGGCTCAGTGGGTTGGGCCTTTGCCTTCGGCTCAGGTCACGGTCTGGGGGTCCTGGGATCGAGCCCCGCATCAGGCTCTCTGCTCAGCAAGGGGGCCTGCTTCCTCCTCTCTCTCTGTCTGCTTGTGATCTCTGTCAAGTAAATAGGTGAAATCTTAAAAAGAAAAAAAAAAAAAAAAGAGAGAGAGAGAGAAAAGAAAACAAGGGAGAACCATTAGTGTTCACAGGGCATAAAGGAGTACTGGGATATCAAGGTGACAATACAAACTGGGAGCTTCTGGGTGGCTCAGTTGGTTAAGTGACTGCCTTTAGCTCAGATCAGGATCCTGGAGTCCTGGGATCAAGTCCCACACCGGGCTTCCCCTCCTCTGCTGGGAGCCTGCTTCTCCTTCTCCCTCTGCCTGCAACTGCCCCTACTTGCACACACTCACTCTCTCTCTCTCTTTCTCGATCTCTGTCAAATAAATAAATAAAATCTTAAAAAAAATAAAAGAGGATGATATATGAATGGCAGAGAAGTACATGAGAAGATGTTCAGCATCACAAGCTGTTAGGGAAATGCAAATTATGACCATGGTGAGGTTTCACTACACACCTGCTGAACAGCTAAAATAAACTGTGCCAATATGGAATGCTATCAAGTATGCAAAGAAACTGGACCTCTCACACACTGTTGGGGGAAGGCAAAATTGTACAGCCATGCTGGATGATAGTTTGGCAATTTCTTTAAAAACTGAGCAAAAAAACCAAAAAAACCACAACAAAAAAAACTGAGCAAAGACTTCCCATAGAGCCTAGTAACGTACTTCTACTCTTGGGCATCTATCCTAGGGAAATGAAAGCTAAGGTTCGCACAAAAACCTGTATAGAAACGTCGCTAGCTTCATTACTTGTCATAGCTGAAATGTGTATAAAAACAAAATATCTCACAATTTGTGAAACTGCGGTACATCCACACCATGGAATACTACTCGGCAATAAAAATTAATAAATATGGATATACACAATCGATGGGTCTCAAGGACATAGTGCTAAATGAACAAAGTCAATCTCAAATTGTCACATACAGTATGATTCCCTTTATAATATCCTCAAATGATAAAATTATACAGGGCAGAGAACAGATTACAGGTTGCCAGAAGTTAACAAGAAAGAGTGTATATCTGGGATGTGGAGGTTAACCCAAAGAAGATCTCTATAGTGATGGAATAATTCTATACATTTTTTTAAAAAATTTTTAGGTTTTTTTTTAAGTTTTTAAATTTATTTATTTGAGTAATCCCTACACCTGAGGTGGGACTCAAACTCACAACCTGGAGATCTAGAGTCACATGCTCTTCCAACTAAGCCAGCCAGGTGCCCCTCTAAATCATGACTGGTGTAATGGTTAAACAAATCTACTCATGACAAAACGACAAACACCTATACAAGCATTTTGAACCAATGTCAACTTCCTAGTCTTGATATTGTACTATAACTATGTAAGATACAGCTAGTGGGGCAACTTGATAAGTGGGATCTCTCTGTACTATTTACACAACTTCCTGTGAATCTAATTATTTTAAAATTAAAGTTAAAAAAACTTTTAAAGGAGTAAAATATCTTTAAAAATAGCACATATAGCCTATGTATATATCTTTAAATAAGTAAAATGTCAAACTATTTTTTTTTAAGATTTTATTGATTTATTTGACAGAGAGAAAGAGATCACAAGTAGGCAGAGAGACAGGCAGAGGGAGAGGGAGAAATATGCTCCCTGTTGAGCGGAGAGCCTGATGTGGGGCTCGATCCCAGGACCCTGAGATCATGACCTGAGCTGAAGGCAGAGGCTTAACCCATTGAGCCAACCAGATGCCCCAAAATGTCAAACTATTAATAGTTACTCCTCCAGTGAACTCTTTCACTCTCTACCTTAAATATTTCTAAAATTCCTAAATTTTATACAACGAACATGTAATACTTGATATCCAAAGGGAAAAGACTCTTGAGAAAATGCTAACAAGGGGTGCTTCGGTGGCTCTATCAGTTGGGCATCTGCCTTCTACATGGGTCGTGATCCAGGAGTCCTGGGATGGAGCCCTGCACTGGGCTCCCTGCTCAGCTAGGAGTCTGCTCACTCTCCCCCTGTTCCTCCCCCTACTAGTGCTCTCTCTCTCTCTAATACGTAAATAAAATCTTAAAAAAAAAAAAAGAAAATGAAAACATTTATTACTTCTCGTTTGATGCACATCACACAAATAGATATGAATAGAAAATTTAAAAAATCAACTAAATTCAACTATTAACCCATGTATGCATATACACACTAAATAAAGGTTAAGAAACAGTGAGGCAACTAACAAGACCAAGAAGTCCGAAAGAACATCTGATTATAGACTCAGTACGGTCACCCATTAACAGTGGTGACTTCGGAAAATGACTTAACCTTTATACTTTGAGATCAAGAGATTACAAGCAGAAACTAATCAGAAATACTAAACATATAATGTTTTGTAAATCAGGATGATAGAATTCTTAAAATGGTGAAACTGTGATCTGGAAGATCTAGTATAATTCTTCAACTGACAGCTGAAGAAACAAAGGCTTTAAAGTTAAATAAATTTCAGACAGCTATTCTGCAACAGAATTTGATATAAAACCCAGAAAGCATAGCAGTTAAGAATGCTGCCTCTGGAATCAAACTGCCTAGGTTCAAATTGTGGATTTACCACTCACAGCTACATGACCTTGTATTAATTACTTAATCTTCTTGCGCCTCAGTATTTTTAATCTACAAAATGAAGCGAATACTGGTTCTTACTCCACAGCCTTGTGAAGATTACATGGAATAATATATGTAATGCACTTGTAATAACGCTTATTAGCAAATACAAACTGCTCAGTAAATGTAAGCTAGTATTGCCATCCTCATAAACTCCTCTTTCTGCTACTGTTGTCCTAGGCCTAAAATTAAATCATTAGGATAGTCATCTATAATTAATAATCAAACCCATTCTTAACTCTTGAAATCTTTGGGTTAATATGAAATAATTTTGAGTATTTGAAAACAACTGTAAAGTCTTATAAAGGTTTTGCTCAAGGTGGAATTACCTTTTAGGGAAACAACAGTGTAGTAAAATAACATAAACCAAAAAACAAAATAAGAATAGTGATTCCAGTTAATCAGAGTGGAATTCAACTCAATAGGAGTTCTTCATATAAAGACTTATTTAATAACTAGTCTAACTTAATAAAAATATTTCAACAAGAACATACCAACCTTTAAAAAAATATGTTACAGGTTGATGCAACTGATTATTGTTGGTATCTAAAAGTACTTCTAGGGGTGCCTGGCTGGTTCAGTCAGTAGAGCATGTGACTTTTGATCTTGGAGTTACAGGTTTGAGCCCCACATTGGGTGTAAAGATTATTTAAAAATAAAATCTTAATGATGCCTGGGTGGCTCAGTCAGTTAAGCATCTGCCTTTGGCTTATGTCGTGATCCCAGGGTCCTGGGATCGAGTGCCCTATCAGGCTCTCTGTCTTTGGCTTAGGTCATGATCCCAGGGCCCTAGGATGGAGTCCCATATCAGGCTTCTTGCTCAGGGGGGAGCGTGCTTCTCCCTCTGACTGAAGGTCCCCTGCTTATGCTCTCTGACAAATAAAATCTTTAAAAAAAAAATAAATTTAAAAAATCTTAAAAAAAAAAAAAAAAAGCACTCTATACTTTAACAATCTGGGAAGAAACTGGGAAAATTTCCTAAAGTGACAGGTACTAATAAGTAGAAAGACACAAACTATTCTGTTGGTTTTAATTATGCAAACACATAAAAAGACCAAAATGGTTTCTATTTTATCATTATGCAATCTTTAGAATACCAAGGATACATCAACAGGAGCACCCAGCTAGCTCAATTGGTTAAGTGTCCAACTCTTAATTTCAGCTCAGATCTCAGGGTAGTGGGATGGAGCCCCTCCTGCACTCAGTGCTCAGTGAGGAGACAGCTTGGGATTCTCTCTCCCTCCCACTGCCCCTCCTTCTGTGTGCACACACACACCTGCTCTAAATTAATCTTAAAAAAAAAAAAAAGAAAGAAAACCCACAAAGGATATATCAGCAAAATGAAAATTTTACTTTCTGTGTGTCTTACAGAACCAATGTCTAGGTTCATATATTGATAGTGATTTAAATATGCTTGATTTTCCTTACAGTTTCACTTGATTGTGTGTACTCTAAAATACTAGAGTATAGCCTGAAGCAACTGTCTTCTTTAAAAACCATACATTGTCTTTAAAAAGCATACATTAAAATGCCTCTGAAGGAATTTAGAACAGATGAAACTTGATTCGTAAATACAAAATGTGCTATTTTTGGAAGTTATTACTGATTGAGTATACAATAAAATTTTTATTTTTTAAAAGATTTTATTTTTGGCGAGGTAGAGAGCACAAGCCTGGGGAGGGGCAGAGGGACAAGCAGACTCCTCACCGTGAGTGTGGAGCCCGATCCCAGGAACTGGAGATTATGAAGTCAGAAGCTTAACCAAATGAGCCACCCAGGCACATCTACCAGTAAAATTTTTTTTTTTTTTAAAGATTTTATTTATTTGACAGAGAGAAACACAGCGAGAGAGGGAACACAAGCAGAGGGAATGGTAGCGGGAGAAGCAGGCTTCCCACGGAGCAAGGAGGCCCATGCAGGGCTCGATCCCAGGACTCTGGGATCATGACCTGAGCCGAAGGCAGACGCTTAACGACTGAGCCACCCAGGCGCCCCTACCAGTAAAATTTTTAAAAACTGTAATTTTCAAGTGATGTATAAAACCTAAAAAATAATATCCGTATCTCAAGAGAAAAAAAGGGGGAAGATATTTTCAAAAATTATACAAAGTTAATGTTAATATATTCCCCTTTAGGCAACTATACATTATAGTTGAACTTACACTAAAATAAACTTAAGTCTAATTTTACTTAATAAAGCTTAATTATTATGCACACAATAGAGACAAATCATACCAGTCTGTAGATTCATAAACCAGAGCATAAAATTAATTTTTATTAAAGTAGAAAGCCTAAATTATAACGTAGAAGGATAAAGTTTACTTTGGGCATTTAGCTCTGCAGTTTGTTAGTATTTAGGACTATGCAGCTTTTTTTCTAATCTCATTTTTTTTAAATTCTAAATTAAAATATTTTCATTGAATGCAAACACAAAACTGTTATTTTCTCTTTGTATTTATCAAAAAATAGTTTACTTTTCTTAATAAGCACAGAGCATTGTTTCCAAAACATCTATGAAATCTTCTATAATTATAAGACAGTTACAAAGACCTGGAACCAATTTCTATGACCAATTTTTTTTTTATTTGACAGAGAGAGAGAGAATACAAGTAGGTGGGGGGGGGGCTGGCTCCCCGCTGAGCAGAGAGCCCAATGCTGGGCTTGATCCCAGGACCCTGAGATCATGACCTGAGCCGAAGGCAGAGGTTTCAACAGAGGCTTCAACCCACTGAGCCACCCAGGCGCCCCCTACGATCAATTTTTGAAACTCTAGCAGTGATTTTCTAATGTTTTGTTATTTTCTACTTTTAAGCAGTAGAGTGTGGGGCAGCACATTTAAAGAAAGCCTACTTCAGTTCTCAGATATTTTTTGCTACCTGGACCAGTTATATATTATTAAAAAAAAAAAAGTTGTCATGTATACCAAAGAACACAAACTTTTTCTGGCTCCAACTTGCCTTTAGACTGACTCCCACTAGCAGATTGCACCTGATTCTATACCACAACCAGAATGTCTCAGCTCAACAAGTAAGAATCTAATAATCACACTGCCCAGGTTAAATCCTCAGTTATAGTAAAAGTTTTTACACAATGATGAAAATTTAGTAGTAAATGTGATGAAGGGTTCTTGATCTGGCTGCATGTCAGTACAAAGAAATACACCAGCAAAGAAGCAGATAAAATTCTAATTCTTATTCTAATCACTAAAATCATATCTAGAAAGGCTAGTGGTTTGACATAATGATTAGTAAAATCTTTATTTTTAAATATACTACACCTCCAAATCAAATCAATGTAATGGAAAATGAGAAACTGGCTCAAGATTTCAAAATCTATTATAATATTGCAAAAATATATTGGACCTGGAACCCAAATTTAATGTATGGTTTTGGCAAGCTTTGCCTTTCATGACAATATTATACTGATGAAACTGATTAGTCTCAAAGTTCCAAACTAAAACCGATTTGCAGACATTTTCAATAACTCAGTGATACAGTTTCATTTATTAGACCTGAAATTAGTAGAATTTGTGGTTTTCATTTCTCATCTATTAGAATGTCTTACTTCTCTGTCAAGAATTTTAAGAGAACAAAAGGGTCAAGATAATAGATACATTACTACCTATCTTGACACTGCCACAATTCAAATGCTTAACTAAAGCCACAATAAAAATTTGAGACAAATATAAATATAGGTCACTGACTTCACAACACCCTTTTGAGGTACATATGATAAAAACTGTTCTATGGGAAAATACTGTAATTAAACTATTTTAACCAAGTTTTTCCCAGTTTCTACTATCCCAAGCAAGAGCCAAGAGAGACTCATGTTACATTCTGTACTGAAGTGATTTTATTACTGGGAGGACCCAGTGTGTAGTAAAGTAACAGAACACCTCAATATGGAGGCATGAAGTGTACAGTCAGCTAGGAGGGGTCAGGTTTAAGATCCAGTGATGCTGCTGCTGTGTATATGGGGGGAGGAACATTGACACCACAAGTCTGTCACAAATCCATATCCCATACTCAAACTACAAATTACAAACCAGTGACAGAGGCATCATGTAAACACTGAATTGATCTCCAAGTGAGTCTGGTTCATGTTCTCCAATTTTTGTTAACTTCTGGATTTCTCAAAGCTAAGAGGACAGTAAGACCTAAAGTAAGAATCATTATTAACATCATATATTACATCAGGCCTGGAGGTAAGAATTTTCAAAGAATATCTAATTAATATGGCCATTCTTACAAGACAAAATAACAATAATATTCATTAGAACATCAGTGATACAAGAACTTCTCAAAAACAATGTTCAAATTTCAATTCTCAAAAAAGCCATGAAAATCTCTAAATCAGCTATGGCAAAGTTTTGAAAAAGCAGTGAAGATCTGGTCGTTAACAAAAAAAGAATGTTTAGAAGTAGAAATGCACTGTGAATCAGAGTCTTTACAGAATGGAAAGTACTACTGAAATAAAAACTTATTTATCTAAGTATATCTGCACGTTCTGCCATTGTGGTCATGATGGCTTCTTCTTGTCTAGGGAAACTGCTCAAGCACGAAACTTTTTTTTTTTTTTTTTAACAACTAAGTGTGAGAACTGTCAAAGGGAAACAAAAATAACTATTAGGCATGCTAATCTATTAATTGCACAACTCCATTTAATGGTTTATTTAATTTCATTGTAATATTAAGATGCAACCTTAATAGTTCTATTTCAGTTCAATTTCATAATTTTTTTTTAGATTTTATTATTTTTTTTTATTTGACAGAGAGATCACAAGCAGGCAGAGAGGCAGGCAGAGAGAGAGGGGGAAGCAGGCTCCCTGTTGAGCAGAGAGCCTGATGTGGGGCTGGATCCCAGGAACCTGAGATCATGACCTGAGCCGAAGGCAGAGGCTTTAACCCACTGAGCCACCCAGGCACCCCTCAATTCCATAAATTTTTAAATGCTGTCTTTTATTTAGGCTAAGTATGAAGACATAGTCTTCAGAGAATCTCAGTCTGATGTCCTTAAGCAGAAACATAAACAATAGTAATATTACGTAACTTCCAACTAAAAATCATTTGTATTAAGTTAAAGAAAAGGGAGTTCATCTTTTGACAACAGTTAAAGAAAAGAGAATTTATCTTTCCTTTGAAGAAATAATTACTAGTTCCCTGAGCATCTGAAGATATGACACCATCTATACACATAAACTAATATTTAAAAGTTTTTGCTGACAGTACATTTTCACTGCACGAAGATTAAACATAAATACCCGTTTAGAGAAGAAACACTTGATTAAAAGTTTGTTTTGAAATGGCCAACAAATTTGCAAAATGTATAACCAAATAAAAAGTTGTAAAAGTAATCTTATGAAACACAGCTAAAGACTTCCTGAAGCCATGTTAGTATTTAACAATTACAAAAGGAAATTAACTTATTTCTACTACAGTGAATATAAGTATTGCAATCATCATCTTTCTGGCACAATTACTGTTTTGGTACTAAGTCTTCTACAAAAAGTATCTATGTACCCACCTATCCTGGTTCTGTTTACTGTCTACTACAAGCATCCTCTATTCTTATTTTTCTAGATCACTCTATTAAAAATATTATTCATACAGTATATGCAAAATTGCACTAATATTGGTCCTGCAAATTTGTCAAAAGTACTCCTCCAATTTTCAAGAGACCCCAATCCTGCAGTTATGAATGAGAGAAAGAGCTAATACACCTGGACTATGGTGATTTCACATATACAGCTGCCTCTTGAACAACAGGGTTTGAATTGTATGGATCCACTTACATGCAGATTTTTTTCAATACATGCAGTACAGTCCTGTAAATTTATTTTCTCTTCCATATGATTTTCTTAACATTTTCTTTGCTCTAGGTTACTTTATTTTAAGAATATAATACATAATACACATAACATAAAATGTGTTAACTGTTTATGTTATCAGTAAGGCTCCTGGTCAATAGGCTATTAGCTAAGTTTCTGAAGATAAAAGTTAAAAGGGATTACGACTGCATGCTTCTAAACCCCTGCTGTTCAAGGGTTAACTGTAGTTTTATAAACTCTTTTAACCCAGACAACTGCACTGACCATATTTTTACCCTGTAGTAAATATGTGTCAACTCAAGTTGGCAAAGTGTAACCTGTCAATATCAAGTATCTGTAAAACCTAAGTACCAAATTCTTGTTTTGAGTTTTAAATTTAAAGGTAAGGTATCAAGGGGCTCCTGGGTGGCTCAGTGGATTAAAGTCTCTGCCTTCGGCCCAGGTCATGATCTCAGGGGTCCTGGGATCGAGCCCCACCTGCTTCCCCATCTCTCTCTGCCTGCCTCTGCCTACTTGTGATCTCTGTCAAATAAATAAATAAAATCTTTAAAAATAAATAAATAAAGGTAACGTATCAAATCTTTTCCTTCTTAAAAATCTAAACTTGTCTGGTAAACCTTAAGAAAAAAATACAAAGAAAAAAATCTACACTGTTACAGTTAGAAGAAACCCAAATGATATCTTTATTGTCAGAATCACTCCTTTCACTATCTTTCCGAACATCACTTCCTTTTCACTACTTCCCCCAGCCGTTACGGTAAATCAGTGTTCAACACCGCCCCAGATTCTTAAAAGGATCCACTGTCCACAAACGAGAAAGCCCCACAGTCCAAACGTATTACCCTAGTGATCTTCGGCGCTTTCAAAGACACCTGTGAAAATGCCAGAGCCTTGAATTAGATCCCCAAGGGCTCCTTTTCTTTCTTGACCCCATTTTTCTGGCCCTTCAGGTCAGACGACTTCCTATCCGACTGCCCCTCCCTCTTCCAATCTAACCTAAATCCTTCTAATTAGCAACCCCCCCCCCCACCCTTCCGTCAGCTACCTCGTCAGCCACAACCCGGTCCCGTCTCCCTCGCGAGGCTGTAACACCGACCTGCCTGCTCCGATCCCTCGCCTCCATCACCAAAAATTAGAGCATCCCCTCCTCCAGCCCCGCATTCCCGCGGGACCCCTTGAATCCGCTTCCCTCACTACTCGGCTTCCAAAACCCACCAAGCCCTAGGCTCTTCAAA
Source organism: Procyon lotor (assembly GCA_028646535.1). Lineage (NCBI taxonomy): Eukaryota > Metazoa > Chordata > Mammalia > Carnivora > Procyonidae > Procyon > Procyon lotor. The sequence continues at coordinate 26,965,751 of CM053617.1, read as the reverse complement.
GCCACCCCTCCCTCAAGTCTCCCACTACCCTCGCCCCTCAGCCTCCCGCCATCGCCACCCCCCTCAGGCCCTCCGCTCAACAGCCTCCATTTCCCACAGATTCCATTCTAGAGCCGACTCTCCCGGCTCCCTCAACCGTCTCCTGTGGCCCCTCCGGATCCCAGTCCTCTACAGCCCGGCTCCGCCCCTGACTCCCAACTCATCCTCGGCTGCGGGCGCCCCCCAAACTCCCCTCTCCTCAGGCATTGCTTCCGCTCACCTTCGCGGTCGGAGTCGGACTCCCCCGACCCACCTCCGAGTCGGCGTCCGAACTGCCGTCGGAGTCCTGGGCCCTCCGGGCCTCGCCGGAGTGAAGCGCCTCGAGCGGCGGAGGCGGAGCCCGGGGAGGCGAGCCGGAGTGGAGGCGGGGGCGGTGGCGGCTGCGCGCAGGCATCGCTGCAGCTCGTCTCTGCCGCTCCCGCAGCCGCTGGAATCCGAACCGGAACTGCTTCTGGAGGAGGGGCCCTAAGGGCGTGAGGCGGAGCCCTAGCGGCGGGGGCGGGGCCCAAACCGGAAGGGTCGCGGGATTCAAGATGGGCGAGGGTAGAAAAACCGCAGCGAAGAAGCCCGAGAGCGCATGCGTCAGCCCCAAAGCCAAAGTGGAAGAAAATAAAGGGCTGGTGAAGATGGGCGGGGGGTCTTATGAGATTAGTAGATGAAATTTGGGAGCAAGAAGAGGTTGCCTAATTCCTCTGGAGGGAGCCAACTCCTCTGAAAGAGCCAACATCCAATGATCATTGTTACCATTTATTGCTTTACTTTAAGACAGTCCTTGTTCCAAAAGCTATGTAAATATCTCACTTAATATTTGTGCCAACTTTGCAGGGTGTTAAAACACGGAAGGGCCGAGTAACCTGCTTGAGGTACCGCAGTTAATATGCCCTAAAGCCAGTATTCCTACTTAAATCTGTCTACCTTCAGAACTTAAGCTCTTCTCCATTATCAGAAAGTCCCTAACCCAGGTCTAGAACTGGCCTAAGCCAAATCCCAAACCACCTGCGACTTGGGCTCCAACCGCTCCTTGACTTCCTTTCTTATCAAGTGCAGGGCATTCTTCGGTGGCTCTGATGGGGTGGAGACAGGTTCTAGGTGGACATGAGTGCATACTTCTGCCACCGGATCCCCTGGTGTAGCCTTTACCCTCAAGCTGGACTTAAGATCAGGGGTGGCTGGGAACCTTCCTACTGCAGCTCATACTCCTTCTGTCCCTTCAGGGCCTTCATGGAGTCACCTGAGAGCAGGCAAATCATTTTACCTCTTCTGCCAGTAACTGGCTCCGACAGAAGGACAGATATATAGAACTTTCTCAGTTTCTTTTGTGGGGACAAAAGCCCTTGTAAGCAGAGGAATCTCCCTCCCACCCCAAAAATGTTTCTGATGACTGCCCCTTGGCTCTTGGGAAGTTTTAGGGCAACATTCACTTCTCTTTTTCCCACTTTTATATACATGGCCCATTTCAGCCTTCTCTTTTGAGAAATCAGCTATTTTCATTATAGAACCATTGTTCAAACCTTCCCCCACAAACCCCATGAGTACCCTTTAGATGAAGTCCTCCATGCCTCCTCTCCACATTTCTCCGACTCTACAATTCAGGAAACTTCCCCTCAGGGGCACAATCTAGAAGTTCACTCAGCAGCCATATGGTTCCCCCCAGTTTGTGGCCCACCCAGACCCACAGAGTTTTTTGTTTTTTTTTTTTTAATCCATTCATTGTTGAAACCAGTGACCCCCTCTCCACCCTGGATCTCCACTTTAACTCAGTCCTCAGAACTAAATAGCCTTATTCAGGGCCCCAAGCCTATTAGTTCAACAAATGTTTCTTAGGCATCCAATTCTCATAATTCTTTGAGGTAGGTGTATTTATCCTTACTTTACAGATGAAGAAACTGAGGTAAAATGACTTGCAGAGATATGACTGATTCCATGTTGTCACGGAGTTTGGGGTTAAGGGGGTGACTTGGAGAAAAAAATGTCCTGTTCTTTCTGGAGGCCTCTGTGACTTGCTGAGTCACTTGCTTCTGTCCCACCTGTCCCTGCCAATCTCCGGGAAGGAGAAATGACACTGGAGAGGCAGAGAGAAGTGACCGCAGAGACAGAGGGGTGGGTGGGCTGGCCCATGGCTGAAGCCTCCGTCCCAGAGCTGAGGGGAGATGAAGCCACGCCTTGCCCCAGCATTCTGGAACTGGAGGAGCTCCTAAGGGCAGGGAAGGTTTCTTGCAGCCACGTGGATGAAGTTTGGCCCAACCTTTACATAGGAGATGCGTGAGTGGTAGCTGGTTGAAGGGGTGTGGGGAAGGGAACAAGGAGAGAGAGTTCTTGGGCTCTTTACCAGAGATGGGAGCCGGGTGGAACAAGAAGAAATAGTTCTGCTCTGCACATCCCAGCCCGGGGACTTACTCCAGGACCCCTGTGTGCGGGGGACAGTGCAGTGATCAGGAGTGACCACCAGGGGGAGCAGGGCTTTTGCCTGCCTGGATGACCAGAGCTCCCAGAGGATCCTGAAGTCTTCTGATATATCCAGGACAATTGGGGAGTCTGGGGGACAGAGACCTGGGGAATGGTGCTTTCAGGTATGACATGGGATGGACAGAGAGTTCCTCTTCCTGGTCCCAGCCTCCCTCCTCTGGACACAGAGTGGGTGAGAAAGGTGAATCAGGGAAGGTGTCACCATTAAACATTTGCAAATTAGAAGCAGGTATGAGGTAGTGGCCAGGAGAGGCCAGATGTGGGTGGGGAGACATGGTCAGGAATGGAGGGGCAGCTGGATTCCAGGGCTGAAGCAATTCTTTCCTTCCTGTCTTGGCCAAAGCAGGAGCAGGGGGCCTCAGGAAACGCAGAGGGTCTAAAGATAACTCCTTCTACCACCAACTCTTCCACGAGAAAGCTCTCAGGGTGGGGCTCAAGCTTCCTGGGTTCCTTGTGGCTCCCTTTGGACTTCTATGGCTCTGTCCCTCTGAAGCAGGGGGCCAGAAAAAACCTCCTTCCTGGACCCTGTGGCTCAGCCAGCATCCAGCCCTATTCCCTCCCTTCCCAGGGCCACGGCAAATAACCGCTTTGAGCTCTGGAAGCTGGGCATTACCCACGTGCTGAACGCAGCCCACGGAGGCCTCTATTGTCAGGGTGGCCCTGACTTCTACGGCAGCAGTGTGAGCTATCTGGGAGTACCGGCCCACGACCTCCCCACTTTTGACATCAGTGCCTACTTCTCCTCAGCAGCCGACTTCATCCACCGTGCCCTCAGCACACCTGGGGGTAGGTCTTGGGTCTGAACCCATATCCCTTCCTGCTTACTCATGGGGGGCGATGTCCACTTTTCCCTCAAAAATCAGTGCCTGTAATCCCTGCCCCCGGGTTAACCAGTATCCCTCTCTGGACTTTAGTTTCTCATCCACCTGGCGGGAAAAACAAGACTTTGGCTCGCTGCACTTTTTTGATACCCAGAGCACTTTGACATTCATTTGTTCGACATCCATTCATTTACCCTCTGTTTATTATCTTTCCTGTGCCAGGCACCGAGCTAGATATTGGATCCATACTTAGACAAGGCAGAGTCCCTGCTCTTATGGAACTTGTCATTATGTACTTCATGGGAAGACAGTCAAAATTATGAGTACTATTCATATGAACGGGTAAATGTGAAGAGACCTGGGCGAACAGGAACAGGGCAAGGGCGCTCAGTCCAGGGGACCAAGGAAGTGAGGGGCCCACCCTCTACAACAATATTCACTGGGCCACATGCAAAAAGGATGAGCTGCTCTGTGATTCAGGTGATGCTGTGAATGATCAGGGAAGACTGACTACGCAAGGAAGCCATGTCTTAGCCAAAACCGGACAGATGAGTAATAGACATTAGACCAAGAGCAGGAGAAGTTTTACAGGTAGTTGGCTGGAGGCCAGAGGCCAGCACAGCTTTAAGGAACTGAAGATGACCCAGTGTTCCTCAGGGTGAAGGTCAGGGTGAGGCAGCCTGAGATGAAGCTGTAGGTTCGGCAGGGGCCAGCTCATGGAGGGTCTTGTAAGCCATGTTAAGGAGCTCAGACCCCGTCCCCAGGGTAGGCTACTTAGGTGTGGGTATACCCATTGGACAGATCAGGAAACTGAGAACCATAAAGGCTGAACAGTTTGCCTGGGGTTACAGAGTATGCCCAAGGCCGAGGAGGGGAAGGGACGTGGGTCCCTACCCCTGCTCCTGGGTGGGCCAGCAGGCAGGAAAGGGTCTCTGACCAGGGTGTCTTCTTCAGCCAAGGTCCTGGTGCACTGTGTGGTCGGGGTGAGCCGCTCGGCCACACTGGTCCTGGCCTACCTCATGCTGTGCCAGCAGCTGTCCCTGCGCCAGGCAGTGATCACCGTGAGGCAACACCGATGGGTCTTCCCCAACCGAGGCTTCCTCCACCAGCTCTGCCAGCTGGACCAGCGGCTGCGGGGTGCAGGCCGGAACTGAAGGGCCAGGTGAGGGCTGGGCAGGGCACGAGGTGGGAATAGGCCAGGCTGGGTGCAGTCAGAAGTGACAGGTCAGGTAAGGGCCGCACAGGCAACGTGGCAGGAAAGGCCAGTGAGGCCTGGCAGGGGTCCGGACCCCAACTACAGCTCTGGGGGTCCTGTGCAGCCGCAGCTGTCACTCCACGCTTAGTTATTTTCAGGTCAGCCCTGTGTCTCCTTGTCACAGTGGGGAAGGGGAACTTGCGCTCCTGCCACCAGCCGTGGCCTCCTCACATGAGTCCTGCTTGATACTCAATTCTCCTGTCATCGTGCCCTTCCCTTCCCTTCCCTGCCTTGGAGCCAGCACCCCGCTCCCTCCCTGACCGCCCCCAGTCAGTCTGATCTCAGAGATCCACAGAAGGAGCGTCCCTAACTTTGCTCCCTCTCTGGTTCTCGGGATCCTTCTGCGACGTAAAGGTCTTCTGGGAGTCTATCCAGCTCCTTTCTGCTTCTGTTTACTCCCCGCCCGGCTGCTCTGTGTGCAAAGGCATTTGGAGCATTGGCAGGCAGTCCTTAAGTTGCACACGAGGAATAGATCCTCAACACCTCCTCCCCTAGGTCTCCCCACTCCTGCTGGGGGCCCCAGTGTCCCCAGCTCCCTAGGAGAAGGAGTTGGGCTTCTCAGGCTTCCAGACCACACTCACCGAGGGCTGCTTCAATCTCCTTGGCAGCAGCCCTGTGAAAAGGTTTCCTCCAGCTCAGCTGGGAGGCGGCAGGGGTGTCTCTTCCAGCAGTGGATGGCCATGCAGGTAGCAGCATCCTGAGGGAGCTGCAGTGTCCGAGGCACTTTTCTCCTACCACGCCAGGCTGGGTCTGTTCCTGTCTGTCTCCCACAGCCTGCCTTCCTCTCGTTTCACACCCCTGCTGAGGGCCATGCGCTGGGGAGCCGAGCCCCAAGGCTGCTTTCCACTGGTCCTAGCCCACCTCCAGCTCCTACGCATGCCGCTCCTTCCCTCATCTGTCCTCAGCGCTGATTTGGGCTGTGTGCCTCACCACCCCCGTGGCTCGGAGGGTCTGCCAGCTGGGGCTGGGTGACTGGCCCAGGCTCTCTTGGGAGTTGGGAAAGGGACAGCTTTCTCCTGCCAAAAGCTTCCCAGGGTGTGGATTAAATTTCCCTCTGCCTGGCCCCCCACCAAAAGCTGTTTTTGTCTCTGAATGCATAACCAGCGCCACTAAGGGGGAGCACGTTAGCACCCTGCCCCCTTCTTGACGCTGGTGGGAGGGTGAGCATTTTAGGGGTGGGGATTAGGGCAGGACGGAGAGCTAGGTTTGGAGTTTGGGGGTAGAGTGTAATGAAAGAAATCAGGGTTATAGCTGGGTTTGGGATTAGGCCCAGGGCTGAGCTGGGTGGGAAACTGTTGTGGGGAGCTCTGCGGGTATGGGGAGCCAAGTGAGAGACAGGAATGGCATGTTGCCATCCTGCTCTCTCCTCTGAACAGGTTTCAGGAAACTGGTAGAACAACAGATCTCTGATTATGCCCAGTTGCCCCATGTCCTTGGCCTGGAGCCCTTAAATACCCTGACCTCTGGCCTCAGCATCTTTCCCATCAGGCAGCTGGCTTCGGGGAAATCAGTCAGGCTGCAGCACTGCACAGTTCCGGGAGGTGCTGTCCACAAAACAGCCTATACAACTGGAGCCCCCAGGAGTTATGCAATGTGCAGCCTATGCAGCCGTACACTGCAGACCTAGGGACTCTGAAAGATGATGGGGAGAGGTCATTTCTCTCCATGAGCCCTGGACCCCAAACCTGCCTTATCTCTCTCGGCACCCATACCCATCTGACCTTACACAGAGGGCTCAAGGCAGAAAAAGATTAGGTAGCAGGTCTTGCCCCTACCCTGACAAGTCCCAGCTGATCTGGGCCTTGGGTTGCCAGCCTATAACATGGAGCTCATCTCTCCCCAGAGCTGGTCGTTCCTCCCTGCCACAGGGCTGAGCCACTTTGTTTCCCTGACACTGGCCCTGTTGGTGCTGCTGGAGGCTCTGGCCCAGGTGGAGACCGAGAAGATGGTAAGAATCCAGTGTGTGGTCCGCCCTAGAGCCGGCTACCCCATCTGCTTCCTCCTGCTGCCTGCACTCCGTGTTGGTTGTCTTCAGTTCCCACAGGTGGGAATGCGCTGCCTTCTCAGCCAATCCCTGAGGGTCCTCTGTCTGGGACTCCGAGTTCCCTGGGCTATGAGGCTGGGAGGAGAGCAGGAGGGGACTCTAGGTGTTCGTGATAGCCCTTGGCCACAGCTGCCTCCACCAGCTCTCCCCAGGACTCTGGGAACCCCAGCAGGGGCTGACCCCTAGCTCCCTGGAGTTCAGACTTCAGAGACCCCATGTAGGTGTGGCTGCAGGTAGGCAGACGTCTCTGTGTGTCAGTCCTCTGGGAGTGTGAGTGGAGAAGAGCACTCACATGAGTGCATGGGGAGGGTCTCTGGAGAGCAGGAAGGGTTCTTAACAGGCCCAAATCCAAGGTCCCTAACTGACCCTAGTGGCCTTGGGAGGGACCAAAAAGACCTGGCATCAAGGGACAGTGGGGTCTGGGTTAGGAAGGTCTTCTGGGGCAGAGGGCACAGTGGCTTCTAGACACACAGCTTCTGACCGCAGGCCGGGGCTGGTCTAAAGGCCTGCTCTGAACCTCACCTTCACCTTTGTGAGTATACCCTCGCTGTCCTCAGCTTGAGTCTTCTAGATCTGAATCCTGGGCTAGTCCTAGAGTTCTCAGCTCCCAGCTCAGCGCCCCTGGCCCCGGGTTCTAATGTCGGCATTGCTGCCAATTTGTGTGTGGTTTTGGGTAGTCTCTTTTCTGTCCTCCTCCGCAGAAAATCCTTCCCGCTCTAGCCTTCTGCCCATGCTTCGCACCACCCTTGAAGTGTGCTTTGACGGGAGCTTTGAAAATGACCTGGTGGGTCTCCCTTCTCCCTGCCCCACAATCAACACGCACATATACCCGGACCACAAGCAGACCCCTGTGGGCTGCCTTCACCCCCAGCAAGGCCAGGTGCCTGGCTGGGCTTGGCACTGACCATGCCAGGGACCAGTGGGTGAGTTGGGAGTGTCAGGGGGAGGCCAGAAGAGGGGAGCAGCACATCATGCTTTATAATTAAACTCAAATCAAAAAATAGCAACAGCATCAAGTGTGCGGAGACAGGGAGCTGGAAGCAGACAGCACAAAGTGCCCGTCAGAGAAGACCACAGCCTGGGCCAGATACCCCCACAGGTGGGTGAGTGCCCCTATCTCAGGGGGGCAACGGAGCATGCTGGGTCATGAGGGCCTGGGCACCTGGGCCTGTTGTGGAGGGACCGGGTTAGATTGGAGGACAGACTGGGTTAGAGACAGAGGCACAGACAAAGCAGGGTAGAGTCAGAAAGACGTGGTCTTGAATCCTGGATCCCATGCCAACTGGCTGTATGACCTCGAACATATTGCTTAATCTCTGTGAGCCTCAGTTTCCTCACCTGTAAAATGGGGATGATAATATTATCTGTTTCATAAGGGCGCCGTGAGGATCCAGTGAGAAAATGTAAGCATTTAGCTCTGTCTGGTACATAGTATATCCTTAGGAAGTGGTGAATATAATTACAATTATTGCCGGACAGAGAAAGAAACCTCAAAAAATACAGAGACAAAGACTGAGCCTCACTGTCCTGTGGGGAGATATGGCTGGGGCTTGAAAGAATAAGAGTAATAATAATAGTAATGATAATAATAGTAAGATGTACCCTTTGGGGAGCATTTATCCTAAGACAGGCCTTGTGGAAGGGGCCTTCCTTTTAGTATCTCATGAAATGCTCGCAGCAGCCCCATGAGGGAACTGGTTCAGTGAGGACCACACAAATACCAGACCTGAGAACTCTGCCCAGATCTGTCCTCCTCCTGGGCCAGCAAGCCGAGCGCAGAGCCCCACTGGCAGCTCACCGTCGGCTGCCCACCTGCCCCTTGCCCCCAGGCGTCCTTCGCCAGACTCATGCCTCTGCCCTCAGATGCCTGGACTCCACTGTCCTGTGGCCACAGTCCCATCTGCTTGGGGAGGAGGCAGGGGAAACAGAGAGACTGGCCAGGAGGGAAGGCCAGTGGGAACATCTGGAGGTTCAGCTGAGGAGGTGGCTGGCCACAGCTGCCCCCTTGGCCTGGGGCCCCGGGCAGGCAGCACGAGCTCCTGTGAGAGGCTGGGGAGGGACACACACACAGACAGAAAACAAGCACCTAACCTCGTAAATAGCGGCAGCCCAGGCGCTGTTGGGCTCAGGGAGAAGACGCAGGAGGGAAGCAGAATGAGGCCCAGAGTGAAGGAGGAGAAGGGCCGGGCTTGGCCCGTCCCTATGAAATGTTGGGCCGAGGAGCCGTAGGGGAAAGAGTCAGGCCAGCTCCGGGGGCAGCAGAAATCAGGGGATCTGCTGCAGCCACCGATTCCCTTCTTGGGTATGTCTGGAGCCTGAAGGATGAGTCCTTGGCAGGGGGCTGGACCCCAGTGGGACAAAGCAGACAGGTGTGGGGTTACATCTGTGATCATCGGGTGTGAGGCTCTAGGTGGGATGAGATAAAGAACACCCCTAAGTCCAAGGAAAGGCCCCATTCTCCAGACTTGGACCTAAGGCCCCTCAGAAGCTGAAACATGGGATGTGGCCCAGCAGCCCCCAATTCTTGGTGCCCATCTTCCCAGGAGCCCTCTGAGATCCGCCCTGTCTCAGCCAGACCCTGGCGGCCTGCTCCCAGGGGCAGCTGGACTGCAATGCGCCCACTGGCCACAGGGTGGCGGACACACCCCACGCCAAGCTCAGAGGCAGGGGTAAGCCTGCCCGGCTTCCCAGAGCTCCGTTTCCAGCCCACCTGCCGCTCACTCAGCCCCAGCCTTTGGCTCCACATCAGTGTGGCTGTTGGACAAGCCTGGGGCCTGGGCTTTCTCCACCTCCAACACACTCAGCTGCCCCCTACCCTGTGGATACCACAAACCCAGCCACTGCTCTTGTTCTCAGGTCAGGCCCCCCAGGGAATCCTAAATTCAAGCAAGGCCAGGGTCTCGCACAAGAGAAAGACCTAGACAGGAGCACAGACTTGCTGGAGGCCACAGAATGAGTTACGGCCACTCTCTCCTCCCTCCCTCCGAAGTTCTCTTTCCATCACTTCAGTTAGCCTTCCATGTCCAAGGGGAGTTCCAGGGCCAAGAGCCTTTCGTCCCAAAGAGATGCCAAGCAGAGAGGGGCCTGGATTTGGCAGGACTGCACTTCAGTCCCCAGTGGCTTAGGTCTGCGCTCAGACCCCACCCCCACCGGCTCCAAGGGAAGGACCTGGAATTCTAGCCACTTCACAGCATTTGTGTTCTGGGTGGAACCCGGCCCGGCCAGGTTCCGCTTGGGTGCGGAGTCCCGTCCCTGTACCCACTCCCCTATTCCTGGCCCCAGGCCATGTCCTAGGTAGGTGGCAGGCCACTCAGCCTGCCCTGAGAGGTGACCGTGGGGGATGAGGGGGAAAGGCGGGTCTTCTCTTCCACCCTGCCCACCGGCTGCCCGCTGGGTGAGCTTGGCCAAGCCAGTGGCCTCCTGGGTACCCATTTCTCTTCCTGGTCCTGTCACTGCCTACTCAAGAGAAAAGATGTTCTTCCCAGTTTGTACCTTCCCTAGTTACTGGTTGAAGGGGCCAAGGACCGTTAGCCAAGACAGGCACTCCCTCCCAGCACCACACCAGCCCCAGGTTCTGGTGCCACTAACATCCCAGCTCTTCAGGGGCCTGGACACCCCCAAACAGCCGACTCCTGACACAAGCCACCCCACCTGGGTGAGGCCCGACCTGCAGCACTGGCCTGAGTCGTGGGGGTAAGGAGGAAAACCCCAGGGCCTAGAGGTAGGGGTGTGACGGCCGCACCAGGCTCCCCTGTAGAGACAGCTGGAGTAGTGACCACTCTCTGGAGCTCCCCTTGGGGGCAGCTAGAAGGCCTGGGGCACAACCGGACTGAAACCCCAGCCTTGCTCCCTAGCAGACACACAGCTTTGGGCGTTACTTAAAACATTCTCTCCGACCTTCGGCTTCCTCCTGTGTAAAATAGGGACCTACCCCAAATGAGGCCTCAGGCTCTTACACGGCATCAACTTACTTCGTACGGAGGTGCTAACAAATGCCATTTCATGAGATGGGCTCTGCCCTTCAAGCACCCGAAAATGGGAGGGACCGGGGACCTGGGGACCGGCCCTGGAAGTAGCAGAGGAGGGGGCCTGAGGTGAGCTGCCAGGTGTGGGGACCTTCCTAGGTGCACTCTGAGGTCCTCATCCCTACAAAGTCCCAAGTACCAGTGATTTAAGGGGAGAGAATCTATACTGACTAGTTGCTACAGACAGGGAACTGCAAGGGCCCCTTGGCCAAAGCTTCCAACATCCGGGACCTCTGGAAAGGGCAGGAGAGACCTTCCCAGCTCCACAGCAATGATAATGGGTTGATTCCCTTGTACTCTGGGAAAAGGAACTAGGTCTCGGCCCCAGCTGGTTAATAACCTCATCCAAAATAGCTGAGGCCCTTCCTGCTGCATCCCGGTGGCCCCTGGGCCCTGCACTGTGCGTGGGCCTCCCCTTCAGCCGGACCCACTGGTGGGGTTCCTGCCCCCAACCACCACAGTGTCCACTCTGTTTCAGGATGGACTCGCTGCAGAAGCAGGATCTCCGGAGGCCCAAGATCCACGGGGCAGTCCGGGGATCCCCCTACCAGCCGCCCACACTGGCCTACCTCCAGCGCTTGCTGTGGGTCCGTCGGGCCGCCATGCTGAACCATGTCAATGAGGTCTGGCCCAACCTCTTCCTAGGAGATGCGTAAGTACAACCCACAGCGGGAGGTGGAGGGAACAGAAGGAGAGCCCCTCTCCGAGTCCTGCAGGGGCAGAGGGGACACCGTCTTTGTCTCCCACCATCTCTTCCCACACATTCCTATCCTTTCCTGTTATTAATTTTAACTGTGGAAATAGAACACACATAAGTACATAAAGCGCATACGAACTATTTCACCAACCATGTTAAGAAACAGGACATTCCTCACGCCCCAGAAGTAACTGACCCTTCTCAGCATAACCCCTTTCCCTGTAGATGACTACTAAGTACTGAAATAATGATCTTCTTGCTTTTCTTTATAGTTTTAACATCCAGGTACCTAACAATGTAGTTAGTTTTGTTTGTCTTTTAAAGTTATATGAATGGAATCATATTGTGTGCATTTTGTGCCTGACTTTATTTGCTCAATATTGTCAGATCTACCCATGTTCTATGCAGCTGAGGCTCATTCATTTTTCATCGCTGTATACTATTCATTTGTATGAATGTACCCTCGTTTATCCATTTGGTTGTATATGGACGTCTGAGTTGTTTTGACTTTTTGGCTATTGTGAACAGTTATCCTAGGAACAGTCTAGTACCTGGGTCCTGGGAACATACACAAAGGTTTCTCTATGGTATATAGTTACAAAGAAAGTAGAATTGTGAGTCATTTTCCCAAAAGTTTTCCTAAAATTTGAAACCTATGGATCAATATATATGGATTTTAGAAATTTTCCTCAATATTTAGAAAATAGGTTCACTATCTGGTTAATAATATGGCAAATATGCTATCCCCCCACCAGGTAACCAGTAATAAAATCTCTGTTGACTTTTAAAAAATGCATACACATGTATGTACATAAATGCCTTTTCACATTTTTTTTTTACAAAAATGATACCTCTCTCTAGTCCCATTTTGTAATCTGCTTTAGTAGAAAGCTTTTTAAATGGAACCACATAACATCTTTTGAAAATATTTTAAAACAATGTTCTGTATTGTATCCTGCATTTTCCACAGGTTCTCAATATAGCATAGACACCTTTCCTCCTTTACCTGTAACTACAACATTTTGGGAGTTACAAAGTATTTCATTTAGCTATACCACGCTCAGTCTCCTGTTACAGGATATTTAATGATTTTTTTTCCTATTTTTCACTATCTTGAATGTCATTAGATCCACGTTTGGGGCACGTTTTGGATTTTTTTTTCTTTAAGTTCCTAGAAGGGGACTTGCTGAGGCAAAGTATGTATATATTTTGTATATCTTTAAGGTTTTTGATGCATGTGGCCAAACTGCCCTTGGCCAGAGTGAAAAAGAGTCTTGAACTTCAACTAAAGGAGCTCTTTCACTTAGGCTTGTTCACTCTTTCCAGTCTCACACTTGGAGGAGGATGGCAGAGGAGGGAAGGGGGGTAAGTTCCAGGCCAGCCAGAGGGGACCCAACGAGACCCGCCCCACCTCTCAACTCCCCCATGCCTTCCCTCTAGGTATGCAGCCAGGGACAAGAGCAAGCTGACCCAGCTGGGCATCACCCACGTTGTGAACGTTGCTGCGGGCAAGTTTCAAGTGGACACAGGTGCCAAGTTTTACCGTGGAATGCCCTTGGAGTACTATGGCATTGAGGCTGATGACAACCCCTTCTTCGACCTCAGTGTCTACTTTCTACCTGTTGCTCGTTACATCCGAACTGCCCTCAGTGTTCCTCAAGGTGAGCTGCTGGGGAAGGCCCTGGGGTTGGGGGGGGCGGTTGGGATCTGGGGCACTTTTTCCAGTAGCACTGCCTGGTTGGGTGTCCAGAGTTACAGATCTCTTCAACAACCTTCCCGCCCCATGGAGCAATGAGCAACTACCATTTAGTAAGTGTCCCCTTCAGGGGACCAACAATCACAGACATAGCTAAGGTCAGGTATAGTCGTCAGTGTAACCATATCCCTCAGTAAGTGTGTTGGGCAGAAGGTACAGAACCTCGCAAAGGCTGAGCAGGTCCTTCTAAGATGAGGGCTTGGCATAGGACTGCAGGGACAGGGGATGGGGAAGAACTGGGGGGAAGGGGAGGTAGGTGAACACCTCCTATTATCTGCCACAAATCCAGAGGACTCCAGAAATACAGTACCCCCTCTCACCCTATCAGAGTTGCAGAGGAAGCCAGAGGGAGCCCGTTGGACCTGGAGAAGGGAATCCCAGCTCTTAACTTGCTGTGTGACCTCTAGCCAGTTCCTCTCCCTTTCTGGGCCTAGCTGCTCCATCTGACCGTGAGAACACCGTCTGTATTGCAGGGTCCTGTGACAGGTGGGTTGCAGGCTGGCAGAAGGATCTTCAGTTCCCGGTGGGGTGGTCAGTGGGAGGGCAGGTAGCTGACACGAGGTTGTGTCTTCCCGCAGGCCGCGTGCTGGTACATTGTGCTATGGGGGTGAGCCGCTCTGCCACAGTTGTCCTGGCCTTCCTCATGATCTGCGAGAACATGACCTTGGTGGAGGCCATCCAGACAGTGCAGGCCCACCGTGATATCTGCCCCAACTCGGGCTTCCTCCGGCAGCTCCAGGTTCTGGACAACCGACTGGGGCGGGAGATGGGGCGGCTCTGACTTGGTGAGCAGCCGGGAGCCCTGACCCTCTGGCCGGCATGGCCCAACCCAGCCAGCCTGGCCCTGGGGACAGCAGCTTCTGCTGTTTCCAATGACCTGGAGGTATAAATAGCAAGTGGGGGCTTAGCTGAGGCAGAAGCAGGGAGAACTGAGTGGTGACCTTTAGCAGGAGGATTTCCCTGACCCAATCCAGAGATTCTTTATACAAAAGAGAGTTCAGTCTGTCTCTATAATAAAAGGTTCATCAAAATAAAGACAGGAGATCTTCTGGTGGTTTGTGGGGTGGTATCTTAGTCCTGCGATGGTTATGAGAGTCCAGAAGGCTTGCCAGCTCTGAGTTAGCATGAGGGCAACTTACAGAAAGGGTCTGAGTCCATGTCAAGTCTCTGTGAAGACGGAGGGCAGGTGAGGGCTAACCAGCGGTATCTGCCTCGGGTGCAAAAGGGAGGAAGAGGGTCCAAGTGCTGAGAATTGGCTGGCCCTTTCCTCATCTCATCCCCCCTCGTAGCGTCAGCCAAGAGCTAGGTTGTCAGAATGAAGACCGATGTTCAGTGCGTCAGCACCCTCTCCATGCCCACCCTAGCAAAAAGCGATCGTCAGAACTTTTGCTGTGCAAGTAGCATCTCTTGAATCTTTTCATCTATGCTCTACTTTCAAAAGGACTGACTCAAGCGAGAGGCATCTGGAAAACACAAGTATTAACTGAGAGGATAGGGTCTGGGGAGGAGACAGCCCAGAAATCCCAGGCGAAGGATGGTTATATGATGGAGCAAAGCACTTCGCTCTGAGTTTCTTGGTCTTTGTGCCCCTAATAAAACAACGTAAAAAGCCCCCAGTCTCCTCAGGGTTCTCGCTGCTGCAGCTTCACTCCTTCCTACGGCCTCAGTTCACATCTCCAGGCCGGTGACTCCTGGACACTCCCCCCCCCCCCCGCCCCCCATGGCAGCCCAGTTCTCTCCCCTGAGCTTTAAACCTCTGTATCCCACTGCCCACCTCTATTTGAATATTGCACTTGAATTTCACACTCAGCCTCACTTTTCATCAGCCCCATCCCACTGGCTGAATTCTTCCTACTTCTTCATTTGAATAAAGAGTTCTGACGGCCATTACTATTCAAGTCAGTGATGGATGGTACCTTGGACCCCTGCCTCTCAGACAATTAGCCTGTGATTCTACCTCCTCAGTATTCCTTGGATCTGCTCACTTAGCTTCATCTTTGTTGTGAGTACCCAAGTTCGAGTCACCCTCACCTCTCCCCCAGACACTGGATCACCAATAGCAGCCCACTGTTGGTCTCTCTGCCTCCAGCCTTGCCCTCCAGCCACTGTTGGTCTCTCTGCCTCCAGTCTCCATACAGACGTCTTACTAAAATGAAAATCTGATCACGTCACTACTCTGCTTACAACCCCCTAAGTACAAACACCTTGACAAAGTATAAAGATGCTTCATTATCTGAGCACCTTCTTGTATCTCTAGCCTTATCTCTTGTGATTCTGTTCCCATACACACCGCGTAATTAAGAAATGGTAAGTGCCCTTGCCGGTTCCAGAATGCACCACATTCTCTTACCTCTGGTGCCTGGCATGTGATTCAGAATCGTACCACCCAAATGTACCACCCTCCCCCATTCTCACGGGGGTCTCTGTGAATCTCCCTTTAGCTCTCACTTCTGGAAACCCTTCTGGCCCCTCTCAACCTAAGAGAAGGGCTCCTCCTCAGGCTGCCAAAATGTACATCCCCCTTTTGTGATGTCACCCGTCACTCTGAATCATAATTTACTGGTGTCTCGTCATTCTCTTTCAAGTGTCTGTCTCCGATCAGGCTTCCCATGGTTTCAAGGCCCCTGTGGCTCCCACACCCTGGCTGTGGTCCCAACCTCAGGCGGAGCTCTGGGGTCCTGTGCAGGTTGCCCCCACTGCCATGAGGCCTTCTCTACTGAGCTTGCTGGGGGGCTGGATCCCTGCTGACCCCAGGCGTGGGCCTGCCTCTGGAGGGCACCTCCTCTTCCCCGAGCTCCACCTGCATGCTTACCCCTTGGGCACCCCGACATCCTCTTCCCAGCCCATCTCGTTCTTCCTTGGCCCCTTTGACACTTCCTCCTTGTTCCGCACCAGCGCTCCCTGGGGCCAGCTCTGCCTTCTGCCCAGAGGCGTCCTTGCCCTTCTCTGCCATCTGGTCTGTTTCTGGAGGACAGGCACTTTTCCTTTGCACGAATCAAAAAAGGTGCCTCAAAAAAAAAAAAAAAAAAGGTGCCTCCTTGGAGGAAAGCAGCCTTTCAGGCTTAATCGCTTCTGGGCTTGGTGGAGGAAAAGGTGTCCCTTTCTCCCAAGCAGACGCAGCTCCAAGTCAGGGTGCCCATCTGGGTGAGCTGAGCCCAGGCTGTGCTTTACCCCCATTGCTCCTTCCGCAATTCATAAGCTACGCAAACAGCTGCTCCCTTGTCTGATACGTAGGGTTGAACAACCCCGTTTTATCATTGAATGACCCAAGGCCCAGAGAAGATAAAACGAGGCTGGAATATGCCTCAGGGATACAGGATCTCTGGGCTCTGGCCTCAAAGGGCAAGTCCCGCCCAGCCAGCAACCTACTCTCTTCCCTACAGCACTTGGTCCTAATCCCAGCTGGTTATTGGCTACCTGAGGTTCTCTCTGAGCCTTTTCCAAGGGGAAACATACATCCTAGCTGGAGGACTGCCGAAGCCCTGGTGCTGTGGTGCCCAACCAGGCAGGGCCCCTCTCCAAGCTGGGAATGGAAAACTGTTCTCAATTCATCCTCAGGTTGGGGGCGCCTAGTCTCTAGAATAGACAAAGTTAGTCCCTGCTCAATAGACCTGCCTGCCCCCTCCCAATTCCTGTGGATCCCCCCGGTGCCTGACAATTCAGCCCTTGTTGCTATTTCTTGCTCATGCACCGTCAGCGGGACCCAAAATAGTGGTTCCAGAAGTCAGTCTCTAAATCAACATCCGGGTCTATGAATGTGGGCAGCCTGTCCCCGCTGGCTGGGCTGGAGTGCCCAGAATCTAGGACAGAGCCACACCCTGGGGCTTGAGTTTCAGCAGGTCACCTTTTTGAAGCTTTGAGGTTTGGGCTCAGAATCTGAGGCTTCAGGGAGAATGGGGAAGGAAGCCTAAGAAGGCATGTGGTAGGAAGGCCAAACATTCCCCAGAGCATCTTAGGAAATAGAGGCTGAGCTCGAGACTGGTGTCTCCATCAGGAAGACCTCCTGCCTGCCCCACTTGCCCTGGGAAGACTATGGTGCGTCTTGCTCCCTTTCTCCTCTAGAGCAGCCTCATGAAAGAAGTGGTGGTATTGTTAAGAGCATGACTTTGGAGTCATTACCTGGGTACAAATCTTACCTCTGCCCTTGACCTGAGGTGTGTGACCTTGGTGAATCTCTCCATAACCCAGTTTCCTCATCTATAACGTGAGAGTCCTGAGAGCCAACACACAGGATTGTTGTAAGGATTACATGGGGATTAGAGGAAGGGCTTTGTGCAAAAAAGAGCTCCCCAAGAGAAGAGCTGTGATTATTGTCACAGTCCACAGGCCCCGACATTGTCTGTGGCGCAGAACCCCATCTCGGACCAAGTCGGCTATGCTCTCGGAGTGTGGAATGAATGATTAAAAATTAGCTGACCTAAATGCAACATTGTATATTAGATTAGATTCCGGAACAGAAGAAGGATAGAAGTAGAAAAACTGGTGAAATCTGAAAAAAAGTTTGTGGTTTAGTTAATAGCGTGACACTAATTTTGAGGCAGCTGGGTGGTGGGTATACAAGAAATGTCTCTATTAGTGTTATAACTCTGTGAATGTAAAATTATTTCAAAATAAAATGTTAAAAAAATTTGCTGATAATTACAGACTGCCTTGCAAATGCCAAGCACTATGCTAAGTGCTTTAGAAACATCATCTCCCCCACCCCCAGTTTTATTTCTTTAGGAAAAAAACACAAATCAAATATAGCTAAATGTTAAGATTTGACCATACTGAGTTGTGGGAATACAGGTGCTTGTTATATCTTTACTTTTGTATTTTTTTAAAAGATTTATTTATTTGTTTGTTTGTTTGTTTGAGAGAAAGAGAGAGCATGAGAACAGGGCAGAGGGGCAGAGGGAGAAGGAGAGGGAGAGAGGGGGATCTCAAGTAGATTCCCCACTGTGCACAGAGCCTTACACAGGGCTTGATCTTATGACCCTTAGATCATGACCTGAGCCGAAACCAAGAGTTGGACACTCAAGTGACTGAAGCCCCAAGGTGCCCCTTCTTAAAATATTTCCTACTTTAAAAAGTCAAAAATAAACTATCTTCTAAAATTAGAAGCATCCTATTCTGTATATTTAGGTTTTGAAATCCATATCAAATGGATTTTAGGAAATATTCTGGATTTAGATGATACCATTTTCATTGGCTTCTGGGCTAAAACACTGCAAATGCACATGTTATTCTTTTAAAACCTTCAAGAGGCTGTATTATAGATAATTTTGTTTTCGGAAAAATGTAATGATGACCTGGTTTATAGTATATAGTGCTTAGATTTAATAACTGTGATCAAAGAGGAGTGAAGCCATTAAGTCAAACTACATATTATTTTATCCCATCCTCACATCATCACAACCCTGGGGGGGGATAAGTTCCTAATATCACCCTCATTTTATAGATGAGATCTCAAGTGTAGAGAGGTTAGGCCAGAGAGCCTCTAACTTTAATTGAGAGTTTATTATATACTAGTGCACTAGTCAGGGCAAACAAGCTAAGTTTATTTCTCCCTCGCAGCACAGGTTGGTGGGGGCATGGAGGTTAGGGGAAACAAGCATGGGGGATGTAGAGGCCAGATGTATCACATCCTCTCTAGAGGCATGGGCAGAACTCAGTCACATGGTCACACCCAGCTGCAGGGGAGGCTGGGAAATGTAGTCCATCAGTAGTCCATCAGGCCAAGAAGAGGAAATTACAGATACTGGTGATCATGAATAGGCTTTTTTTTTTTTTTTTAAGATTTTGTTTATTTGACAGAGAGAAACACAGCGAGAGAGGGAACACAAGCAGAGGGAATGGTAGTGGGAGAAGCAGGCTTCCTGCTGAGCAAGGAGCCCGATGTGGGGCTCGATCCCAGGACTCCAGGATCATGACCTGAGCCGAAGGCAGATGCTTAACGACTGAGCCCCCCAGGCGCCCCATGAATAGGCTTTTATATCGCAGTTGTTGATGAGACACATGTAATTACTTAATTCTCATAGTCATAAGAGGTCGGTACTATTGCCTTATTTCCATCTTACGGTTGTAAAAACTGAGGCTCAAAGAGTTTAAGTAAGCTTTCTCAAGGTCGCTCAGCCAGCAGTGGTAGAATCATAATACACTTCCTGAACCTTCTTCACTTTGGGTTGGCCTTAGTGACTTGCTTGCCTATAGAATTTGGAGCAGAAGTGGCATTGTGGGACTTCTGAAGCTGGGTCAGAAGATGCTTTATAACTTCGGCCTGGGTTTCCGGGAACACTCTGGGAGCCCTGAACCACCATACACGAAGTCCTACTGCACTAAGACCACCACGCTAGAGAGGCCATGAGTCGACAAACTGGTCAACAGTCTCAGCTGAGTCTAGCCTCCCAGCCTCCCTGCCAAGGCACTATGAATGATTGATGAATCCCTCGTGGACTCTCCAGACCAACATGTCTGGCAGCTAAATACCACCAAGTGACCTCCATCAGTGCCACGTGGAACACAAGAATAGTCCATCCAAGCCTGCCTGAATCAAGGACCCATAAAATCATTTGACATAAGGACTACATTTTGGGGTTCTTTGTTACAAAAGAATTCATAGCCAGCACAGCAGTGAGCCAGCTCCAACCAAAAACCCTGGTTTTTAAACACCCAGTTAGCCTCTGGAGGAATGGGTGACTGAAGGAAGGACCAAGCAGCCACATCCATCCACTCTACTGCTGACAGAGTGAGGGAAAATGAGCTCCCACATCCACAGAGGAATAAGGAGGGCAGTAGGGCCCTGGCTTATATCTGCTCAGAGACCCACTCGAGATCGGAAGACAGGGGCTCCAGGGGGATACTGGTGGCAAAAGCCCTGAGGTGGGCAAAGTGGAGAGGCTGCCAGAAAAGGACCATCTCCATCCACACCTCCCTCTGTTCTAAGCTCCAACCATCTGAGCTTCCAGGCCAATAGACTCCCGCTGAGCAGCCCAAGACCTCCTGGCCACCAGGGGCCTCTGTGGATCTGCTGACCTCCAGCTCCCAGTCTGCTCTTGACGGCTGCCGCCTCCATTTCCTCCCCTACAGGGGGTGGGGAGGGCAGCACACAGTATGGGCTCTGCAGCCACTGGGTCCTTGGGAAATCCTAGTTTGAGGAAAAAAGGGCAATACCCACTCTATCCCTACCCAGGTACTGCCCTCCTGCCCCCTCCCAGCTCCCAGCACTCTCTCACTTTCCTCAGCTCACTCTGCTCTCCCCGGCTTATTCCCCAGACTTCCACATGAATGTCCTCATCCATGCTTTCTGAGCCATTTGATGCCTGGTCAGCCTGGTCCTCCCTCCCAGGGAGCTGCTAGAGTTTCCCCTCCTCTGAGATTTCCTACACCCCAACTGCCATCTGTGTGGCCTCCCTTCCTCAAAACCCTTCCCTTTCCACACCGCTGTACAGGTATTCAGGCTTTGCCTTCTATACCATCTAGGCCTAAAATGGGGCTCCTGGCACCCAAAACTGGGACCCCAAAAGACGAGCTATCAAGCATCCCAGGATTCTGGCTCAGTGCTGCTGACTGCTAGGGCCATCCTGACTTTGGTAGTCACTGGGGATGAAGGTTGCAGCTTATGCTGACATGATAAAATTCATAAGTAATTGAGTACAAGTTGATTTACCCCAGGATCATGGGCATGCTTTAAAAGGGGTCCTGGGGAAGGTGCTGATTTTACTAGAATGATGAACTAGCAGACAGGATTACTAAGGGGAAGCTTAGTGGCAAGACGAGGGAGTGAATCTAGTTCCTTTTAGACTACATACCACAGGGAAAGATATGCCCTCTGTACCATCCATGCAAGTCCCCCATCAGGCTCAGGTATTCCTGGTATCACACACTCTCCACCATACGGCTCAGCTGTCCTAGCCGTAGATGGTTGCATCAGGATGGGCACCTGGCACCGACTTCTACTTGCTCCCTTTTGGTAAAGAACCTCAGTTATGAGCTGGCTGGCAAGGTACCCAGCTAACACAGAACATCTCCCAACCGCCCTTGCCGGTAAGTGTGGCCACGTGACTACATCCTGGCCAATAAGATATAAGTGGAATTAATATGTGGAACTCCCAGTCTCTTTGAAGGGGGAAGGGGAATGCCCTTTGATTTCTCCTCTTCACGGTGCTGCCTGAAGTGGGGATAGCATTGGCTAGTCATGGACTGCCTCTGCCTCCACACTTCCTCTACCAAAGAAAGAAATGCTTATCCTGTTGAAGCCGCTATTTTCCGAGTCTCTGTTACTTGCAGCCAGTCCTGGCCCTAACCCTTAAATCTCCTGACCCACAGGGAGCCAGAGGTCTGTGGGGTGGTCTGATGTGGGAAGCTGCCACTGATGGGTGCTCTTTCCTGGACAAAACTGCTGACCCAGTGAGGTCCTCTCTTTTGGAGAGTTTGAGTGGGAGTCGGTCCTATAAGAATATCAGAAGCCAAGTGGGGCAAAGCCAAAGCCACTGAAAGCCAAAGCCATGGGATGAGGAACAGCCTCCGCTAGACGAGACCCCGTGTTTACCTCGTCACCAGAGTCATGGTATAGCCTGGGGGCCATTCCCATTCTCCAGGAGATCCTTGTTTTTAAGTGTGTTCTTTCAATGAGTCTCTGAGGTCACCTGATTCTAAATCTATCTTTTGGCCTAAAAGAACCTCATCTATTCATTTCATGAACTTTAATCAGATCACAGGCACAGCCGGGCAAGAATGAATCCTTTTGCTCCTAAACTCACGAAACAAACTGAGGGTGGCTGGGAGGTGGGGGGAGTAGGGATAGGGTGGCTGGGTTATGGACACTGGGGAGGGTATGTGCTATGGTAAGTGCCGTGAAATGTGTAAGCCTGATGATTCACAGACAGGTACTCTGGGGCAAATAACACATTATATGTTAATTAAAAAAAAAAAAAGAATGAGTCCTTTTGATGAGACAATTGGTCAGTGGATTCAGGACTGTCCCAGAAAGGACCACCACACAGAGGTGTCCGGCCTGATGTACCTCACTGTCAATCCAGCGTTGTCCCTCCTGAGAAGTAGCCTTGGAGACTCTAACATACATCACACCTACCCCCACCCTGAGCTGTCTGGGGTAGGAAGGGGTGGCGGGAAGAACAGGAGCCTTGGATACATTCAGACTTGGGTTTTCACTCAGGCTCCATCCTGAGCCTGAGCAGGTAGCTGACCCCTCTGAACCTCACATTTCTCAAGTGTAAAAATGGGGAGGATAACAGCATCACATGGGTCTGTGTGAGGATGAAAACCAGCACCTAGTATATAATAGGTGCTCAACAAAAGCCCAAGTTTCTTTCCTCCCAGGGGGGCTGGGAAAGAAGATCTGGGTCTCCATCCTTCCTGAACAGGGAGGGTGAGAGGGCTGGTCACATGGACCCCAAGAGACACGTGGTCTTTTCCTGCAGCTTCTCAGAACAGCAATGGGGCACGATATGGCGGTCACACCCAGCCTGTTTCTAGAAGACCATCGCCTGGATTTACTTTCGCGTTCTTTAAAATAAATGTGTATGATTTATAAACTTTTACCAAGCAGTTTTACGTACATAACTGGCCCTGATTTCTATTACAGGTTTCTTAAGTATGGTTGTAAACTTACATTAGGATATTAGGCTGTAACGGCAAATGCAGCCCTCTTACATAAAACCCCAATTCTCCAAACAGTAGAATATTTGCTTAATGAAAAGGGTTTTATAGGCTCTCTGGACTCTGGGCTCATCTTTATTCTGGTCCTTAATTTAGAGAAAAAGAAAAATTAAATCACACACACACACACACACACACACACACCCCTTCATTTTTTCAACAAAAACTCTGATGTGGTCCGGTCAAAGTCTAGGAGTATTTATACACACGCATGCACTCGCATGCACACACACACACATTTCTGAAGGAGGCTTATGAGAAAAATCTGGAACGTCTTGGAATTTTGCTTCTTTCCAATTACAGCTCAATAAAAATGTCCTCATAAAAATTCTAGGTAAGCAATCACTTTGCCAGCAGGATGGGGCTACCCACATCCCGGGGAGGCCTGCCTGGTGAGATTGGGGGGTGAAGGGCAGGAAGCCAAAGGGGACTCCTTCACCATCCCTCTGCCCTCCGTTCTCATACACACACACCTCACACACAGTGAATTCCTCTAAGGAACAAGGAACAGCCTGTGGTAGGGAGGAGGTAGAGGGGAGCTTTCTTTCCGAAGCCCCTCTAAGACTGCCCGGACAAGAGGCCAGCAGGAGCAAAGCCTTATTTGGGGCATAATATTTTGAAAATTATATGGCTGTGTTTTTCATTGCCATTCTAGAAGTAGAAAGTACCAGAGAAAATATAGGACACCAGTTAGATTTGAATTTCAGATAACCAACAATTTTTTAGTACAAATATGTCCTAAATATTGCAGAGAACACACTTACGCTAAAAATTTACTTGTATGTCAGTCAGCCCTACCTGGGAGTCAGTATGGCCCCAGAGAAATGGGAAAGGAAGGCCAAATCCCAGGAGGATTTGGAGGAGGCCCAGAGGATGTTCTGGTAAGAAAGGAAAAGCAAATAGATGGTTAAAGAACGCTGAGGGAGGGGAGCTGGTGGTGAGACCTACAGATGGTGACCTCCATTGTGTAAGACAGTGTCCAAGGGACAAAGTAAAAAGTGGGGCGCTTTACTCTTTACCCACTTACGCATCTGGAAGGAAATCATTTTGTCCAACATCAGCAGCAGCCAGGCTCAAGGGGCCCCACACCATCCAGACCTCCCTCCCCACCTTGCCTCTTGTGGTAAACCCTGAGGTACATCCATAATTCATGTTGAGGAAGAGAAAATTCTGAGGGCTTGAGCTTTTAACTGGGAAGAGACTGAGATATTATTATTTAGCAAATGAAGTGTGCTGAATTCCCAGCAGCGTAGGTAGGGCTTGTGGGGGAGATGAGATGAGCTCATGGAACATAAAGGTGCCTCACTCTCCTTGTACCTCCCGGTGAAAGGAAGAGCAGCAACACGAGGGCAGTGACGTAATGTATCTTGTTGTCACTTTTCCCTCAGTTTCTAGAACACCGCCTAGCATGCAGTAGCTGCTATATGGAAATGGGCAGAGCGAGTGAATTTTCAGACCCATTGCAGTGATGAGGGTCTCTCTGGGTCTGGGCAGTACTCTCTCCCGAAGACTGGCCTCAGGGACAGTCTGAGACCACGTGCGCAGGAGTCAGTTGCTTAGTAAAACATGAACTTCTTTCCTAACTCAATCCATCAGCACCTTGTGCGGGGATAAGTGACATCATCAGGGTCAGAGAGCCGTTACCAAAATGACAATACTAGGTCTATGCTAGGGCCTGTGTTAAACACGTTATATTATTCATTTGTTCCTGAACATGCAAAGCCCTCAAAGTCAAAGTTATGAGGGGCTCTTTTATCACCTGCCATCAAAACACGTCTAGAGTCTGACGCACTTCTCGCACACCGCCCCCACCATCTTTGACCAAACCACTGTCATCTCTTGCCTGAACAACCGGAAGAGCCCCCTCACTGGTTCACCTTTTGTTCCATTCCATTCCCCACATACCAGTCAAAATGTTCTGAAAAACACAAATTAGATCACGTAAGCATCGTCCCCAGAATAAAATCCAAGCTCTTTCACGTAAACATGGCTGCCAGGCCCTGCAGTCACAGGTGCTCTCATCTGCTAACACTCTCTCCCTCACTCCCTGAGAGCAACCACACTGGCCTTCGAATGCATTAGAGTAGGTTACGGTAACACACACTCCCAAGTGCGATGGCTTCGATGGACAGCTGTTTATTTCTCTCTCATGTCACTGTCCAGAGGTGGGCGGGCAGTCCAGACAGGCAAAGGGACTTGGCCTCAAGAGGTCACGGATGGACCCAGGATCCTTTCATCTCATTGCTCTCTTATCCCTGAGAGTGTTGTCCTCGTCTGCTGGGTTGAATGCCTCTGTATTCTGGGGCTTCCTAGGTGCTACGGCTAAGTCCCTTAACCCAGCTCACACTCTGCCTGTAATCCCTTCATCAACATCTCTTCATGTAAACCATCCCTGATGAATTCTGTCCTTTGTTGGACCCGCGACCGATCAGGGTACACAAGGTGTCAAAGTCAATCCCTTCCTGAAACTGAGCTCACTCTGGCTGATGGGATTAGCTCAAGGGACCTGTCATGACTAAACTAGTATGGCTTGGCTATGAACAATGCCTGTCATTGAACAAAAATGTCCATGACAGTATGGGGTAATATTACTCTCAGGGCAACAAGTATTTATTGAGTGCCTACTGGGTTCACAGATGACCAACATATGATCACGTGACACTCTCATCTGGCCTTCTTCCCCCAGTGCCAGAGTGGGTCTTCTCTGAGCATTTTTACTGAGTCTCCCGGCTCTTCTGGGCAGCCCTTGGCCCTTGTGCACCCCATCACAGCCCTCACTCACTGAGCTGCCATTGTTCACTGGGAGCTCTGCTTCTCTGCTGGGCAGTGAATTCACCCCAGGCAGGGCCTGATTTCCAGCCTCCCTGTTCTGCCACTTGCTTCTAGAACCAAGTCTGGACACAGAGTAGGGTGTCACCTCAGTCAGTATCTACTAAATCCACAGGAAGATTTTGGATCCCAACAGTTTGTTAATTTAATCTTTCTGAGGACTTCTTCATTCATCCAGTGAGCAATAACACCATTAGCCAGAATTGAAGGAGAAGGAAAAAAGGAGCAATGACTAGTATGTATTGGGTGCTTCTTCCAAGCCAAGGGCTTTACATGCATTATCTTATTTAACCTGCACAATAATCCTATAGGTAAGATCCTTTTATGATTTCCAATGCACAGGCTCAGAGAGGTCAGGGGCTTTATACCAGCTCAGAGCTAAGTGGCAGGGGTAGGATTTGAACCCAAGTCCTTCTGTTTTGAAAGCACATGCCCTTCCCTCTTCTGCTCTCCTGCCTCCCACACACGAGTAACCACACTGTCAAGCCTCATCAATATCACTTTGATGCACTAACAGGCCGTGAAGAGGGAACTGCCATCTATCTGCGAAACAAACAGTCCTGACATGAAGACAGAGGTGCTAATAGAGACACAATTTGCCCATTTGCCAAGGTCACTGACAGACTCGAGCAGGGCTTGAATGGCATTTAGACTCCTGGGAAAGGGAGGAGTTTGGGGGACCCCTGCCCACAGCCCCTGCCCTGGGTCCTAAGGGCTCCAGAGCCCCCCAGCAGGAGGCTGGCAGCCGGCACTCCCAGTGTTTTGACAGCCAGGGAGATAAACAGGGAGATTTAAGAGAAACATCCTCAGCCCTTAGACGTCTCCAAACACAATGTCCTCCCATCGCTTGGCTATCAGAGTAAAGAGTGACAGCTTCACAACACATGTGGCACAGCCAGCTGCCAGCAAACTCCAGGCAAGCCACAGAGACCTCTAGGGTACCCACACCACAGGCTTCAGGAAATGAGGACAGCTCATGCTGGGAGGAGGGAAGGTCTGTGGCCATCCAATGGAAAGGAGGCAGGCCAGGCCAGGGCAGAAGGACAAATGGAAGTCCTCATTCCGTATTCCCACCCTACACTGCTGTGGCTCATCCTCAGGGATCTAGACCTGGGCTGTCCTGTATGCAAGCCATCAGCCCCATGGGGGCTACTGAGTACTCGAAATAGGGCCAGTCCAAATCGAGGTGGGCTGTCAATGTAAAACATAGATTTCAAAGACTGTATGGAAAAAAGAATGTCAAATATCTCAATGATTTTTCATATTGATTACATGTTGAAATGATAATATGTGGGGTATAGTCACTTAAAGAAAATATTTTATTAAAATTAATTTCACCTGTCTCTTTTTACTCTTTAATGTGGCTACTAGGAATTTTGAATTGCATACATGGCTTGCATTGCATTTCCGTTGGACCGAGCCGATCTGAAAGATCAAAAATAAAATGCCATCGAATTCAATGTGAACAACTGTAAATATTTTTATCAAACTGTAAAGTCAGTGAAAACAATAAAAACTAAAATTGCTTCCATGTATATTTTCAAAAGAGTTCTTTTTCTAAAACATTTAAAGTTTCTATTAAAAATAAAAGGGAATACATAATTACTGAATATCAAGGCTTTAAATCAAAATTGTTTAAATGAACCTGAAAGTCTTCACTGACTTCTTTGAAAGGGCTTCTAAACTACTGTCATAGAGATACAATCATTTAAAAAAATAAAAGAAAATCCTTGATAATTCTAGTAGTCGATGTGAAGAATTGGCATTATATACTTCACACTTATTACATCTGGACCTATCTATGTCTACCTTGAAAGAATACTCTATTGTTTGTTTTTTTTTTTAAAGATTTTATTTATTTATTTGACAGAGAGAGAGAGATCACAAGTAGGCAGAGAGGCAGGCAGAGATAGAGGGGGAAGCAGGCTCCCCTCTGAGCAGAGAGCCTGATGCTGGGCTCCATCCCAGGATCCTGAGATCATGACTTGAGCTGAAGGCAGAGGCTCCAACCCACTGAGCCACCCAGGCGCCCCTGAAAGAATACTCTGAATTGTTTAATATACCAACATCTTCTTTAGCTGCTGTGTAACAGTTGTGAATATCACACTGATTCTGGACACCCTCCGGAACGCCAAAGCAGAGCGCGGAGACACCATGGGCTCTCTCCACCACTGGCTTTTTGTACTGGCTGGACCGCTGGGTAAGCCGACTAAGCCATCTTCTCTCTCACCACAGCTCAGATCCTGTCCATACTCCAGGTGAGCAGTAACACAACCCACCAACCTGTATGGCATTCAGACTCAGTTACCTTTTTTTTTGAGGACCCAGAGCAAGAACAAAAGGCATTAGAGCTTCACGTCACACGTGGCCGGTGCTGAAAGCCAGATCCCAAGTGGAAGAGGCACTCATGTACCCTTTTCTTTTTTTAAGATTTTATTTATTTGAGAGAGAAAGTGATTGAGCAGGTGAGGTGGGAGCGGGGAGGGGCAGAGGGAGAGGGAGTGGCAGACCCCCCGCTGAGCAGGGAGCCTGACCCTGGCTCCATTCCAGGACCCCAGGATAATGACCTGAGCCGAAGGCAGATGGTCATCTGGTCAACCAACTGAGCCTCTCAGGCGCCCCAACCACGTATCCATTTTATTTCTATTTACATATAGCAAAATTCACTCCTCCTGGTTTTACGGACAAATGCATTTAGTTGTATAACCATCACATGACCTAGACACACAACAGTTCCAGCGCCCGCCAACATTCTTACCAGAGTTTGGCATTGTTTTGTTTGTTTTTAGCCATTCTAACAGTGTGATATTCACAACTGTTACACAGTTGTGTAGCAGTGTCTCAATGACTGTACGTTTTGATATGCACGGACCTCTAAAAAAAACAAGCTCAGGGCAGGCTCTCTTGTCGCCCAGGTCTATGGTATTATTGTCTAGGGGAGTCAAAAAATTCCCCTTTTGGATTGATGACATAGCCAGGAATGTGCCTTGGGGAGGCTTTTTGGGGAGAGAAGGAGGCCCCAGGCTCAGCGTGCATGGGACGTTGAGCCTGAGAGGGAGGGAGCACCCGCTCAGCACAGTCAGAAGGGAAGAGGCATCTGGAGCCCCTGGAAGGACTCGGAACAAGAGGCGTAGGTGAGAGACCAAGAATGGAAAAGAAGGAAATCTGTGATAGCACCTACAGAGAGGAGCCCTGCGGACAGGGCAGGGACAGGGACAGAAGTCTGTAGAGGGAGAAATTCCCTGGGGAAGGTGCCCAGCCAACAATCTCCTAAGAACAGGAGGGGAGACGTGGAATTTGGAGTTGTCTCCTGCTTTGTGCTGTGGTCCCTTCTGCCATGCACAACGTACACAACGACATCAGGTGGGTTGTTTGCTTTGCTTTGTTTAACATGAAAGAAGAGAGAGACCTCTGGGAGAGCAGACTTATGGTCATCAGACTACACCTGTCTGCTACGGAGAGGTGCCCTTGGCCCTCTCTGGGTGGGAACCCTCTTCCCTGGGCTCAAGCTGGATCCAGTGTCCCCGTAAACTCAGGTGTCCAAAGACCACTAGGAGCCTCTGGGTCTTTTGGACTCAGGAAAGTCATGTATGAGTCGAATCTCATGTATCAATTTCCTACTGCTGCTGTAACAAATTCCCTCAAACTTAGCAGCTTAAAACAACACAGGTATTATCTTACAGTTCTGTCGGTCAGAAGCGTAACATGGGTCTCACTGGGTCAAGGTGTTGGCAGAACAGCCTTCTTTCTGCAGGTTCTGGGGGAGAATCTGTTTCCTTGCCTTTTCCTACTTGGCTGTGGCCCCTCCTTCCATCTTCAAAACCAGCAATGAGAGTTGGATCCACATACTGCATCACGCAGGTCTCCCCTGCGACCTCTCTCTTCCATTTCTAAGAACCTTTGTGATTACACCGGACTCACCTGAATGATCCAGGACACCCTCCCTAGTTTATGGTCAGTGATTAGCAACCTTCATTTCATCTGCAACTTCAACTCCCTGTTGCCTTGTAATGTGATGTATTCACAGGTCCCAGGGATTGGGATGTGGACACCTTTGGCTTGGGGAGTTCATTCGCCTACCACATCTTGCCGCTGGACCCAGGTAGGATTCTGATCCAGAGAAGTTGGAGCAAAGAGCAGGGTTTACCTGTATATGAAAGTGGAGAAAGTATGAGAGCTTCTGGGGAAGACAAGTTTGCTAGTGAAAAGAACATGGGTCAGAGAAGTGGTGGTAGGGAGAAACCTGTGTCAACTGTTGACGTGTAAATTCCCAAGAAGCTGCAACGAACATAACAGCTATTTCTACAGATCATATTCACTTACCTGAACTAGTACAGCTTGCTGGGGCACAGAATCCTGGCAGACTAACCCTGGAGGTTGGAGCCGGTGGAGACATCACCAATTCCAGCCAATGGTTATCTGGCTTGCTCCCATCCCGGCAGAATTGTGTGTTTGCTGAGTCCACAGAAGACAACACTTGGGGGAACTACCCAGTGCCCGAGTTCTGCCCTTAGAGTTGTGCAGAAAGTACTGTCGTGGGGGTGCCTGAGTGGCTCGGTCTGTTAAGCCTCTGACTCTTGATTTCAGCTCAGGTCATGATCTCAGGGTTGTGATCTCGGGGTCGTGAGATCGAGCCCCTAGTCAGGCTCTGCACTCAGTGTGGAGTCTGGTAGAGATTCTTTCTCCTTCCTTCTCCCTCCCCCTCTGCTCCTGCCCCTACTCTCGTGCTCATGCTCTCTCTCTCAAATAAAATAAATGAAAACTTTTTTTTAAAACGTGGGGGCACCTGGGTGGTTCAATTGGTTAAGCGACTGACTCTTGATTTCAGCTCAGGTCATGATCTCAGGGTCCTGGGACGGAGCCCCGCATCAGACCCCCTACTTAGTGGGGAGTCTGATTCTCCCTCTCCCTCTCTCAAATAAACAAATCTTAAAAAGAAAAGAAAATGCTATTGTTTCCATCACAGGTCAGCCCTTCAGCTTCTAGAAGATAGACCAGATGTCTCCTGACATCACCACCACTCTTTTCTAATGAAATCTTCCCAGGACTTCCAACAATCCTCATAATTACCGATGTAGTTTTCCATCCTTCCCCAGGCTTGTCACCCTTTTTTGGGCATACTTGAATGTGTGAAGGATTGGGGGCATATGAGGTGTGGGGAGAGAGTTATCAGTATTCTGATCAACTACATGCAGGGGCTACTCTAATGCAGGTGATAATCCTGACTCTTTTCTTGCCTTTATTTACTTGAATAGCCCTCCTAGACAGTGTGAAATGTTACCTGGCACTCTCATCAATCATTTATCTATCTATCTCAGGTGTCTTTAGATATTTGATTTTTGTCTGCTGCTGAGCCTACATCTTCAGAGGCCCCTTTGCTTCCTTGGTGGATGCTTGGGCTGAGGTTAGGGTAGGGGCTAGCACTCCTGGACAGAAGTCATTCTCCAACTTTTGACGGTTCCAGCGTCTCTGACTCCTTCCGTTCTCGGGGTAATTGCAGAGGAGCCTTCGACCCCGCTGCTCTGGCTTCAGCTCCTGACCAAGACGACATTTGGACCCTGATGTTTTGACCTTGTTATACACTCAGATCCTGAGTTCCAGCCTTGGGAATATTCTTCGCACCGAGAAATCAATAAAAGCTGATCAAATAAAAGTCTTTTGGCAGTTTCACGATGAAAAATACTGGTAGAAATAGTCACCCTAAATAAGACTGGCAGTAGCTAAACATGCAAATTGCGAGGAAGATCTTTGGGTTGCTGAATACAAAGTTGCAGCGGACAATTAATAACCCCAACACAAGAAGACTTGGGGCCCCCTCCCCCTCCCCCTGATCCTTCATACGTTAGAGTAAGCCCCAAAGGGGGTTACAAGGATGCAAGAACACCTCATTCACTACAAGGAACTGTAGGAAGCCCTGGAAAGATTTTAACAGAATATTAGAGGAGCCTTGAAAGAACTATGGCCCTCACCACTAAAAAAGGGGATCATAATAGCAGGGCGTGGGAGGGAGCTCCTGGGGCAAAGAAGCCTAGAACCAAAGAGGCAGGAGGTTGACAGAAGGCATCACCAAGAAGTGAGACCTGGGAGTGACTATTGAACTGGAAATATTTTTGGTCCTCCTTATATAGTCAAATGTTTGCCAAGTGTTTTCCACACTTTATCTCACGTGGCCCTCCTAATCACAAGAGGACAGCACTGTGATTATTTTCCCCACTGAAGCCCAGAAGGGTTGGACACTTGTTGCAGGTCTCACATGAAATGACACAATGCAAATGAACCCAGGCTTACAGAGTCTCCATCCGCTGGCTTTCACAGATTGCCCCCCATCCTGCAGCATCCATACCATCCACCACCCCCCGCGCCCCAGAGATGGCTGCCTGAACTCCTGGAAAAGACTGGAGTGGAGAGTTCTTCTCCAGTCTGGGTGCTCCCAACCCTCCCACAGGCCGTGCATCGGCTGGCAAACCTCCCCTGTTCCCGCTGTTCTGGAACAAAGCCCAGGGCAGAGCCCCACGGACACCTGGCCTTGTCCATCTCAAGAAGACAAAGCTGGGAAATCCCCCTGCTGTCCCCGCCCTGGGCGGCCATGTGTCCTGCCTCTGTCGCTGGGCCAGGGACGAGCGTGTGGACTCCAGGGACAGGGCTCCCAAAGTCAAGGGTTTCAGGTCACACTGGCCCATCACTTTGCGAGCAGATGCCACGGGTCGCTTCTCAGACCGGGCAGCACGCAAGGTCAGCGTCAGCAGATATAACCCTAAAAATAGGTTCTTGGATGCCAGTGGAGGTGGCCGGGTGTGCGGCTGCCACACGCCCCACAGACCAGCACCTCCTGACCCGGCCAGGCCCCAGTGCACACAGGTAAGGCCTTCTGGTGGGGATGGGAACACTTGTCGGGTTCCCGTCAAGTTCTCTGGGGGCCTGGGTGTGGGGTTAGAAGACCCCTTTCCACTCTGTTTCTAGAGTGGCAGGGAACAGCTGACATCCTTTCAGTAGGACAGGCATCTTGTTGTCCCATCTTTCTCTAGAGGCTCCATGGCATGTTCTCAACTTCCCTCCCTCTCAATCTGAGCTTCCAGTTCAGTGACCATTTCTAACAGATAATCGGGTGAGTCAAAGCTCAGCGGGCCCTTGTGAGGCATTGCATCCACTGGGTCACATATTGTTTTCCAGCCAGGTTCTACATTTGTCCATTCAGCCGGCAGCGGGGGAGGAAATCTCAGCAGGAGGGGAGAGAGACACACTGTAGGGACTCACATCTTGCGTAGGGCAGCACAAGTCACAAATGTGGGACTCAAAATCCCAGGGATGAGAACTCTCTCTGAGTTCTGAATAACGCTAAGCATCATTTGGGAAGAGTGACCCTTTTTAAAGCTTTTCCCAGTTCCGGTGGGAGGACGAGGATCAGGGTGATGGCCCTGGTAGACAAGGGGACACTGGATCACCAAGGGACAGAGCCACTTGACCAAAACAGCGGCATGTGTAGATAAGAAGGTGGGAAGCCATCCTGGCTTTCAGACCAGGGCTCTCCCCGTAGACCCTGGTGCTCTTGTCCCGCGGCCCAGTGGCTCCTCACAGGCCTGGAACCCGAGAGCTGTGGGGACTGGGGGGCTCTGGCTGTTCAGGAGAGCTGAAAATGTTCCAGGGGCATAAAGCATCCAAGTAAGAAGGGAGGGGGCATGAGGTGCCTGCGTGGAGAGGCCTCCGCACTTCAGGCCCCAGCACCCCAGTGTCCCTGGTAGGTGGTATTTGTTCAGTTGCCCTGACCTTTTGCTTGTGGCCCCCTTTTGTTCTCTTCATGAGGAAATCACTTTGGCCCCACCAATGACATTTGTAAACAATGCTTGAAGGACTTCTGAGCTGAGATTGGTACAAGAAAAGAGTCTTGGGCCTGGGTTTGGGGGTGGGATAGGGTCTGAGGAGTGAGGGGGCTCTTCACATCTGTGCTAAGGGTGACAAGGGGGCCATGGTTCGCCACCACCTGGTAAGTTGGAAACCCTCCCTGGGAACATTTCAGTCCTGGGGTGTCATTGGGTTGGAGGGGACCCTGGGTCTAAGGGTAGAGTTCTTGTGGCTCTTGTCTACCCCACGAGGGATGAGGAGGAGGGCAGGGGCACTGAGGCTGGGGACCTGGCTGTTCGCAGTTCCGCTAACCCTGCCGAGGCCCAGCTGAGTCCGCTTGGGGAGGGGGCCGCCTGCCCTCTGCGCAGCAGGGCTTGGCTCTCTAATGTTTCCCGGTACTGACAACCGGTCAGGCACGGTTCCAAAAGCTTTTCTTTTCGGCATGAACTCATTTATTCCTCAGAGCTAGAACGGCCCTGTGAGGGAGGAACCTCCTCGTCTCCACTTTCAGATGAGGAAGCGGAGATCCAGAGGAGGGGGGTGGTCTGTCCACGTCTCCCAGCCCAGACTAGA
>CM053617.1:26908063-26931647 GCA_028646535.1 Procyon lotor | reverse complement strand
TGTGCCAAGAACGTATATCATCTCATTTAGTCCAACAACCGGTGAGGGGGATACTATCCCCATTCTACAGATGAGGAAGCTAAAGCCCAGGTTTGTTAGACTCCAAGGCCAGCGAGAGCTCTTTGCATGACTGCACACCACTCTGGGATGCACCTTAGGGATGGAGGCACACAAATGAAAGGCCCAGGCCCGCCCTTGGGAGCGTAAGCCTTGTGAGCAAGAATACAGTGACCTTCTGGGAGGCCTGGATGGCTCAATTGGTTAAGCCTCTGCCTTTGACTCGGGTCATGGTCCCGGGGTCCCGGGATTGAGTCCCGCATCGGGCTCCTTGCTCAGCAGGGAGCCTTCTCTCTTTGCCTCTGCCTGCCTCTCTGCCTGCTTGTGTTCTCTCTCTCTCTCTCTCTGACAAATAAATGAATAAAATCTTTAAAGAAAAAAAAGAATACAGTGACCTTCTATTGACACGGGTGGGGGTGCTTGGTTGCCTGGGTGGAGCCCCAGTCATACCACTTGGTATCATCTTATTAACCTCTGATCCTCATTTTGCTCATCCGTGAAGTGGGGGCAGCGATTCATTGTCTAAGAGGTTTGAGAGTAGATTATCCCCAGGTACACAATAAAAGCAACGACTGTATGATTGTTTCCCGGGGTCCTGCCAGGCCTTAGTTACTCAGTGAGCATTCGCAGCAGCTTTAAGAAGTGAGTGCGTGGCCCAAAGCCCTCCCAGGGCCCAGAGCCGCCTCTGCACAGTACCGAGACAGGCCTAGTGAGTAACAGAAGCCCAGACAGGGAAATGGAGAGGTGGCAGGCCCATGGCGAGGGCTGCACACCCACCATCTACCCCCCCTCAGTCTTTTCCCATTCACAGAAGCCTTGTGTTCCGGGGTGACGCACAGTGGGAAATAGTTCTAGAAAGTTGTGAGGTAAGAGACCATCTATTCCTAAATTCATGAGCTCTGAAATCTCCCACAGTATTTCCACACACCCTCAGAAGAGGCAAAAAGCCCAGCTGCTGAAGAGTCAGGAACCACAGCTGGCCTGATCAGATGTCACAGTCTCTTGTCCCCTGCGCTGCAGCCTCTTCTCCCCCACTGAGGTCCAGGCCCCAGAGGTACAGTCCACCCGAGCCCGCTCCCACGTCTGAGGAGGAAGCCGAGGACAGGCCTCCAGCCTCCTCGTGGTTTCTGGGGGGCTCAACTCTGCCAAACCAAGATTGGGGAAATCAATCAGGAGTTCATAGATTACCACCCTGAAGTGCTCCGAAACCATTTGAAGAGTTAATCAAACAAGTTATGACATCAACACCATCCCGGAAGGAATATTAAATTACCTCTTTAAATGAAGGCTTCGCTGTTTTTTTAATAAAAGGATTTTCTATTAATTCACATAATTGCCTCCTGTTAACGGGCTTGCCAGACTCAAAAAGAAAAAAAAAAATCCCTTAAACTTGGGTTGTGTCAGATACGATAGGAATTCAATTACAGGCAACAAAAAATTCCCGGGTTTTCCCGTCCAGGTTTTGATTTTTTTAAAAATCCACAACTTTTATTTCCTAGTTGGGATCATCTTTATGGGTTAAAGATGCGTAAAGACAAGCACTGACTTGCAGTAAATTAAACATTTGTTTATTTATGTACATAGGCTGCCGCTGACTTTCAGCCCTTCACATACCCCCGCAGAAGGTATTACTCTCCTAACAGACTAACTTACCCCGCCACAGTAACAGTTTTACTCTCCCTCTTCTCTCAAGGCGCGTTCCAAGCCCAACTTGGGTGGCATCGCCAAGGAAGTGTGCTATGCATGAATTTAAATACAGACGAACTTTCCCCATGATCCCAAAGCACCGGGAAGGTAAATACACCACGTACGCACATGCGCGGAGACAGAATGACCTCAAAGGGAGAGGAGGTTGTTTTAAGATTACTTTTGCTCTGGGAGACCAAAAACTTCTAGGAGGCAGAGATCTCTCTGGCCCAGTCCACACCCGGTACTTAACAGAGGGATGAGTGAGGAAAGCCTGGGGGTGGGGGGCAGGGCCAGGCCTGATTTAGGAGATAAAGTCAAAAAGAAAACAAGACTACCCCCTCATGATCATTTGTGGGCCACTGGAGGGCCCTTGATGTTGGCTAACTTAGGCTAAAGCAAGACCAGGTAAGGCAAGTCGAGGATGCTGGCTTGGACACCACAGGGCAGGGGAAGAGGGCTGCTCTCTTCACCTGAGGTCTGTCTCCAGTCAGAAGGGAAGGAAGTTTCCTTCAGAGGTGGATTTACCCCAAAGCTTCAGAACCCAATACTTACATGGGTCTCTTCCAAGTACCTATTTAGTTTGCTCTTCCCCTTCCCCTTCTCTTTCTTTTCTTTTTTTCCTCTTCCTTTTACTTTTCTTTCCTATCTGTCTGTCTGTCTCCATCCATCCATCTATCTATCTATCTATCTATCTATCTATCTATCTATCTATCTATCTGAGAGCACAGGCAGAGGGAGAAGCAGGTTCTCTGCTGAGCAGGGAGCCCGATGCAGGACTCCATCCCAGGACCCTAGGATCATGACCTGAGCTGAAGGCAGATACTTGACTGACTGAGCCACCCAGGCATCCCTAGAATGACCTTCTGACATGACCTACGCCTGGCTCTGCTACCAGAGGCCTAAAGGAGCACATGCTCCATTTGGGGAGCTCACACTTAACTGGGAGGGCACTCAGTGCCATGGGACATGTAAGAAACACCTGGCCAGGCCTCATCCTGAAGGTCACCTTCCCATGCCTTAGTCCACAGGTGTAGGGGGAGCATCTACTTTGTCCAGAACAATTCTAAAATAGAACTTTCACAAGCTTTTTTTCCCCCTTTCATATGCTCAAGTGATACACGTTCAACACAGAACGTTTAGAATAGATTGTGCCTTAAAAAGAAGAAGAATCACATATACTTCCATCATCCTAAAATAAGCATCTAGCCAGGGTTGACTATTTTAGTGAGTATTGTACATGCAGCTTCATAAACCTGTGGTCTCTTCTCTCCACCTGCTCAAACCTCTTTCCCTTTGCTTTCTCAAAACCACCACCAGCATGGAGGTCTCTTGCATCTAACGGTTTCAAGGTTTAGGGTGACAAAGAGAGGGCTGACATAGCTTTAGGGCACTGCCCAGTTCAGCACTGGGAATCCCTGTTCTCAGCAGAATGGTGGGCGCTGGACACTCCACACCTGGCTGTCTGCAGCCCCCACCCTCCTTCTTGTCCCTCCAGCAGGGCCCTTCGCTCCTTTGGGGAATGTTCCAGAAGGCTCAGAACTCCCCTTGCTTCCTTGTACAGAATAATTTAGCTCTCTTTGTTTCCTTCCACCACCTCCTGGTCATACTTCAGGACTTAAGACTTTTTTCTCACCCAAAGGGTCCCCAGATGGTATTTTCTTGTTGAGCAGGAGGCAGGAGGCCTGTTCTGTGGCTCGAATTCCGTGGTTACCTGGCCAGTTTCTGCAGGCTCAAGGGTCTACTTAGAGATTTAGTTTTCCCACTGAAATAAATAATGCGTCTCTCCACCTGGCTGCTCTCATCCTCCACCTTAGAAAGAGTTCAGGTTAGGGGCACCTGGGTGGCTCAGTTGGTTAAGCAGCTGCCTTCGGCCCAGGTCATGATCCTGGAGTCCCGGGATCGAGTCCCACATCGGGCTCCCAGCTCCACGGGGAGTCTGCTTCTCTCTCTCACCTTTGCTCCTCTCATCCTATCACTTTCTCTCTCTCAAATAAATAAATAAAATCTTTTTTTAAAAAAAAGAAAGAGTTCAGGTTGGATTTTGTTTTGTTTTGTTTTAAAGATGTATCTATTGATTTATTTACTTGAGAGAAAGAGACCATGCACCATGTGCAGGAGGGGCAGAAGGAGAGGGAGAAAGAATCTCAAGCAGACTCCTCGCTGAGCGTGGAGCCTGATGCATGACCCTGAGATCACTACCTGAACCGATACTAAGAGTTGGACACTCAACCAACTGTGCCTGTTTGCTTGTTTTTAAAACCGTCTTTACCCTTCTGGCTACAGCTCCATTTCATCAGGAAAAAAGTGACATTCAAGAGGGATGCAATATATAGACCTGAGCATCTTCAACAATCGTTGGGGCTGTGAGCACAGACAAGGGCCTCGAGCCAGTGAACGTAGGGAAAGAGGGAC
The DNA here is from genome assembly GCA_028646535.1 of Procyon lotor. NCBI lineage: Eukaryota > Metazoa > Chordata > Mammalia > Carnivora > Procyonidae > Procyon > Procyon lotor. The sequence continues at coordinate 26,927,489 of CM053617.1, read as the reverse complement.
AGGGAGGTGGAGGGGCCCTGGGAAAAGGGCCAGGTCCAGGGACCAAGGAAGATAGAGTGGAAATCACAAATTAGAAGTCACAGGCAGCTTCCTGCCCAGCAGTTCTGTTTGGTCAGTACAGTTTAAAAATATAGACATGGTGATTTATTATAAAATATGATTATTTATTCGAAGAATCCTAAAATAGAAAAGAGAAAAAAAAAAAATCTCCCAGAATCCCACCACTTGCTCACAGCATTGACATTTTGATATTTTTCTTCTAGTTAAAAAACAAAAAAAAAAACCAAAAAAACCCAAAAACTAATAAGGTGTTTTGTTTTGCTTTTACATAAAGTCCAATCACGATGTTGAAATGACAGTTTTGTATTCATTCAAAGCCTTCCCTCACTAGGCAGGGGACACCTTTAACCAAACGTGAGTTGTACCATCAAACATTATGAAATGGAGTCAGAATTAACAAGGGGCCCCTGTGTGAATTATTCCTGGAAACAGCACCTCAAAGTCAAGGCTACCATTCCACAGAGGGAAGTGCCTCTCTAGGCCTATCATGGTCAAGTCTCACTTGGTCTCTGAATTCTCTGTTATCACAGTATCTTCAAACATTTTATTTTTTTATTTTATTTTTTTTTTTTTGAAGATTTTATTTCTTTATTTGACACACAGAGAGAGATCACAAGTAGGCAGAGAGGCAGGCAGAGAGAAGGGGAAGCAGGCTCCCTGCTGAGCAGAGACCCCGATGCGGGGCTCGATCCCAGGACCCTGAGATCATGACCTGAGCTGAAGACAGAGGCTTTAACCCACTGAGCCACCCAGGTGCCCCTCTTCAAACATTTTAAAACTAGCAGTAAAGTGTCTTAGTTTAGGTTCCCTCGAGAGCTGACCCTGAGACCAGGGTTTGAGTCAAGTTGTTTACTTGCAAGGTGCTTCAGAAGTGTGAAGCAGAGTGAGAGGAGTCTGCGAGGGAAGAGAGCCCTCACAGGACCAGGGTGAGCAGGCTACCTCTCTAGGCAGCGGGGGGCTGGAGGCCTCTCAGGAGCCTCCAGGAGACTGCGTAGAACAGACTTCCCACCAAGGTCCCACTGAGCAAGGAGGAACCTGGGGTACCTCTTCACCAACGCTTGCTCCTCATGAGCAATAACTTTTGAGTGTAACTCCTCCTATTTTAGGCCTAACCAGCACCATGACTAGAAAATACTCTCCAGCAAGTAGATACAGGGGCTTGAGGGAGGAAGCCTTTTGTGTAGTGTGAGGGGACTGCCCACTTACATGGCAGCCATGTGAGCTGAGGAATGGAACAGGGCAAGGAGGGCATCTCCTTCAGCTGCCTACATGTAAACAGCCGCAGATTTCTCACAAAACTCTGGCTTTCTGACTTCTCATAAAAACATCAGACGATCTGGGCTCACATTCCCACAGGGAAGGGCAAGCTGCTGTGCCCGTCAGGGAAACAGTTGCTCTCTTCGCTGCCACAGTCCCCACCACTCCCTGTTGTCTCCTGCCTGAGGCCAACAGTTCGGGGGTTTGGTCAGTTTTCTCCTCTAATACCCAACTGCTTCCCTCCTCGATGTTACCTGCCTAGTGCCTCCAGGAAGGAGCCCGAGTTTGCTATCCTGTGAGGAGGAGACAGGCCAAGTAGCCTTCAGGTTGGCATTTGGTTTCCTGGGACCAAACCTTTAAATATGAAGCTGTAACAGAAACCTGGAGGCCTCTCTTGACAACCTGCCCAGCTCTCATTATGACATTTAGCCTGTGATTGATATTGTGTGTGTCATCGAGACCTTGGCAGTTAATCTCTGGGTCGAATCTATGGAAACCAAACAGAACAGATTTGTCTTCCCTTTCCATTTTGGCTGTGGTCTGGGAAACAGACACTCTTGGCCTCTCTGAGATTCAGAAATTTGGGAGCCATGCAGAGAGGGATGCACACAGGCCGCCTTCAGGATTTGGAAAGATTACAGGTCTGTGGTTTCTGGACTGCTCTGTGCTTTGTTCTCTTCCCCCATCAAATCTGCGCCCTGGAGGATAATAGATCCCAGAGCTCCTTCTGCGTGCCAAGCTGCTCCGGGTAGACCGCACCACTTCCTCTTCTGTCTGGAAATCCAGCCGAGGCTTTCAGCACGGCGATGGGGATGGGGACGGCTCCTTCCACAGTATAATGGAGGAGGAACAGCCTCGGCAAGGGGGAGGTCAGCTTCAGCCATCAAAGGAGGCAGGCGGAGGTTTCAGAAGGCAATTTATTCCAACGTCTCCCTCAAATCACCTCCCAAGAACCTCCTATAATGGCAGACAGGGTTGTTTGGGCTGGGTTGTTTGGGTTTCCATCCCTGGAAACAACTCCTCCCTTTGTGACTGGAAACGCCAGCAGGCAGGCCCCACAGTAGAGTTTGGGCCTGAGCAACCGCAGGAGACTCTCCGTGCGGCCTGGTGCCCATGGCTAATGGCCCTTCCTCCATTATTAGCCCAACGACTCAGTCCTGCCTCATCAGCTCTGGCTGAGTCCTTATCAGCACAGGCCTTATTCACTCTCCCCCTCAGCCAGTCGCTCACTCATTCTATCCATTCACTACCCATCAGACCCTGGGGCTCAAGAAATAAACACCAAGGACCATCGTCAGGGCCTCCCCAGGGGAGGTCGTCCAGCTCTTCCCTCCTCCACCAATCCTGCACCTTATTCTGGGCTGGAGATTGGGCCTCTCCTTCAATGGGAAGATAGGAAGTATGCTGAACACCTTTATCCTTCTCTTGACTTCCCAGCTCCCTGCCTCTTCAGCCACACTCTTGGGCAATCACTGTCCATCTTTAGGGAGCATTGGACTCAGTTGGGAGCTTGTTAACATACAAAGTCCCAGGCCCTTAGCTCCAGTCCAGGATATAACCCAGGAACCTGCATTTCTAGCAAGTGCTGGATGATTCAGACAGAGGTGGTCTTTCGATCACACTTGGAGAGAATCCGGCGAAGGTCACCTCTGTTGCCGCCACCCCCAACTCAGGGTGTTGCAGGAGGGAGTCACAGATCCTGGCTTCCCACGACCCCCAAAGACCTAGCGATCCTTTAATTCATCTGCTGTGAACTTGGGAGAATCCAGTTCCTCAGAGCAGTCTCCGCCGTTTCCTTAACCTTTTTTAATGAAAAATATCAAAGACCCACAAAGAGAAACAGCAGCTGCTTCACAACCATTGTCCGATCCCAACCACCACCATCCGTGTCCAATCCTGCCTCTTACCTACCACCACCTCAACCCCCCACCCCATACACAATATATTCTTACATTTTCCCAAGAATAATTTTGAAGCAAACCCCAGACATTATATCATCTCATCTGTGAATATTTTGATGTGTGTTTCTAAAAGGTAGGGACCTATGGTATAATTTAGCTGTCCTTGGAATTTCCTGCAAATTGGTCGTTAGGTCTAGACTCTGAGGGCTAAGATTCAGGTTTGCCTTTGGAGAGACTCTCATGGTGGTAGTGTGTTCCCCCCACAGAAGGTCCGTTATGTCTGATTCTCTTCTTGTGTGGTGAACAGTCAGAGCTGAATGCCTATATCACGTGTTGTAAAATGGGGCTTTCTCCATTATTATTTGGAAAACTTCTATAAAAGAGCAAATTTCCCTCATCCACCCAGTAGTACAGTTTGTATCAGAAAGGAACAATAAATGCTAGATTCTTTCCCTTTATTTATCTCTCTTCAAAATAATGAGCAGTTCCCCTACATCTTCCAACAGTGAATGATGTTTTAACGTTATGACTTAAATGTTTCATGTGTTTCAGTCCATTGCAGTTATTTTTATTATTCACGTTCAAATTGTCCTTTTTTTTTTTTTTAAAGATTTTATTTATTTATCTGACAGAGAGAGAGATCATAGGTAGACAGAGAGGCAGGCAGAGCGGGGTGGGGGGGGAGCAGGCTCCCTGCCGAGCAGGGAGGACCCTGAGATCATGACCTGAGCTGAAGGCAGAGGCTATAACCCACTGAGCCACCCATGTGCCCCCAAATTGTCCCCTTTTGACAAGTGGGAGCCTCTCTGAGTTGTGTTCTAAGTCCTTTGACATGATTCTACTGGTCTTTGGAGCTAGCAAACTTTATTTTTTAAAGATATTTATTTGAGAGAGAGAAAAAAAAAAAAAAAAAAAACCAGCGTATGAGTGTGTGGGGTGAGGGGCAGGAGGAGAGGGAGAGAGAGTCCCAAGCAGACTCTGTGCTGAGTGTGGTGCCCGACGCAGGGCTCAATCTCACAACTTTTGGTTTGAGTCCGGTTTGAGTTTGGTTTGAGTCTGCTTGACTGCTTGGTTTAAACCAAGAGTCAGAGGTTTAACTGACTGAGCCACCCAGGTGCCCCAAGCTAGCCAACTTTTTTGCATTCTTCAAATCCCTGGCCTGTCCCCCATCATAATGCACCCTCACCCCCGCCCCCAGCAACGATTTCTTTCTCAGAAGACTGAGACCATGTGTTAGAGACATCCTCAATTTACAGTTCTCCTCATCCGTAAAATAGAGATAATAATAATGCCTACCTCAGAGGGTTGTTAAGAAGATTAAATGAGTTAATAATTGTAGGGGCGCCTGGGTGGCTCAGTCATTAAGCATCTGCCTTCGGCTCAGGTCATGATCCCAGCGTCCGGGGATCGAGCCCCGCATCGGGCTCCCTGCTCGTCAGGAGGCCTGCCTCTCCGGCTACCATTCCCTCTGCTTGTGTCCCCTCTCTCGCTGTGTTTCTCTCTGTCAAATAAATAAAATCTTAAAAAAAAATAATAATTGTAAAGCACTTAGAACAGTGTCTGGCACAAAGTAAGTCCAGATAAGCATTTGTTAAATAAATAACCCTCCTTCTCCATCACTCACTTCCATGTTTCTCAGTCCTGCTGCCCTTTTCTCCTCCCCTCCAGTCTCAGAGCCCAACTTTCCCTCAGGCTAGCTGAGTGTAGATGCAGCTCAGGGAACAAATGCTGCCCAATTCCACAGCGAATTCCTTTCCCTGGGGACAATGGAAACTCTTCTCCCGCATTCCATTTGCAGAGCCTGACAAGCTCTCCAAATATGCATTTCAATCTGCAAACACAGCTTTCCAGCTTGGAACATCTCTTCTGACCCCTGGTAAGTTAGCACAACCGCCAACGCCCTAGCGGGAGAGCGGCCAACATTGCCTTCAACTGTCTTAACATGTCTAGGGACCCTCATGCAGCCAAGCCTCCTTCCACCCGAGGGCTCCTGACACTCCCAGGATGTGCGTGGCTGCTCAGATCAAACAGGTTCTCGATTTCCAGGTGTGCCCTTCCCACTGGCCGACAGCTCCCTGCAGGTGTGGAGAATCACACGCGTGGCATGACAGGAACCCATGACCAGAGCCACAGATTCCAGTTGGATAAAGGAAAAACTAGGCACCAAAGCAAGGCTAACAGCTAAAAGAAAGGAAGCAAAGGACCGGCAGCCTACAGGGATTTCTGAGGCTTGAAGCCTGTCTTGGGTCTGCTGCAAACCTTCCTTGGCCCATGTCAGAGGGCACCAGCCCTCTCCCACTGAAGTAGACTGGAATATCAAGGACAAATTGCTTAACTGCCATCATGGCCCTCCTTGGTTACCCCTGCAGCCTGGGAAGAGGAAGTGGGAGCCAAGCAGGCAGGCGAAATGCCTGCTGAATCTTAAGATCAGCTTATTCCCACCTCTTTTTGTAAAGACTATTCCCTACCTCTGTTCCCTACTAACCCAAATCCTGATCCTCTCTCATGACCAATTGCAGGAAGGAAAGAAAATCCTGTGGCTCCAAAATGACATCCCGAGATCCAAAGACAAGCCTCCAAAATGCCTACCCATCTGCCAAGAGGCTGCTGCCGAAGGGGGAGGGGGACGTGGAAGCGGACGAATACTGCACCCCCGGAGCCTTCGAGCTGGAGCGTCTCTTCTGGAAGGGCAGTCCTCAGTACACCCATGTCAACGAAGTCTGGCCCCAGCTCTACATCGGTGATGAGTGAGTGTCCGCCTCCAACCTCACCCGGGTGAAGGCCGCCAGGCCCTCCCGAGGTCACACACTTCACCTTCCTCAGCCAGGAGTTGTTACTTTCTAGGTTAGTTGTGTTGTGAGAACTCAGTTAGGGCTGGGTTTATCTTCATAGTATAGGAAACCCAGAGAAGGGGCTTGTGCAACATAGAGGTTTATTGCTTTTTCATATAAAAGAAGTCCAGAGGAAGGTGAGCTGGGTCTGGCATGGCGACCCCAAGGGCATCAAGGTCTCAGGGTCCTCTGCCCCTGCCCCACCATCCTGAGGGTGTGGCTTCCTTCCTCGAAGTTGTGGCATGGGCCCAGAGTGCTGCTAGGGCTCCAGCCACCATCTGTAGGATGGATCCAGGCCACAGAAGCATAAAGAGAAAGGAAGGAGCAAAAGGGCATCTTTCCAGAGGGAAGCGTCACCCAAGAACTCCCCTGCCCCTTGCTGCAAGGAACACTGGGAAATGGAGCCTTGTACTTTAGCTGGGTATAATACCAGCACAAACAAAGTCAGTTCTCAGATTGGTGGCCCGGGAGCACATCAACTTAGCTGTTGGGAAGCATGGTAGGCCTAGCAAGGTTGAGGTCATCGTCTCCTCCTCTCAATGTTTATGGCCACCATTTCCCACTCTTCAAACAACTGGGAAACATCTACTATAAATAATATAAATAAAAATAATGCCTATCATTTATTGACTACTATGTTCCAGGCACCGTGCTAAGCATCTTGCATGAATGATCTCATTTTATCTTCACGAGAGCTCAGTGAAAGAGGACAGACATCTAATTACTCCCACAAGGTACAGGGCAGTTAAGCCACTGGCCCAAGGTCCACAGCTCAGTAGGTGGTAGAGAGCTGGGATTCAAACGTGCTTCTGCCCAACCCAGAAGCTTTTGCCTTCACCAGCAATCCCACCCCTCCCTCTGTTCCCCAGAATTCCCACTCAGGTTCCATCTCTCCCCGGAGCTGATGGTGCTGGACGCCTGCATGCGGGACGTTAATAAACATCTTACTGCTTAAAACCTAGAGATAACTATCTAATCATGAGAAATCCCAGGGGCAGCATCTCTTATCTTTTTCTTAATATTTTTATATTGAAAAAGTTAGAAAAATTACATGCCCTTTTATACTGAATTGAACGAGAGGGTTATAAAAACAAACTGCATAGTTTCCCTCTGTCCTCTCTTAATTCTGCCATTGAGTAACCAGTATTAAGCTCGCCTGCGTACTTGCACTATTTTTACGTATGCTATTGCAAACGTAAGGTAACATATACACACATATAAAGGGGCTTCATTCCTTTTAAGCAATCTTTTTTTGGAGGGGGAAGGAATCCTACTACTCTGTCCTTCTACTATTCCGTAGTAGTAGTGCCATCCTGCAATTTATTCAATCATTTCCCCGTTGTGAACATTAGGAGAACCGGAGTGATGGGTATATGGGACTTCCTGTACTTTTTTAAATAATAGCTTTATTGAGACATATCTCAATAAAAGTCACCTTCCTAAAGTGCACAATTCAGTGGCTTTATTACATTCACCAAGTTCTGCAGGCAGCACCACTCATTTGAAAGCATTTTCATCACCTCAAAAGGAAAGCCCCTCACAATCCTCCGTTCCCCATCTTCTTGCCCACACAACCACCCATCTGCTTTCTGTCCTGTAGATTTACTTATTCTGGGCATTTCATAGAAATGGAATCATAGTGTTTGACTTTTGTGTCTGGCTTCTTTCACTTAGCATAATGTTTTCAAGGTTCACCCACGTTGTACCATGGACCAGTATTTTATTCTTTTTTTTTAAGATTTTATTTATTTATTTGACAGAGAGAGAGAGAGAGAGATCACAAGTAGGCAGAGAGGCAGGCAGAGAGAGAGGGGGAAGCAGGCTCCCTGCCGAGCAGAGAGCCCAACACGGGGCTCGATCCCAGGACCCTGAGATCATGACCCGAGCCGAAGGCAGAGGCTTTAACCCACTGAGCCACCCAGGCACCCCTATTCTTTTTTTTTTTAATCGCTGAATAATCTCTGTACTATTTTGGCGCTTTTTCTGTAACTCTAAAATGACTTCAAAATTAAAGAAAGTGCACATATACTTTGACCCCAATATCATTTTAAGAAATGTAAAGAAATAAGACTATCAGTACATAAGGAAATAATGCAGAACAATGTGTATTTTATCCCTGAAATAGCAAAAAAAAAGGGAGGAATCTGAATCTCTTATCTCTTAGTTATAAAGTATTACATAAATGCAGTAAATATATGGCTTTCTTATTATATAAGTAATTACATTGTTATCATATAAATATAGAAGTCTTGGGTTCTCTATTTGTAGTAGGTTAACAAGAGGACCTTCCTCACTGGGTTGTATGGATTAAGTGAGAGAGTATATGTAAAATATTAGTGCAGTGCCTAGTACATAGTGAGTGCTCGATAAAGGTTACCTCTAGTAATAGCAATTAATGTAAGGAAGAAAAATCTATCAGAGCAATCACCAGACCCCATTATTCTGAAGCCACTTCTATTAATATTTCCTCCTAGATTTTCTGTGTATTTATTTATTCATAATTTTGGTTTTAAAACGTGCTTTTAGGGGAGGGAGATGAACCATAAGAGACTCCTAGACTCACAAAACAAATTAAGGGTGGCTGGGAGGCGGGGGTGTAGGGATGGGGTGGCTGGGTTGTGGACATTGGGGAGGGTATGTCCTATGGTGAGTGCTGTGAAATGTGTAAACCTGACAATTCACAGACATGTACCCTGGGGCAAATAATACATTATATGTTAATTAAAAAAAAAACAAAACCTTTCTTAAAAGGCACATTAAATTTTTAGAATAAAATATCAATTAATATAAAAAAATAAAACATGCTTTTATGTAGTTATAACCCTATTGATAATTCATTTTATCTTTTTTCCCACATAGCATCCATCTTTCATAAATGTTTTCCTTATTACATACTTCTGATACAATTATAATATAATGCTATATATCAGATAATCATATATCAGGTGGATATAAGGTCATTTATTTAACCATTTCCCTACTATTGGACTTACTAGTTAGTTCCATGTTCTCACCTTTATAAATACTGCAGCGGCCATCTTTATGCATAAAATCTTTTTATATTTAGGGTTATTTCCTTAGATCTGACCCTAATAGTGGTATGACTGGGGGGAAGGAGGATTAAGATTTTAAGACTTACACTGTCTCTGTGTCTTTACCTATGCTGTTCCCTTTGCCTAAGACGCCCTGCCCTTCATCTCATCTCTGTGTCCAGATTCTATTAGGCCTTCTACAATGACCACTCAAATCACTTCTGCCATGAAGCTAGATTTCCCCAATCTCCATAGTGAGAAGTAATAGTTTTTCTCTGTATGTTATATACTATATTTACATTTCCTACAGCTAATAATAACAGCTACATTGTATCATATACATCTTACCATGTGCCTTGTCCTGTGCTAGTAAACCCTATGAAGGAGGTTCCATTATTATTCTCATTTTACAAATGGGCAAACTAGGGCTCAGAGAGTTCATCCATTTGCTCAATCAGTATTTCCTGGGCACCTTGCTAGGTGCTATGGGGGATACAAAGAGGAAATTGAAGCTCAGAGAAATTAAGTGACCAGCCTGAGGTCATATTCTAACGGCAGAATTTATACCTAAACTCAGATCAAGATACTGTTGTCAATCATCAAAAAAAAAAGAAAAATCTTGCCATTTGCAATGACGTGGATGGAACTAGAGGGTATTATGCTAAGTGAAATAAGTCAATCAGAGAAAGACAAGTATGTGATCTCACGGACATAAGGAATTTGAGAAATAAGACAGAGTATCATAGGAGAAGGGAGGGGAAAATGAAACAAGATGAAACCAGAGAGGGAGACAAAACGTAAGAGATCCTTAATCTCAGGAAACAAACTGAGGGTTGCTGGAGGGGGTGGGGGTGGGAGGCATAGGGCGGATGGACACTGGGGAGGGTATGCGCTATGGGGAGTGCTGTGCCTTGTGTAAGTGCAGTGCCTAGTACATAGTGAGTGCTCGATAAAGGTTAGCTCTAGTAATAGCAATTAATGTAAGGAAGAAAAATCTATCAGATGATTCACAGACCTGTACCCCTGAAGCAAATGATACATTATATGTTATTAAAAAAAGAATGAAAGAAAATGTGGTCAGATAAAGAAGCACTTTTATAGCTGAGGATAGATGTGTAGAAACGTAACGAAACAGGAGAATGGGTAATGAGGTGGAAGGAGTGTGGGGTTCGAGTCTTGGCTCTGCCAAACACCGATTCTGTGTCTCGGACTATGGCAACGGCGACAGGGCTTATTTCATGGGGTGAAGATGCGATGAATTACAACAAGTAGAGTGCTAAGCACGTAGTAAGCAAATGCTGCTAAGTGCTTGGTACTCGGAAAGCGTCACAGAAGAGGTGAATTCCAAGCATGACTCTAGAAGATGGGTAGGATTTCAATAGAGTTCTGGGCAGAGATGCAGGATGAAGAAATGAACGGAGGTGCGAATGGGCAGGGGGATTTGTCGGGGACGCAGGGGATGAACGGGGTAGAGGTCCACTCCCAGGAGGTCTAGAACTGAGCCACGGTTGACCACCACGTGGTCAGTTCAGATTGAGCCCGCTGCAGTAACGGTGACCCCAACATCTCGACGGCCGGCCACAGCAAGGGGTTATTTCTCATGCACGTGACATGTCCATGGCGGGCCAGTTCTAGCTCTGCCTCCATCCATGTCCCTCCAGGACTCAGGATCCAGGCTGACACAGCAGCCACTATCTGGGACGCCGCCAGTCTCCTGGCGGAGAGAAGGGATGTGGAAAATCACAGGCGGACTCAGACGGGACATGTGCCATTTATGCCCACACATTTCAGGGGCCAAAGCAAGTCCAAGCCAAACCCTCATGTTACTAGGGCAGGAAAGTGTCATCTGTCCCTCGGGAGGGGCAGCAAATATTCCAAAGGGTGACGCACAGTCTCCCATGGCCATTTGCAATGACCGTCTCCTCCTGGTGTAACGGCTTTGGGCAGGTCTCAGGCACCTCTCTGTGCCTGTGTTCTCATTGCGAAAAATGACTGCGAAAAATGACTGCTACGAAGATTCCAAGAAATAGGGAATATAAGAACATTTTGTGTAGACAATTACAAACATTATCGTTATTGGTACTTAGTGAGAAAAAAACGTGGGCAGGAAGGTCAGGGCCGGCTTGTGGAAGGCCGAACGCCGGGGCCAGACTCTCTTCAGGAAGCCAGGGAGGGTCTGAACAGGACACGCAAGTACTAGTTACTAGATGCCCCACAACAGGGTGTGATGCGTAAGACATGCTTGCCTCCTTGATGTCTGACCACACTCCTGCTTCCTTCAATCAAGAAAATGTCACTGCCCCTTTGATTCATTCCAGTGCTGGCTGGTCGAGCCCCCCGCCCCCCCAACACCCAGTCCAGGCAGGCTCCACAGTCAGTGTGCCTGACCTGTGTACACAGCAGGGGCAGGGGCTGAAGCCAGCATGGCACAGTGCTTCTCCCCATCTCTGCTCAGGGTCCCCCCTCGACACCCACTTACACAGGTAATGAGACTCACGGATGCTTACTGAGAGAGCAATCAATGCCACTGCCAGTGTGACCACACGGAGGTTACACCCTGCTGAGAGCAGGCGGGGCTGCCTGTGTTTCTCCATCTCTTTGTCGGTGTTGCCCAAAGCAGCAGCAAAAAGCTCACAGCCGGCCCTTCGCGCACAAAGCCTCTGTTTTAATTTGATAGCTGCATTTAGGTTGAATTTTTCCTTTCCTTAAAAGCCTGGAAGATTTTTGAAAGGCAATTATCAAGGCTCTGGAATGTAGGGTGGTCAGGATCCAGGAAGTCCCAGGGTAGCCAGAACCGCTGCCTAGACCAGTGATGCCACGGACGCGCTGGGGACCAGACTTAGCCCGAAAAAGCAGCTCACTTCTCCTTCCTCTCCCCTCAAGGGCCTCTCTATGCCCCTCAAGGGCTTCTTTATGGAGAGAGGCAGAATGGTTGAGCATCTGCTCCAAAGCTACGTGCCTGGTCAAATACTGATCCCCCTGTGGCCTTGGTCTAACCCCAATCACTCATGCTTTCCAAGATCCTATTCCTTTCCCTATAAGATATGGATCCAGTGAGTTATGTGGATTCGACTCAGCATAGTGAGGGGCACACCCAGTAAGGGTGAACTCTTATAGATCAGGCAGGTTTGTGAAATTCCACTCCCAGTGCAAGAGGTAGGTAAAGAACAGGCATTGTGCTCTGCTATGCCTCTGTGCTAAGGGCAGACTTGACACAGAAAACACCCCTGGTCAAATTGCTTCCATGAGATGCTATCATGAACCTAAGGTCAGGTTGGAGGGAAGGTCCCTCCTAATGGGCTGTCTCTGGCTCACGTCAACACCACCTCCACAGATCCCGACCTGGCCTTCCAGGAACCCACGTGGTCTAAGGCCTAGGGTGGCAGTGCCACACCAAAACCCTATGGGCCTGTGGATTTCACAACTTCTAGAGCATTTTCTCAGTGTCAGCTTATCCCAAGGGGGTTCACCGAGTGGAGTGCCGGGTGACTCCAAATCCCTGTTATTTACCAGCCCAGGGAGGGCAGACTTGACACCACCACTCTGGCCTGGGGAGAAGAAGCCACAGACAGGAGGGAGATATGACGGGTACTGACCGTGCTGGGTCAGTGGAAGGGGCTGGGCCAGGCCAACGGGCCACCTGTCAGTATTCTCACCAGGAAATCATTCTGGCTGGCCCGAGGCACAGACACCCTCTCCCCACCCACTTCCCACAGCTTGGGAGGGGCAGTCTCCATCGGCCACATGCAGAACTGTAGGGTCGGCCTGGAGTAGAGCAAAAGGCCCCCAGTGGGATTCAGGGCCCTAGAGTTCAAGCCCCCAGTGCCGACGGTCATCATGTGCGGCCTACAGCAAAACATTTTCCTGTTCTGGGACTCAGTTTCTTTATTTGCAAAATAAAGGGATGATTTCAAAGGTCCCTTCCGGCTCTAAGATGAAACTCTTTGAGAAATGTGCTATTAAATAAATTAGGCTTTATTAGGTTCAAGCACATACTTGTTTTATTACTTTTAAGTCATTCAAATTAGATTCAAATTAGGTTAACCAAGTGTTGCCCTCCAGAGAGCCAGGGACTGGCACGTCAATGATGAGATAAGAATAATTCATCGCCTCTTATCAATCAGCAGTCCCTAAATGGGTGCTTCAGAAGTGCTTGAGTATGCTTGAAAGCACTAAGTTTCTGTAATTTAAATATTCTCCCTTTAATCTTATTCACATCTTTCATTTGCTTAGCAAAATCTTTTTTTTTTTTTCTTTTTTTTTCTCCTGCAGTCAGCAGGAGGGGAAATATCCTGGCTACTGTCAAAGTGATTGCAAATTCCCAGGCAGGACAGCCTCCCAGGGGCTCGGCTGGAGCAGGAAAATTGAGAAATCGCTCTTCTCCCTCCCCACGTCAGCATCCCCGTGAGTCAACACCATGACGCCCAGTTTCTCCGTCACCTGAGTGACAGGGTCGCCAAGGAGCTCTCCATTTTTATTAAAATACAGTTGCCTCCAAGGTCTGGCTTGTGGGGGTCATCAACAGCCGGCTGCCCATCCCCATAAAACCGGACTCCTCCCCGTGGCCATCCCTACTCAGGCTGAGCATGCTTTCAAGGGGTCTTGCTATCTTATCTTGCCTTTTCTGCTTTTCTCCTCCCAACCAGACTAACAGCCTAAAAAGCAGGGGCATCTCCAGGCCTGGCCTGTAGTTGAGGTGGCTGGAAAGTGAGATGAGAGCAAATCAGCCGGCTGAGAGCACCTCTGACCGGTGCACCTGCACGGCTGCACCCTCGTCCCGCCACCTGCCCCCAAAGAAGGAACTAATTCAGCCTCAAGGCACCAAGCAGAGCTAAGCTTGACTGGCTTTTCTAGGGTGGGCTTCTCCGTGGCAGCTTTAGGAAGCGGTGAAAACACAGCCAGGGTTCACAATTTAATGAGCTGAATGTGAATGGAAAGAACTAGAAAACCTGTCTGAACTCCCAAGTACCAAAGGTGACTTAGATACAACCGGGCACAGGTCATGGGCAGAGTGAAAGGGGGGGGGGGGGACCAGGCTGGGCCTTGCCAGCTTCTCAGTGAGGGCCTCAAGCAACATCTGCCACTTCCTTTCATGGGTAGCAAAATGCCTAGTCTAGTTATTAATACGACATCATTTCTCAGTTTCAGGCCTCCGAGTATTCCCTTTCTCCTCTCAGCCTCCATCCCTGGGGCAGAGGTTTCTAACAAGACTTTAAAATGCTGGGGCCACCTTCTATCTTTGAGTAGCCGGTGTCTTCAGGGAACTAAGGAAAACATCAATAAAATCATGGCATGCGCTTACGTATTAAATGAATATCTGACATATTCATTACTGAAATTTACAAATGAAAGGAAGAAAAATTCTCCGTAATCCCCTGACCCAGGGATAGTCACCGATAGATAACATTTTGTTGTACTTCTTTCTACTGCTTTTTTCCCCTTGAATTTCTCTTTTGACCTTTCAAAGAAACTAGAGTGTTGCATCATTTGGTTTACAAGAATCTTGTAAGGAAAGTGCCGCCAGAGTAATTGGTTCTGTTCAACAAAAGAAAGAAAACTGCGGGTCCCAGAGGTTCAGCTGTTTGAGCTCAGGCAGCAGTGTGTAAGCTTACCCACTGCACCTGTCAGGCCTGTGCGTTCGGAGGAGCCTCAGAGGCAAACAGCTAGCTTCATTGGCAGCAAGTAACAAGAACACCCAAGAAACTAGAAAGTCAAGGAATTTCCCTTCCGTATCAGGTGGATTGATGGAGACCAAAAGCTAGAAACGTGCCTACTGTTTTGAGATCCACCTGCAAGGGGTAGGTATGGTCAGGACTGCGAAAGAGAAGGTCCCCATCATGCCCATGAAATGACACAAGGCCACAAGTGTCAGACACACCCAAATGAACAGAGGGCCAGATTAGAGTGGGGGGCAGGAAATCAGCGGGTTCTCCCAGACACAAGGTTATGGAGAACCATCCAATCATCAGTGGCCTTTCTTCAGTGCCCAGTGCAGAATCCTGGCAACATGGGAGCAGCTGGTTTCCCACCCCAAGGGAGCAGGGGGAGGGCTTGTGTGGACGTAGGCATGCATGTCCCTCCTCCCCTCTGCTCAAGAACATACACCTGTGGAAAATGGGCTTCCAGGCAGATACTGAGGTCTTTGGGCCAGGAGTCAGGAGGGCACAAAGAGGTCTGGAGAAGTGGAATGTCAGGGGTGCTGCCCAAGGAGACTGCCTCGTGAGAGTGCTCTTATTCGCAATTCCTCAAGGGGGGTTGAAACAAGCTTCTTGGAGCAACTTCAGAGGGGCTGGAAGGAGGCTGGGCCAGGCCAGAGAAGGAGGAAGGGAGGAGAGATCTCTGAATGAGGAAACTGGTCCATGCCAAGGGAGTCATTTCCCTGACCCACCAATCTAGAGGAAGAATCCAGAGGCAGGCCAGAGGTTCACAGGGAGAGGAGATAAACGGAATTGGGTCAAAACCAGAGATATGGCAATGTTCTTCAAAAGGGAACTGCACGAGGGGCGCCTGGGTGGCTCAGTGAGTTAAAGCCTCTGCCTTCAGCTCAGGTCATGATCTCAGGGTCCTGAGATCGAGCCCCGCATCAGGCTCTCTGCTCAGCAGGGAGCCTGCTTCTTCCTCTCTCCCTCTGCCTGCCTCTCTGCCTACTTGTGCTCTCTCTTTCTCTGTCAAATACATAAATAAAATCTAAAAAAAAAAAAGTAAACTGCATGAATCCAGCAAATGTGTGAGAAAATGTCCAACCTCATCACTAAAAGAAATGGAAATATGACATCTTTTTTTTTGCCTATGAAATTAGCAAAGAATAAAAATCAGGATGTAAAATGAGCAAGCTTTCTGGAGGATAATTTAGTAACACGTATCAAATGTGTTAAAAATGTTCATACCCATTGACCCAGAAATTCCACTTAAAAAGAAATCTCTCCTAAGGACATAATCAAGAGATGTGCTCAAAGAAATACAGCAAAGTTGTTCATTTATAGTGCTTCTTATAATACCCGCCACTCCCCATTCAGGAGATAAAGATAGAGAGCAAGAGCGAGAATGAGCCAGAGAGAGAGGGAAAAAAATGTCCAATAATAGGAGCTGGGTGAGGTAAAATTGAGGTTTCCCCATAGACTGGGACAGCATGTGGTCACTGAAGGCTATATGTTGACAGAGGAAGATGTTTACAATATAATACCATGTCAAAGTTTTTGACTACCCCCAAACCAATCTTTACATAAAATACCTAAATCTATGCATAGAAAAGCAACAGAAGAATCTCACATTAAAAATCAAATAGACTAAAAAAAAAAAAAGCAAATAGACTTAATCTCTAGGGGGTAGAAATACAGGTGATGTGTGTGTGTGTGTGTGTGTGTGTGAATGTTTTTCACAATCTGCACTGAACATGTGTTATTTTTATGATTAGATGATATATCTTGATGACATATTATTTTTTAAATAAACAAATTTCTTACATTAGGATTTTTTCTTTTTTTTAATTAAACATCCAGAAACTAAGGCTTCTGCACCACCTAGGTTCTAAAGGTAAATTTCTAAGTCTGTTTTTCTCTGGAGCTTTTCTCCTCAGCAGAAGCACATTCCTTAGTCTCTTTCCCACATGACATATCTAAGCAGGTGGAAGGTAGAAGAAAACCACAATACGGGGCTAGGGAGCACCCCGACCCCGACCCACCCCACTCCCAGGAATGGCTGAGCCAGACATTTGGGTCAGCTGGGGAATTGTCTCCGTCACAGCCGCTGTTTACCAAAAGTACTAAGAGTTTCTCTATTTGCAGATCCCCATTCTTCCATGGATACTCGTCTGAGCTCTCAACTGGACTGGGTGTCAAGCTAGGAGGAAATCCCCAGAGTGGTGTAAGGACACCACCTCCCTTTCCTGGCTCAGGCAGCCCCGGGGTCCCAAAAACCTGCAGCAGGCCTCAGGCACCCAGCAGGTCGGATCCTCACCAGGAGCTCTTTTCTCTCCCTCAGACACCGCTAAAACCAGCTCTGTGGACCGACTGTGGAGGTGTCAGGCAACGAGTCTTGTCACATACCTACCCTGATCCTTGACTCCCACAGCAGCAAAGTGCAAATTGCTATTTATTCAAACTGCCATTTGATTATGTTGAAACCCAGTTGCTGAACCCAGAGAGAACAGTCTTTATGGTGGGTAGGAACTTCCTGTCAAGGACAGTTATTTTTAATTTTTCCACTGAGCTCAACCTCAAAGTGAGGTTGATTGCTACTCAGCAAGATGGCCTGCATTAGTGGAGGCTTTAATTGAGCGCAGATCTATGTCCCCAAAGCATAATGTTTGTTGTATACATACTTCGAGACAAGAAGAAAAATGAAAAACAGGTCTTTCTGAGGAAAAATTGAAAGCAGAATGTAGTCCATAGTCAAGATGGCAGCACCAAAGACCAGCTGGGGGGCTTGGGGGAATGCTCCACTGTCCCATGGCTCAGTTCCAATGGGCTGTTTGCAAATGTTTCTAAAAGCTCAAAGCCTGCATTTGGGTCTCTCTTTCCCAAACACTGGACTCCATCATGGTTCCTCTCATGATCAAGAAAAAGCTCCAGGAAAAGAGGGACAGATAAGGGGCCTTTGGCCAAGGGGCCATGGCATATGTTTCCTGATGCAAGCCTCCTTTGGGCCCAAGGTATTGATCAATGTTGGCATTCAATACGGTGGCTCTGTCTACATCCTTTTATAGGTGACCTTGAAATGAGCCCTCCGCTGAAGCACAATGCCACTTCTGGCCTCTCGCTATTATGCTTCCAGACCTTTTGTTATCTCTTTCCTGAGCTGTGGAACCAGTCTTTGCACAGTTGAGGGAGATGTCATCTTAAAACCTAGTTAGGATCACTCTTCCTCAAACACTACCAAAAGCTGTCCTTGAGCCCCCCAAATACAGATCTAAGACTTCCATCATCCAACCCCACACTCCCTCTCCAGAACTCTCTCTCCCTTCCTCTCACATGCTCTGCTCTGGCCAAATCAGCTTCCTCCTCCCTGCCCCCTTCCCAGTCCATCAGCATGTCCCACTGTGACCCCACCTTCTCCAACCACCTTCCTCTCTTGGCCATACATCAGCCTCCAACAGAGCTCCCTGCTTCTAGTCCCACCCCCAACCCCCGCCACCAATCCATGTCCACACATCTCCAGACTGATTTTTTAAAAAGAAAACAATCATCCCTTTCTTAAAACCCTCCGTAGCAGGGGGCGTTCCACCACACTATCAGTAAAACGCAAGCTCTCCCTTTGGCCTTCGGCGTCCACCATGACCCGGCCCTGCCTATCTCTCCAACTATCCCCCTTGCTGCTGGAGCCACATGTGTTCACCTTCTCTTCTTCGCACTTGCTGTGTCCTCAGCCTAGGTGAGACATTTTTCCTCCTGCTCTCCCCCTGCCTAGCCCCTCAACCTTTACTCTTAGCTTAAACACTACCTCCCAGCAAGGCCTTCCCCGACCACCTTACTTAAAGCAGGACCACAGCCCTTTGGCACAGCTGTTTATTTATTTGTTGTTTATTTGCTCTCCTCACGAGAATCTATGCTTCCCGACGAACCCTGACTAACCTGTTCACTGTTACATCGTCAGCACCCGGGACGGTGTCCACACACACAAGATTCTCAATCATTATTTGTGATAAATGATTGATTATGGGAAATAATACACATTTCCCGAAAGGCCTTCATTATCTCCAGCCTCCACCTCTTGGGCTGTGCTACTTCCTTGCCCTTGCCTCCCTCTTCCCCTCTGTCACCAAGTGCTGACATTTGGAGTAAGGCAAACTCAAAGGGCCCTGACCCCTAAAAGTCTCCCCTGACCCCTCTGGACATAAATAACTCCTGCTGCTTCTGACAGCCTACCTCTGCCCTATATTCCAAGGCCACCTACTTCAATATGACTTTATTCTTTGTTCCTGGAAATTCTTGCCCAGAAAGATAAGGCTATAAATGAGAAAATCACAGTTGGCTGCAGGGACTTCCTGAGATCAACTCCAACAATAGCCAGCTCAAATACCTCTCCTCAGAAAAATGCTTTGCCCAACTAGGCAATGATTCACCCGTCAAAGCAAAGGTTCTACACTGTGTTCACCACCCGTGTGGACATCAGGGTCAAGAATGTTGCTCAATCCCAATCACTTCCTTGCACGGAAACAGCATCTTAAACCACTCATTCGAGCCCAACCCACCAAACCCTATAGACCTCTGGAAGGTTCAGGGGAGACGTCTGCTTTAAAGCTAAGATCAACAGGTCATTGTGGTGACCTTTGAGGGGATTTGGCAGGCGACAGTGCATAGAGTCTACACCAGCTCTTCTGTATTTGGCGAATGATGAAAGAAGGAAC
>CM053617.1:26885389-26907563 GCA_028646535.1 Procyon lotor | reverse complement strand
AGAAGTAGGAGCTCTGGGTGCTTTTGCAGGCTGCTGAGGAAGGTAAGCGAGGGAGGGACAGGCAAACAGCCTTCCTCCAAAACCAAGGAAGGAGGCTGCTTATGAGAATCCACCCCTGGCAGGGGTGGGGTTGAGTCGAGGGTGGGGGTTGGTGGGTAACAAGCTTGGCCTATCTATCTGATTTGAGTAACAGAGGCCTGTCTTTTGATCACCAGGGAACATCTGCACCTGGGGAGCAGCAGAGATTCTGGATACAGGTTTTCTTTATAAGATGGGGGGATTGTAGGGATTCACCTTTGGGTAAAGGCCAAGGGGAATTATCCCATTGAAATCCCCATTTCTGAAACACAGACTGAGACCTATCAGAGCATCACAAAATTCAGTTTAGTGGGTGCGACCAGCATTTCTTTTAAGAAAATGAACCGATTAAAAAAGAGTTGAAACTATCAGCGCGTATTATTGCCTGTGGCAAAAGTTCGTATCACCTCGTGGAACTTTTGTCTGCGGTGCACACGCCTGTGATGCCGCGTGGGATCGAAGAGCTCCGGAGGTGGTAGGAGGTAGCCTGGGTGGGAAGGATGGTTCTGCCACTTCCCAGCTGTGCAAACTGGGCCGATCCCTTCCGTGTACTTCGCATCCTCTGTAAAACGAGATAATTTTATCTCCCGCATCCGTTTCCTGTGCCGATGGACTATATGGTAAACCAGGTTAAGAATGTACATGGCAGGGGCACCTGGGTGGTTCAGTGGGTTAAGGCCTCTGCTTCGGCTCAGGTCACGATCTCAGGGTCCTGAGTCCGAGCCCCACATCGGCAGGGAGCCTGCTTCCCCCTCTCTCTCTGCCTGCCTCTCTGCCTACTTGTGATCTCTTTGTCAAATAAATAAATAAAATTAAAAAAAAAAATGTACGTGGCAGATGCGGGGGTGAGGGGAGGCTCAGTACATACGTGTGAGCCTCAAACTGTTGTTCTCGCCCAACGGAAGGAGAGGCACCGAGCTGGGAAATGCCAACCCCGTCACAGCTGCCTTAATGTGGGGCCCTGACGCTGGCTTGTGTCCCCCAGAGAGCCTGGGGGTGGTGTGGGCCCGGCCAGGAGCAGGCCCAAGGCAGCTTTCCCAAAAAGCTGGGCCCCCAAAGCGAAGAGGGAGCAGCGCCCTGAGGGCGCGGAGACAGGCCCTTCACCAGAGGGAGACCGATGCGCGTGCGTCTCTCCCTTCCGCCTTTCTCTCCCAACCCCCTCCCCTCCTCCCACTTGACAGACTTCAGGCTCCCAAAAGACTTAATGAACTACAGCTTTCGTCTGTTTCAAGCATTTAGTCATGACAGAAAGAATTACCCTTTTTGCCAGGAGAGGAAGAAACGCTTTAGTTATCAGCAGAGCTGGCAAGAGGCCAGGCAGCCTCTGGAACAGTCTGTGGGGATTAGAATACCAGAGGTACATTCCAGAGAGCAGCACGGTCATGCCACGCAAGAGCTGGGGCCAGCCTCCCCCAAACCCGACCCAGCAGTAGAGAAGCCGGTCCTGCTTCCTGCCTTCCTTTCCACCCCGTGAGCACAAGGAAAAAGTGGTGTGGTCACAGTCTTGTAGCTCAGCAAGATGGCGAGTGGGATTGAGGGCTCCCTGGTTAGCTTGTGGAGATTCGTGAAAACGGACCGTGACGGAATGAACAGTTCCTTACGAAGCTCTTCTCTGTGCCAGCACTGTGTGTGTGTGGAGAGACCAATATGGCGTCCTTACTGCTGGGTAAGGGGCGCAGCCATCGCTGGCGGGGGGAGGGGAAAGAGACTCCCTGGGCCTGGTGGTCGGAGCCTCTTGGGTTTCTCACACCACCTGGGCTGCTGACTGTCACCAGCGTCCTGGGTACAGTCCCCTGGCACAGGTGAGGGGTGAGGGCGAGAAGGACACGGAGGAGCCACACCCATTCAGAAATACCCTTTAGCAGCTGTTCTTTCTTGCTGATGTTCCACAAGCCAGGTGATGTCCATAAGTCTTCTTGGTCGTCCTTCTGAGCTTCAGGCCCGAGACTGAGGAATAGAGACATCACTGGGGTCACAGGTCACACAGCTCAGACGGCCCCAGCCATCTCAACCACAGCCAAGCTCGCCCACAACGACAGGAGAGGGAGCCACGGGGACGGCAGTGGTGGGGACAGACGGAGAGCTTAATCTTACTACTTTCTCTGTCCATAGAGCCCAGAGGCCAGTGGGCAGCCCACAGAAGGGCCTCAGTAACAAGTTGCTTTCAACTGTTTCTAGTGAGGGCACCTGCTTTTTGGGCGACCTCTGGTATGTCATTTCACAACTTTGGGCCTGTTTCCCGGCTGTAAAACAGGGATGATGGTAATGACGCTTGAAGGTTCTGTTAAGAATAAAAGGAGGAGCACCTGGGTGGCTCAGTGGGTTATGCCTCTGCCTTCGGCTCAGCTCATGGTCTCAGGGTCCTGGGATCGAGCCCCACATTGGGCTCTCTGCTCAGCAGGGAGCCTGCTTCCCCCTCTCTCTCTGCCTGCCTCTCTGCCTACTTGTGATCTCTCTCTCTCTCTGTCAAATAAATACATAAATAAAATCTTAAAAAAAAAAAAGAATGAAACGAGATCGGGGCACCTGGGTGGCTCAGTGGGTTATGCCTCCGCCTTCGGCTCAGGTCATGGTCTCAGGGTCCTGGGATCAAGCCCCGCATCGGGCTCTCTACTCAGTGGGGAGCCTGCTTCCTCCTCTCTCTTTGCCTGTCTCTCTGCCTACTTGTGATCTCTCTCTGCCAAATAAATAAATAAAAATCTTTAAAAAAAGAAATAATAAAATGAGATCAAGCAGGTTGGTGTGCCGTGTGAGCTCCAGAGCGCCCCCCAGTGCAGACCTGATGGAATACACACACGCTGCTTCACGTTGGTGGTTTCTAAGTGGGACCCAGCGGATACCGTGGCAGCGTCCAAAGCGAGTTGTATTATTTGTGGAGATTCTTCTAGATCTCTGATTCTCAACCTTTTTAGTGTCAGAATGCTTTGGCCCTCTTAAAAAGCATTGAAGTCTTCAAAGAGATTTTGTTTGTGTGGGTTATATCTATCAATATTTACCCTCTCAGAAATAAAAACTGAAAAACTTGAAAATACTTGTTTAAAACGTAAAAATGCATGTTAAAATAATAACACGCTTTTATGAAAAACTGTATTTTATAAAATAAAGCTAGGGAGAAGAGTGGCATTATTTTATATTTTTGGCAAATCTCCTCAACGTTAGGCCTGTTAGCATTCAGTTGGAGTCTCACATCCCCTTCTGCATCAGTCTCTTGTGATACGTTTTTCTGGCTTAAGTATAGGAAGAAAATCCAGCCTCATTCAGATACGTAGTTGGAGGGTTATTTTAGTTTAATTTTTTTAGGGAGGGGCATTTTAATAGCCTTTTCAGATGATTGTGGATATTCTTTTTTTTTTTTAATTATTTATTTGAGAGAGAGAGAGAGAGAGAGAGATCACAAGCAGGCAGAGGCAGGCAGAGAGAGAGGGGGAAGCAGGCTCCCTGCTGAGCAGAGAGCCCGATGTGGGGCTCGATCCCAGGATCCCGAGATCATGACCTAAGCTGAAGGCAGAGGCTTTAACCCACTGAGGCAACCAGGCGCCCCAAGTAATCCTTTTTTAAAGGCTGTGATGTGGCATCTGAAACTGTGTCAATGAACTTCATATGTACTCTGTTATATGAAAAGCCACTGGTCTGTCTTGCACTTTGAATGGATTTTTTTTTTACCCATGCATGATTTTGTAATATCCCACGTTGGTCATTTGGAAAATATTGGTTCCCTAAGTTATGTTGATCTTCCAGTTGTTGGCACTTTTCACTGTACATTATGGAAAGAACACACTTGTTAATACCACCACCACCAATCTTAACCGAAAAACCTAAAAGTATTGGCAAACTGTCAACCTCACAGTAATAGATACAAGTTTTCAAAAATTCTAATTTTTTGCTCAAAGGCTTGCATTTTATCACAGGCAGCAACTACCATTGGTTTTCTTTGAAATGAGAGACTTACTTTGTTCACTTTGGAGACAGAGTGTGCCAAATACCCAAGTGTGAATTATCCTGGTTTTTCTGTCATTTATTCTTTTAAGTAAAAATGGTCTTTCATGATCAGTGGCTAATTCAGCTTGTGACTCAATCGCACATGTGTTTTTTCTTGAGATAACCATCTGACTTCGGTGCTCAGCCCAAGTGCTTTATGTGTACGTATGATTTTATTGCACAGAATATTAAGTAGAAGTGTAACCAAAGCCTAAAATTTGATAAAATTCATTTTTACTGCTTCATCAAGGATATTTTTTTTTTTAAGATTTTATTTATTTGACAGAGAGAAACACAGCGAGAGAGGGAACACAAGCAGAGGGAATGGTAGCAGGAGAAGCAGGCTTCCTGCCGAGCAGGGAGCCCAATGTGGGGCTCGATCCCAGAACCCTGGGATCATGACCTGAGCGGAAGTCAGACGCTTAACGATTGAGCCACCCAGGTGCCCCCATCAAGGATATTCTTAAGGGAAACTGGCATTTCTTTCCCCCTGAGAGTGCATGGTGGTAAAGAATGCAATGATTACGAGCATGGTTTGTGCCTCTTCTCCCCACTGCATTTCAGGTAAGATCCTGGTTCACTGCGTCATGGGCCGCAGCCGGTCGGCGACCCTGGTCCTGGCCTACCTGATGATTCACAAGAACATGACCCTGGTGGATGCCATCCGACAAGTGGCCAAGAACCGCTGTGTCCTACCCAACCGGGGCTTTCTGAAGCAGCTCCGGGAACTGGACAAGCAGCTGGTAGAGCAAAGGCGACAGACCCAGTGCAGTGACAACAGTGACAAGGCTGGTGAGAAGGAGCCATAGGGCCCCTTGCAGGGCACACAGAGACACTCAGGAAAGGAGAGGGAAGGCGGAAATCGCCCTGCCCTGGGACAGTGAAACCAAAGCCTGACGCCCTCGCATCTCAAACGTCCCAGCTGTGTGCTGACGAACAGGAAGGATTCAAAGCTGCCTCCTGGCTGAGCTCTCGGCTTCACAGTGGAATGAGGCAGCCGGCCTTCTCAACAGAATTGGTTATAGATGAGCACACAGTTCTGTACCAAGGCGCCTGTTTTTTTTAAATTTTTTTATCTGGTAAGATGGAAGCAGAGAAGGATTGGAAAATGTGTAGGCATTGTGCTGTGATTAAATGTTTTGGCTTTGAAAGTCACATTCTTTTTTTTAAGATTTTATTTATTTGTCAGAGAGAGAGAGGGAGAGTGAGCACAAGCAGGGGGAAGGGCAGAGGGAGAGGGAGAAGCAGGCTCCCCACTGAGCAGGGAGCCCGAGGCAGGACTTGATCCCCGGACTCTGGGATCATGACCTGAGCAGAAGGCAGACCCTTCATCACCTGACCCACCCAGGAGTCATATTCTTAAAAAATAATTTCGAAGTATACTTTGGTTTTTTTCTAGCTCCAGGAAAGTGCCCTGGAGAGTTGTGTTACAGGAGAGTTCACCCAACTTATTAGCGGGTTCCCTCTCTGGGGCATCCATACTTCCTTACCCTCTCCTGCATCCCCTTTGCCACGGAACCCGCAGGCCTGGGTCGCCCCCTGTAGATGCTGCTCTCTGCGGAGTGCAGAGAGTAACTCATTTATTAGGGCTGGGGGTGGGTGTCCTGAGTCCCTGTAGAGAGGCCTCTGCCTTGCGTCCCTCCTCCTTCCTCAGCAGCCAGGGCTCTTCGGGGAGAAAAATGAAAGCTACTGATTCGGCTTCTTGCCTGAATACGGAGATGGGCTTGACTAGGGCAGAGATGGGGGAAGGGGACCGGAGATCAGCAGTTACCTCGCCGCTGTAAGACGTACAAAAGGTGTCCCGTGTCATTTGACCTTGAATCTAGAGGGAGCTGAGCGGAATGTTCACAACTGGAGATGTGATTCTGTGTACAGGTGGTGGTTGAGCTCATCGCAGTACGAGGTGAGAGGAGAGAGGAGAGGAAGCCGCAGGCCTGCGTTTAAAGCTGGGACTGGGTGGTGGAGGGAGATCCAGGACCTGGGACAGAGAAGGGAGAAGGAAAACCGGGAGTGTGGAATTACGGACGCCTGAGCACAGAGAAATGGAAGGTATCGCTTCACAAGAGAACAGTACTGGTACCGAGTTTTGACTGTAGACCACTCGAGACAGTGCTCGCTTGTAACAACACGGTAAACTCTACTCGTTTAGCACTGACCTATAGCATCACGGGTTTGTGGGCTAAGCCTTTGAATCAGATGACCTCCGTGGCCTTTTCGCCAAGTCAGGTGCCATTTGGAGAACTGGGTTGGTTTGAGCTCACATAGTGGAGCTGAGTGAGTTCGAGCCGTGGCTTCTTGGAGCCCAGTCCCCTCCTGTGCGCACTGGGGACACCTGCCCCGGCTCCTGCACAGGGTGGGCCTGCGGGCCACGTTGAAGGGCTGTCTGTGACAGCTTGGCCACAATGCTGAGTATTCCTAAAACAGAATGTCGGCAAGGAAGGCCAATGCCTTCACACCTGGGAAGGCCCCGCTTGAGCTGTTCAAAAGTTGTAGTCGACAGCTGACGACCACTAGACACTCTTAACAAGGTAAATGAAAGAGCACATTCCTGGGCGTAAAAAAACGTGGCTTGTTAATGAATCTCCACCTAATGGTGACTCCGTGTCAGTCCTGACGCATCCAGGTTCCTGTTTTCCAGGATCCTTGGCATCACATTTAGGTCCGAACGGCTTTCTCTAGCGAGTGGGTGAGTGGGGAGGAGCACGCAGGGCCCTCTGAGGCCACCTCAGATCGGCAGTTTCTCTCCCCCACAAAGCCTTTCTGCCCTGCCCGCCAACATTGATCGGGGCCAGCAGAGGGGGTCCTGGGCCCGGCTCTGCTGCAGTTCCTCAGGAGCCTGTGACAGAGTCCCCAGTACTGTTCTTAGGTGCTGGTCTGGCAGGTCTGGGGCAGTGCCCAGAACTTGCCCTCGAGCTCCTCAGGACCGTGAGACAGTCATGGGTACCGAGCCAAGCGTTTATTTCTGTGCTAGTCGCTGGAATAAAATGTTTCAGCAGACAGAACTTTCTCTGAATGCCAGAAAATGTTTGTAAACAATGGCTTTTCACGGGGGGGGTGTGTGTGTGAGGGAACCCCCGTTTCACACAAACCATAGGGTGTGATTAGCAAGCCACTGTGAAAGGGAAAACACAGGGGAACCTCAGTCTCCCAAGAACCTCCGCAGAAGAGGAAAGCAACTGCATATGGGAAGGTTTCAAGATGGGGCCGGTGGAAGCTTCCAGATTAGCTTGTTAGCAGGCCCCAACCCAGCTCCCGGGCTCAGGCAGCCTCTTGCTGACAGGCGCGCCCACTGGGCTGCTAGGATTCTAGGCTGCCGCCGAGGCGAGGCAGCAGTGGATTCAAAGGAGCGGCAGGCACACCGTCACCTCCGGCTCTCAAGGTGGATTCCTTTCCTTTGAGTCCACAACAGCACCTGCAAGTTTTCTTCCCTTGGTGACGACAGCCCTTGCAGGAGCGTCTTCTTGTAAGCGCTCCCTCGGCCACTACAGGTATCCCCTCACTGACTGCATCTGGAGAAGGAAAGGACCAAAAGACAAGATCTTGCCACTAAACCCCGAAGGCTTTGTAACTGACAGAGACATAGGAAGGGTAAGGGCACAAGGCAAACCAGCAGCGGGCATGCTCCCCTGCAGGGGCCTGCGATCCCGGGGTGTGTGCGGGAGGCTGCCTTCTGTTTGGTTCTGAGTCTCCTTGAAGTCTGCGTTCTATGATCTAGAGAATGATTTATTTGTGTCGAACTGCTGATGGAAAAGCAATGCTTTCCCTCAAAGAGGCCGACAGGAAGTGGCGGGCGAGTGGTAAGCACCCACATTTAGACATGTTGAGACCTTAGTGGGCTGGCTGCACATGGGTGCCAAGTCAAGCACTTATTTCTATGTTTGAACAGTCAGCACTTTGAATGCCATAAAATAATGTTTGTAAACACATTTTTTGGGGGGTCTAAACTTCAGACTCTAAAGAAAACATCCAATCACTCATTCACAACAGAGCAAAACTTTCACACTTTTTTTTTGAGAAAATGATTTTTCAAGTATACGATCTCAAATTCAGTGCTTTTTGGGTATTAACTTTCATAAAAATGACGTTTGCTACCACTGGGCTAAGGTCCTGAGGGGTGTTTATACAGACTGTACAAATGAGGCAAACGGGTATTGGTGCAGGATCCCTTGGCAAATGAAGATCAAAGTCAAAAAGAAAAAAACAAATTCACTTTATTTTAAAGACAATGATTGGCATACAGAAGGTATGCACCAGCATAAAATAAACTTTCATGAAAAGCATTAAAATCCATTATAAATTAATTTATTAAATAGGTATTTGGTATATGTGATGGTTTTATTAGATATTACTCTTATTTATTGCCAACCCCCTCCCCCAAAGTCAAACAAATCAGAAAATCTCATTAACTCCAATTTACACTAAATAATTTATTTTCCCAAAATGTGTATGTGTTTCTGAGATGTGACACATGATACAGTTCAATTGGTCATTCTCTATCAATCATAATATGACAGGACACAAGAGGCTAAAAATGGCTCATCATAATTTATTTTATGTTAAAATGTACAGCTTTTTTTTGTTTGTTTTTTTTCTTTTTTTTTTTTTGAAGTGACTGCCTAAAAAGAGAACAGATAAATACAAGAGTGTTGCTGGCTCCTATTTTATACAAGGGTCACGCCTCTCCTGCTTGGCCCTTACAGTCACCCTGTACAGGTACAAAGGCTACAAAAAAGGAAGCAATATAAACAGACACAAATAACTTTTTGTTGCTTTTTTACATGCGGTTCGTAAGCTTAGTTTGAGCTATTCACAAGCTACTTTTCTATTTTTCCTTAAAAAATAACTCCAATATTTTATAAAGATAGAAAAATCTACGGATGGGATGAAAATGTAAAGTTAGAGGCATTTCCATAAAATAGCAACTTTACACCGAACTCACTGTTTTGTTTTAAATCCTGCCGAGTATTTGGACATATATGAAATGTTTCAAAACCTGACAGATAAACACTGAGATATGCTTCATTCAATGAACAGAAGTCTGCATTTTATAAAACAGAAAGCTGCCTTTTTTCCCCAAAGAAATCTGTCACCGAAATGGAAAAGGGTCTCAACTTTACACCAAACATTTAGCAATAAAACCCTTTTTGACTAACCAAATGGGAATAGCTTTTATAGCTCTTTACAGTTTTATAATTAACAAAAATATAGTTTTTTTTTTTAAACCCTCAAATTAGGGCACCCTAATCAAGGCAAAAAACTTACGAAATGGCTTACTGTTAGCACAACACTTGTACAGTACTACAAAATGCACTGTCACTAACCAAGACATTAGCGGCATGCTGAAGTGTCACCTTAAACAAAATATACAATAACTGAAATGCTAAAGGCATTTACATGGAGTGGACAGGGAAGGAAAAAAAAAAAAGTTCCAGGTTCAGTATTAAAAAAGATAATCTGGTGGGGGCGGGGCTTGATATCCACATCATTTAATGGAAGCAGGCACAACAAGTGGCTGCCTGCAACTTGTAGTCCAGAGAGGCCTTCCTTTGCAGAGAATTTCATATAAAAGTAACAGAAACAAAGATACGAAAAAAGAAAAAGGAAAAAAAGAAAAACAACTTGTATAAGGCTTTCTGCTGCATACAGCTTTTTTTTTTTTTTTTTTAAATAAATGGTGCCAACAAATGTTTTTGCATTCACACCGATTGCTGGTTTTGAAATCGTACTCTTCGAAGGTATTTGTGCAGATTCAATCCAATAGTGATGCCCGGGGAGGAGGGGGGCGCGGCGCGGATCTCGTGACTGCCCTTGTTGCCTACCTCCTCATGTAGGAGCCATTGAGAGACTGTTTGGACATGCCGGTGTTCATGTAGCCATGATGTCCGGGGGCCGTGTACATCATGTTACCGTGGGGCGGGGTCTGCATTGGCTGCTGGGCATATGGCTGGGTTCCCATCATGCCCATCTGCATCTGCATAGGGTATTGGGGTGTTTGATTCATGTAGCCGTGATTGCTGTGGTAGCCACTGTTCATCATCGGCTGGGACATGCTGTACCCATTCATGGCATTGAGCGTATTCATGTTCATGTTCACGGAGTTGACGTTGTAGGCTGGGGCTGGCATCAGGTTCACGCTCATGTTCATGCCTCTCTGCATGGTCAAAGTCCGGGCGGGACCCTGCATGGCTACAGTCTGGGAGCGCCCGTAGATCTGCGACTGATGGGTGGCGGCGGCTGGTGACAGAGATGCCGATTTGGTTCTCATGGAGACGTGGCCCTTGCCGGCGATCTGGGTTTGCAGTCTTTGGCTGTGGGAGATGCCGATATTCGATGCGGCCATGTTCCGCTGCAGAAGAGGCGGTGGCAGGTTCATCGGAGGAGGAGTCAGGTTGGGGGGTGGGGTCATGGTAGCTTGTGCTTGGGGTCCCCCGGGGACAGAGTGCGGAGACTGAGAAAGCTGAACAAGCCCAGTGTTACTTAACGGTGTGGACAAAGAGGCACTGTTTGCATAGGAAGTTACAGCAGCGGAATGGCTGTAAGGCAATGAATGATCAATCAGTGTGTTAGTTAACTGCTGTAGTTTGGCAAGGCTGAAGGTGGCTGACGGCTGCGGGTAATGCCCAGCCCCAAAATCACTCTGGCCCATCCGTTCATACAGGCCGAGGTTGGCGCTGCCCGTCTCGGGGATCTCGGCCAGCTGCATGGGCGGCGTGAAGTTAGCGGCCATGCTGCACTGGGCCAGCTGCTGGCTGCCGCTCGGGGGCCTCTCCACCACACAGCCTTGAGGAGACTTGACGCTGCAGGTCGGGGGCGAGCTGATGCTGGTCTGCTGCAGCATGCTGCAGCTGCCGCTCATGTTGGACATCTGCTGGGTGACGGCACAGCTGCTCTGCGTCAGGTTGCTAGAGGTGAGGCTGCTGTAGGAGCAGCTATTCTGCGAGGAGCCGTTTCCGCAAATGCTGCCGCCCATGGTGGAATCGTAGCTACTCGGGTTTTCGTAGTTCTCCGTGGTGCTCTCGATGCTGCCCAGGTCGCTGAACCCGCTGTCCACGACTTGCTGGGAGTGGTCAGACACCGACGGCACATCCATCATTGGGCTGGTCTCCATGTTCTGCAAAGACGGCACCGAGATGGCACTTTGATCGGGGCTGATTTGGGCGTAGCTGTTTTCCAGGGCAGGGACGCTCGGGCTGTTGACGGAACGTACCGACTGGCCAGGATGGGAATGGACGGATGAAACGGGGCTGCTGTGGTCTGACTGCTGGCAGTCGTCCAGAGTGGTGGCCATCTGTGGACTTTGGTCTGCACGGGTGTAGTTCTGCAGGCTTCTGCAGGCCTCTTGGGTCTCGGCGCAATCCTGAAAAGTGTCATCCTGTTCACTGTTCTCCTGGGTTAAGGACTGAACCGCCTGAACGGTCTCGGAGTCAATTTCCATGGTTGCGCTGTTCCTCTCTTTGAACTCAGCACCCGCTTCTTCACTGCTCTTTCGGTCCTGCTTCTGCGCCTGTTCTGGGGACTCCTCGTCGGATTCAGCAGCAGCTTCAGGGTCTCCACCAAGCTCCTTAGGTTCGCTGTTACAAGAGGCTGCAAGGTCAACGCCACAGTCCATTAAGACCTCTGAGTTCGAATGACTAGGCTGGACACTAAGGTCTAAAAAACCCTCCTGGTTTTCCAGCACTTCTTTGAAGGCCTCTCTTGGGCGTTCTTCCTTCTCCCCTTCTCTACGCTCCATGTGACTGTCATCTTCGTCGTCTGCGTCATGACCCTCGTTGTGAGATGGCTCTTCATCCTCTTCCTCCTCTTCTTCATGATCGTCCAAGGGAACAGGGTCGTCTTTGTCCAAGCAGACTTTTGATTCTTCTTTCTCCTGGCTTTTAGCACCACCTGGGTCTTTGTCTACATTTTCTTCTTCCTCCTCCTCCTCCTCCTCCTCTTCCTCCTCCTCCTCCTCCTCCTCTTCATCGTCTTCTTCCTCCTCTTCCTCCTCCTCCTCAGGTTTGGTTAGATCATCTTCTGGTTTTTCACCCGGTGATTTGTTTGGACTTACAGGTGCACAGGTTTCGTCCCTTCTGTTTTCGTCCCGAGGGAGCAGGGGCTCCACGGTTTCCTTGACCTCCTCCTCAATCCTGGTGGGAGTGGGGCTGGTTTTGTCCTCCGGAGTCTCCTTCTGTTCTTCTACTGTTATCTGGTCATCGGGTTCCATGGGTGTTTCTGGTGGGGTGTACAAGTTCAGTTTAAATCCGGTCTTCCTCTCTTTGTTCGGCCTCCACTTAGACAGACCACGTTTTGTTCCTTTAGGCCATACTTGTTTGCACTTTAGAGGTTCGGGATTGTCTCTACTGCCGTCTTTCAAGTTATCTGTATCATCATCCATATTGTCTTAGCGAGGAGACAGAAATGGGAGAAAGAAAAACAAAGTCTTAGAAAGTATCACCTTGAACAACCTGAATTCATTCTTCTGAATTAGTATGCATTGCTTCTGATTTCAAGAGTTGATGATAAAGACAAAAATCAAAACTAATATAGAATCATATTGTGCTATAAACCAAGTAGAGATCCTAGGTCTGGGAAAATAATAAACGTCTCACATAGTCCTTCCCTCTCCCTCCCCCCCCACTCCAACAGAAAGTTGTGCTTTTTATAGAGAGTACATGGATACAGACAACTATAAAAGTGCTTTGAGTTTAACAAATAAGACATTCTGATGTAAAAGTCCAGAAATTCCACAACGTTAAAAAATCAACTTGAACACGTACAAATTAGAAACTACAGGGGAAAGGGGACTAATGCTAGCTCATCTCTCAACCACCACTGTCAAGGAGAAATGAACAGAAGCCTAACTCACATAACTATCCTGAATAAGTGAACTCCTGTTTGTCGACATTTACTGGATTTTAAGTGATCTCAAATGACATTATTTACTTTGATTTGAATGTTCTCTCTGGCATTAAAAGAAACTGCACCTCTGACACAAATGAAGAAATACCTAAATATCCCTAATATAAATGCATCTGTAATCTACTAGAGGATCATTTTTGCATGACACAAACTATAATGCATTTACCATGAAATGATAGAAAATTTAAACTATAGGTAGTCTTTTGATCACTAATTCTGTCCACATTGTATTTAGGATCAATTTCCTACTTGAGTGTAAGGTTTGAACACCACAGTAAATAAGAAACAAACCCTACTTGTCACGTTCATTTTAACTTAGCTAATCTTATTTCTACTGTAACTTTCTGCACATATGAATATAAAGAGATTTGTAAATGTATTTATCTACATATAAGCAAGCAAACAAACAAATAAATGAATAAATACAAATATACAAGATCTTTAGAAAGAAAGTTAAAGCTCACACTGATCTCCTGGAAGGGTCAATGTAAAGGAAAAGCTTTACAAAGAAAAACAGCCTTATTACAAACATTACTTTGGAAAACAGAAGATCTCACATTCAATGTGGAACAGAGATCCCTTCTGCCAGAATGGAGATGCAATCCATTGGACTGGATCCATCCAATCAGGGTAAGCTCTTAGTTCATTTATGTAATAAAAGGATTACACATAAACTTACCGACAAGCATTACACTCAAACTGGCTAGCTGAGAGGAACACACGACTGAGGCAGACCGATTTCTTCAGAAGTACAAAGTACCATACCCAATTAACAGTCACTTTAAGGTGTCCAAATGGTTTTATTTCTAGTCACACGGGCAGGTAACAGTCGTGCCAATCAATGCCCCTGGATTTCACACGCTACTGGACCTACTAGCTTTTGTAGAAACACTGCTCTAAATCAGAAGATAAGTTTTCTGATAATTAAAGAGATCCTGAAAGGAATCAGGTAACATGGCCACTTAGAATTGTAAAGGCAAATGGCCCAGAGTGGGGAATAAAGGTAGTGATGATTCCTTTACAGGCTCCTGAAAAGAAGTGGAAATAAGGCTCAATGTCTACACAAAAAAATATCTTACTGCAGTGTGTTGTTGCTGCTGTTTGTTTAAAGAAACCAAAGAACAGGGGCACCTGGGTGGCTCAGTCAGTTGGGCGCATGACTCTTGGTTTTGGCTCAGGTCATGATTTCATGGGTCGTGAGACAGAGTCCTGCGTGGGCCCTGCACCCAGCAGGGAGCCTGCCTGAAAGATTCTTTCCCTCTGCCCCTCCCCATCCCTCAAATGAATATATAAATCTTTTAAAAAAGAAAACAAAGGAAAGGAAGAAAAAGGAAAAAAACAAACTAAAGAATTGGATTCTTTATACTCAGGGTTAAGATGTCATTCTTTCCGCAAACCACTATACATAGCCACAGTATTCCTGTTAATTATGAAGGTCAGGAAGATGCTTGCTCATGCCCTTAAAACCGTGGCTTTCCTTTTCTTTCTTTCTTTCTTTTTTTTTTTAAGATTTTATTTTTTAAATAATCTCTACACCAAACATGGGACTAGAACTAACGACCACGAGATTGAGTTGCATGCTCCACTCACTGAGCCAAGCGCCCCCAAAGTGTGGCTTCTCAAAAGCAAGAGACACCAGTAGTTCCCAAGGAAATGAGATGGTCTATTTCTAGACTAGAAGAGATACTAGAATAAGTTTTTTTTTTTTGTTTTTTTTTTTTTAAAGATTTTATTTATTTGACAGAGAAACACAGCGAGAGAGGGAACACAAGCAGAGGGAATGGTAGCGGGAGAAGCAGGCTTCCTGCCAAGCAAGGAGCCCGATGCGGGGCTCGATCCCAAGACGCTGGGATCATGACCTGAGCAGAAGGCAGACGCTTAACGACTGAGCCACCCAGGCGCCCCATAGAATAAGTTTTTAAACAGAGTCATTTCAGCTGTAGAGCAGAGAGACTGTCTAGAGATCCTTGGGAAGAAGCCAAGCCAAAAGGCAAGAAATGGCTGCTTTTAAACAGGGCATCAAAGACGATTCACTGGTGTTAGCACATTTTTTTTTAAGAGGATGGGGCGGGGTGTCCCTGCCAACAGCAAATTATAAAATACTAATTTAAAAGGAAGGACAATTTCTTGATTTCCACATTATCCTATATTATCAAAGCTAATACTGATGGCGTGGGTAAGTTTAAATGATTCTTGATAATAATGTGTCCCAAGACACCACTAATTGTAAGCTGCATCACCGATTTACTAAATTTATTTTTCAGGAAGAAAGAAACTGCGGCATTCAATGCCAACACCGACAGGACTATATAAACCCTGATTCTGGATATATTAAGTGTGGGGGAAAAGTACCCGTGAGAATCAAGGAGATGCAGTGTGTCTCTTACTGAGAGACTTCAGAGTTTTGGGGGATAAGCCCATTTCTGGAAAGTAAGATGAACCCACCTAGAGGAATGTTCTGGCCCGAGAAGCTGTTTAAAATAAAACCCGATTCCAGGAAGAAGGGAACCTTTTATGAATGAGAGAGGACAGGTGAGCTGTTACTCGTGGTGGGTCGACACAACCTCCGAGCTGCCTCTGGGCGGTCGCACACGAGACATGCGCAAAGGATGAGATTTTTATAATCCCTCCACTTACTTCGACAAGGGTCAGCATTCTTAAAACAATGATTGTCTTTTTCTTCATCTTCCTCTGTTTGTCTTTTCTTCCCAGGCTGATGCTGGAATGCTTTTCTCAGGACTGGCTTCCCGGCGTCTTCCTCCACTTCAATCTCACAGGTAGGCTCCAGGTGCGGCATTGGCCTCTCTTCATCTGAGTTGTCAAAGGGCTCGTTCAGGACTTCGGTCGTCTCAGAAATGGTCTCAGTTGTTACGCTGCTGTTGATCCTCCTGCGTTTACGACCCCTTTTCTTCTTTAGCACAAAAGGCCTCTGAAATTAATTCCAAACATAATACATAAGAGCTCATGAGAAATTAAATGGTTGAGTCGATAGGCAGCAAACATGTACCGAAGGCCTGTCTGAGTATCTTACACGTAGAGACTTCAGTAATGCCTTTGTACTTAACCTTCCCTCTGATGTTTAACATCCCTCTCGGGCTCTAACTACACAGGAAAGTGTTTTCCAAATAAGACAGTTGTTTACTCAAGAAGATGCTTTGAGAGGGAACATTGCCTCAGCTTAACTGTAGATTTTAAAAGCTAAGGTTTGCTTTTCTAGCATCCATTTTCCAGGGGTACTTGCGGACTTCAATATCCTGTACATCATCGCTACTCAGTCATCACAGACACAGATGTTTCCATAAATGTTGCAATAATCGACTAGCCACTGGGTCACTCATTTAATACTTGGTGACTGTGCAAGGAGCACCTGCAACTATGCAAAGCGCAGAGAGGTCCGGCGGTGTACAAGACTAACATCGTTCCCTATTTCACAGGATTTTAGAACGAGGAAAAGGGGAACAGGACAGGGGACTAGAAGTCAGGATTATTCTACTGTTTAAAATGTTAAGAGTCATGTATTGATGACTGCATGGATGTCAGCAACTGATAATTCCACAAAGTATTATAGAAGGCACCTAAAGAACGAAAACACGTGAAATCTGTCTTATCTATTTAAGATATGAAATTTTTTACCCCCTAATTGCACCACAGGCTGGCACAGATGACTCTCCATAATGGCAATTATAAAATACTTTCGCCCAAGCAAAAAAGTATTTAATATGACAAAATTAAAATACAGGCATAACCCATTTGCTGCTAAGATGTAATCTGTCAATAAGGGCCTGAAAAATTATTTAAAATGCATTGCAAAGATGGTTCGATATACTTGATTAAAACTCAAACTCTAAACTGTATCCAAGAGTTACTGTACGCTCACATTAACTCTCTCAACGTTCACATGTAAATCTGATAATCATACTCTGTAATTTACCATTTACGGTTATTAACTCCCCTTGCCCCGTTGGCCTGTCCTCCCTAACCCACTAGAATTTACCCAAATATGAGTATAGCCAGTATAAAGAACTGGTTTTCTCCAGACGGAATCCATTTGTATGGTAGGAATCCATAGCATGTCTTGGATAATTCTGGTTTTTGGTGTTTTTAAAACAAATTTCTTCTGTAGTACATACATAACACCTGAATACATTTTCCTTGTAAGAAACCCCAAAGATGGGGGTGCCTGGGTGGCTCAGTTGTTAAGTGTCTGCCTTCAGCTCAGGTCATGATCCCAGAGTCCTGGGGTCGAGCCCCACATCGGGCTCCTTGCTCGGCAGGAAGCCTGCTTCTCCCGCTACCATTCCCTCTGCTTGTGTTCCCTCTCTCGCTGTGTTTCTCTGTCAAAAAATAAAATCTTAAAAAAAGAAACCCAAAGGTGACTCCCAAGCCTGCAGTTTACTTTCTGGGATGCTCTTTTCTACCCCTGTTGCTGTAGTGGCCCTTCCACTAACAGCCCACCAGGCCGGGAGTTAGGATGGCAGGTCCTTCGGGAGCAGGACGCAGGATGACCTTGGGGCGGAGCCTCAACTTGTGTATGTTATTTTTAAAATCTTGGCTATACTAACAATAGCTGGTCCCTCATTATGTCACAGATACTGAAGACAAAGTATCAGATCTGTGTTGAACAATTAATTACCTAAGAATAAAATTAATTTTTTACTCTCTGCACAAGGTATATCTAGAGAGACCACCAGGCTAGGAGAAATTTCAGCACTGTGACTTGGCCACAAATACAAAGCATCAGCATCAACACGGAGGGCCCAAAGTACCTTCTTGCAATTCTTTGCCAACAACAAGAAAAAGAAATAGTTATCAGGGGTGCTGGGCTTGGAGTGGGGGTACTCATTCTGGCTCCATCTCGAAGGAGTTGTGTGACCTTGGACAAGTCTCCCAGCCTCCTTCAGCCTCGTGTTTTCATCAAAATGCACCGAAGGGTGGTTTAAGTGCAGTCTGGGGCCCTTTTCTGCTCCCAGAGTCTGACTTACTCTAGTCCCACAAACCAGCAGGTGGCAGTAACTACTAGACGAGGAAACCCGCCCGTCCCTATTTTCCCGTCCCAGCACTAACAGACCTCAAAAAGTAAACACAATCATGACTGTAAGATAAACGATGATGATATACGATCAGCAGCACTGAATACAAATAAACTACATCTGAAGAACAGAGAGTGAAACAAATACTAATAGATTGCTTGCAATGACAAGATTCGATTGAAACGGACTCAAGACTGCAAATCTAAACAGACACATACCTTTCTCTTTATGGCAACTGATTGTGGTTTAGTCAATCTTGGAGGAGAACTCTGAATATTTTCTTCTTCCTCCTCCTCCTCCTCCTCCTCCTCGTCGTCCTCATCTTCCTCTTCCTCTTCCTCCTCCTCCTCCTCTTCCTCCTCTTCCTCCTCCTCCTCCTCCTCCTCCTCCTCCTCTTCTTCACTGCTATCTTTAGACAGCTCCATCAGCTGCCCTCGCTCCCCTGCCACTGGCCGGCTCTCCGGAGAATGCAAATATTTATTTTTCGATTGTACTTTTGCAGGTGATTGCCTACTGTTCGCTCTAGAGGACAGGATTTCTTGCTCCTCCTTTTCCCAGCAGCTAGCCTGTTCCATTAGCCGCTCAGCCTAAGGGGGGGGGGGGGGGGGAGGAGGGTAAAAATGGTTGGCCAGTGAAAGGGCAGTTAAGCCAGAGCCTCTAAGGATCAAAGGCAAAGAATCTCTTAAGTCCTTTCTGGCCAGGACAGTCAGCCAGCCAAGCAACATTCCAGCTGCATCATCTCAGGACTCTTTTGCATCAGTTAGGGTAACAAATCAAAGAAGATTGGGTTTCATGGGATATTTAGCAGTATTAATGATGCAGCGAATTGATTTGAGTCCTTTATCACTACATTACATGCTCACTGGCATGGAGCACTTTAAGCAAGTTCATAAACACAAAGAATCGATTGACATTGCAGCCTTGGAGCTCAGCACCAAATGTGATCTGATTACACGCTGTCAGTGAAAGATGCCGCTTTGTGATCAATGATAAATGTTTCATTTTTCATCCTCACTTCAATAAAATTATCATGTCTTACCATGCAACCTCAGTTAGGGTAAATTAGTGCTATATCATTTCACAAGCTTTCTCTACATAACCAAGCCTTTGACAACGACGGTAATGACTTTCTTAGCTTAAGAATGCTACAAGATTGAAGTCACACAGCTTAGGCAGAGGAAGCCAATCATTACCTCTTTCTCAGCTTCCCGTTCCTCTTCAGAAACTGCAGCATTAGAAATTAAAATTGGGGTCCACCTTAGGCTTTCTGGATCAAGTTCATTGGTCCGGGAACAGGTTTTCAGCTTTTCCATGTGGCCCAATATCAACTTTTCCCTTCTAATGATGACAAATCTGCAATGTGATGAGACAGAACAAAGTGCAATCAAAAGCTGAAATTTCATTTCACCTTCACACATTGACAAATGCTAGCACTATTACCCAGGGTACGATTGATGAGAAAGCTCATCAATGAAAAGGTATGGCAAATGGAAATCTGACCGGCAAAAAAGTATCACTTCCCGTTTTCTATTTAGGAGAAAGGTTTTGATAACACTATCAACCTCTTATCTTAAACTGGAACAGATCCCCCTAACGCCAGGGACCCTTCCTGGTGTGTAATCTGCTTGAGAGGCAGCCCAGGCATTGGTACTCGCCTGCCATCCCGCTTGTCAATCATGTGGAGGTGCTGTAGAGTGGTGGCAATGTCATGGGGGCACATGCCGGTGGCTCGGCTGATGGCCTTGATGCTGATGTGCCTCTCCTGGTGGCGGTAGAGATATTCTAAGATGACGCTCTTCCAGTAGGCCAGGTAGGAGAGGCGGCCCAGATCAGAGAGTGGCTTCTCAGGAGACCCTGCCTGGCCTTCTCTTCTAGAAAGCAAATAGCCTAGGGCAGAAAAAGCCAAAGTCGACCTCACTGTGGTGTTTTCAGACATTGGAACGGGGGGGGGGGGGGGCACTTGGAAATAACCTAAGTAGCCATAAGGTAAAAACAGCACATCAGACTTTATGTATGCGGTCCTTCTTGGTTACAGTGATCTGATCTCCATCAAGTTTATGCTTCTGAACCTTTCGTAGTAACACTGTAAGTCAATTCCCATAGCCAGCAGCAGCGTTCCAAATACACGTCATGGCATATTTAAAAAAGCTCAGGTTGAGGACGTTACTTCTGATCAATTTCAACATCCAAGTTTCCCACCAGCTTTAGATTCTTTCGAAAAACGAAATGTCAGGCACTTACTCCGAAAGCCTGTCGAGGGACCACCCCAAACATTAATGGCAAGTTGTTTTCCACAGGAAGGACCTAATGACCCTTTGACAGCTGGGTCTTAATAAAAGAGAAGGGTCTCTGTTGACTCGGATTCTATATTGCTTGTTACATTTAACTAGCGGCTGATCTGAAGCTTTGTTTTAGGACTAATGAAAGAATGTCTTTTAAGTCAACTGCTGCAACTCATATCAGCTCCACTAGCGCTACTTTCACTCCTTTCATGTAAATTAATTTATAATCCAACCCCAGAACGCTGCTTCTACAAATTAAAACAAAACAATCTCCTTAAAACAAACTATTTCATGTATATTCAGAAAATCCCTGGGCACGGGAAGCTTCTGCATGTGCACTCGACAGCGTTACGGTGAAGGTTCCTTGGCAAAGGGACTTTAACATGATTTAAAACTTTAAATCCACTTGAAGGTAATGAATGAAAGCTGGCAGCTGTCTTGGTAATTAAGAGCCACTTACGGAGTAGAGAAGAAATGCTATAAACTAATGATGTCTACCTTGCTCTAATTATTGATTTCAATAGCCTCACCTTCATGAACTTCCTAAATTTAAACAAACATCAGCCACATACAGTAGGTGGCAGCAATTACAAAATCATGGTGCTCTGTAAACCACCCAAATCTTCTTTATCTACATTTCCAAAATGGCTGCAGTCTCAAGAATTTTCTCAATTTTGGATTTTTTTTCTTAGAAGGAGAAACCAGGCCTCTGATGCATTCTCCTGCCTCTCAAAATCACTGCAGATAATGCAAAAAGAGAGAGAACAAGAAATCCAACCTGACCCTAGAGGGGTGTAACCACAGCATATCGCCTTTTTGATGGTTTTAATCTGAATGTCATTACAAAGAATAAGCATAAATTTAGCTTTAGGCTTTCTGGAAGTCTTTTGACTTCTTTGTCTCCTTAACCCAAGTTTAAGTGTAACATAGTTGACTGAATGCAAACAAGCGCCACAGAATTTTCCAGTCGAACCGCTGTCGACACGTCACTCAGCTGCAGAGAGAGGCTCTCAGGAGCAGTGTGTCAGGAATGCTAACAGTGACCCGGCCCAGATCGTGCCCTGTCAGTTCGGAGAAGAGCACTCTGCCGCTCAAGGACAAAGGGTGCCCAGACCTCACGACACAGATAACTGGCACGTCCGGCACCCGCCTCCTAAGTGCTTGGCACGTGCTGAGAAATCTACCCAGATGGCCGGAGGACCCAGCTCTGCCTGTGCCGGGCGGAGAGGACCACAGTATCCGGCTCTGGAACTGTTCCCCTTGTGACCACGAGATCCCATAGTTAAAAGTCTGCAATGACTGTGAAATTCCCTAGTCCCTCGCTGGTTCTTATCTGAACCCCACAGTTAGGGCCAGAGAGCCCCACTCCCGCAGCCCAGCAGTAAGATTCCACTACAACCACAGCAGTCAGAGGGCGGTAGTGCCCGTCCTACCTTCTGTTCTCTGCTACTGTGAGCAACCTTACTGAGGGAGCACATGGATTTCTTTGTTCTGTCTTCTCTTCCCTCAATCCCTGCCCCGGGCTCAGCCAGAATCCCCCCCTACCCCCCAAAACCTATTTTACACAGCTGTTCACGTTTTCACCCCGGGGCGGTACGAACCGCTCAGGCCCCTGCAACTCTCAGGCAACCTGGGGTCTGCGGAGAGCGTTTCGGCATAAACTTTTCAGCACCTGCGATTCGCACCAAGGTAAGTGGCGGTCTCCGGGGACACCACCTCGGACACGGTGTGCGGTCTGCGGCCGCCACCGCCACGGCAGAGTCCTGGGGGCCGAGGTGGGCCGGGGAGGCAGCAGCAGGGCACCAAGCCCCTGAGCACTGCAAGCACCGCACAGCGCGCCAGGGAAGGCCACGCGGCAGGAAGGCTACCAGCATCTGCCATCAGGTGACACTCTCCTGGGTGCTGGGG
>CM053617.1:26859114-26885289 GCA_028646535.1 Procyon lotor | reverse complement strand
TGCGGTCTGCGGCCGCCACCGCCACGGCAGAGTCCTGGGGGCCGAGGTGGGCCAGGGAGGCAGCAGCAGGGCACCAAGCCCCTGAGCACTGCAAGCACCGCGTAGCGTGCCAGGGAAGGCCACGCGGCAGGAAGGCTACCAGCATCTGCCATCAGGTGACACTCTCCTGGGTGCTGGGGAGAAAAAATTGCACACCAAAACTCCCACCAGAAAACATCAAGCAGGTTTTCAGGGATGCTGGGCACCAGCGTTTCGGACCACAGAAGCCACTGGCTAAAGACGTCTCTTCATTGCCTTTAGTTTTTCCTTCTTTGGCTCAGGAGACCCTCAAGGAGCTTATCCCAATGGAAGGAACTTGCACTTAAGCTGAAAGCCGTTTATAAGTCCACAGTCTCCTCCTGAGGGGGACATTTTTCAATTAAACGGAATTCATTTCCACAATTAAAACGACCAAAGGTAATTTCCGATTCCTTACAACTTATGTGAAATCACTTGTAATATGTTAAAATGTAGAGCTTAGAAAACAAAGTTGTCTATTGTACTCCACCGGTGCACTAGGTTGATACAGAACTGAAACTTCACCCGCAGGAGGCACTTTCCCTCAAAAAAGCTGTCGCAGGTAGCACTTCACTACTC
The DNA here is from genome assembly GCA_028646535.1 of Procyon lotor. Lineage (NCBI taxonomy): Eukaryota > Metazoa > Chordata > Mammalia > Carnivora > Procyonidae > Procyon > Procyon lotor. The sequence goes on along the minus strand of CM053617.1, from coordinate 26,884,653 downwards.
TGACCTTTGTTTTCTTTCTTTCCTTCTTTTTAAAGACTTTATTTGAGAGAGAGAGAGAGAAAGAGAGTCAGTGAGTGGAAGGGAGACGGAGAGAGAATCTGAAGCCAACTCCACACTGAGTGCAGAGCCCGACACGGGGCTCGATCCCACAACCGCAAGATCATGACCTGAGCCGAAACCAGGAGTCAGATCCTGAAACCACTGAGCCACCCAGGCAACCCCCACTCTGACCTTTGTAACACGGAAATGACTTAAATAACGAATTTCTTTTTTTTTTTTTTTTTTAAAGATTTTATTTATTTGACAGAGAGAAACACGGCGAGAGAGGGAACGCAAGTAGAGGGAATGGTAGCGGGAGAAGCAGGCTTCCTGCCGAGCAGAGAGCCTGATGCGGGGCTCGATCCCAGGCCCCTGGGATCTGACCTGGGCCGAAGGCAGACACTTAACGACTGAGGCACCCCAATAACGAATTTCTTGATATTTTTTGTTTTCTTCTCCTTTTTCTAGGCTCTTCGATCTGTAACGACTATATAGCCAAATGACAGGATAATTTTTGGTAAGAACGTTAAGGTTATTAATTACGGCGCTGTGGTGGTTTTGTTACAGCTCTTACATTTAACCTAGCAAAAGATTCCAAACAATTGATATAAGATGCAGGGAAATAAAAAGCACTTATCTTGGAAGCCAGTGTATTATCCTGAAGATCTGAAACAAGTATAATACACCCCCGGTGAATAGGTTCCCACGGTGCCCGAACACCTTTCCTTAACTGAGAATACGTTCAATCAGAAAACCTGAACTATCCCTCGGGTAACCTGGCTGTTCAGGCTAAAAACAAAGTGGTGTTTGGAGGACCAATCCCAGTAGCTGCAGTATAATTAATTGCTGGTGAAATTATTCCCTTTAAATTGTCTGTGAACCAGAGGTGCTGGTGAATAGCACTTATTCTGTGATCAGGAGACTTGTAATTGGAAATTGACTGGCCCGTAAGCCCCTCACCCACATCAACCATCTTGATACAATTGAAAGCTGGCTTTCTCTTTTGCTTTACTGCAACAACTTCTCCAAAGGAAGATGAGGTCTGAGTTTCAGTGTATGGACCACACACTTCATTCAAAAGATTACCAAAGTAAACGTTTGCTTAAAGGGAAAGTTAAGAACAATGCTGCAAAAAGTAGCATTTCTAAACCGTACTGACTGCATAGGACCCAAATTTACCTCACTTCCTTTAGGGCTGACCTACTTGTAGTAAGAGAACCAGTTCTCATATTAACTAGCCCCATCCCTTGTGTTTGAAATGGTTAACTCCATTCTAGGAGAGGGGAAAAAAAACAGTGGTAGAAAGTTGCCTTTGTGTAGACAGATCTATTAGGATAAGGAGGGAGCTATCTTGACAAGGTCAAGATTTGTTTTTACAGACCTAAATTCCCAAATTAATTCAGCTCCCAGCATTTTAACTGCATGTTAACCCTTGTTTAATATGAAACATTCCTTCCTTTGAAACTAGTAATATTTCAAAATTATGGACTGGACCAGAAGTAGAATAATGTTCATGGATAAGGATTCCCCCACCCTCACCCCAAAGGCAGCCACTTCTCATCTTGCAGACCTTCATCTTCTACCATCTGGAACCAAAACATACGAACTTCCTCACATACAAAGTGTGAACTTTGGCAAGCTACTCCCAACTCCCATCTGTCTAGATTATGTGAGTCTGGGGTTACTAGCTGCCTTTAGGGGAAGATAATCTTCAAGGATTACACACCTTTCATCAGACACCTGTTTAGCTCAGCAAACCTTGCTGAAAGGTTCCTATCACTAGACAGCACTGGGTCTGCAAGCCTGGGAACCGACACCAGCCCCGGAATTTATGGCAGCTCTGGAGAGAAGGCAATCCGACGGCTCTAACTATGTATCTCGTGACGAGGGACTGAAATTCACTGGCCTGTGCTCATCTGTTACTGGTTTCTGGGGTTAAGCTGCTCTGTGACCAAGTGGATGAATGGCGTGTTATCAGTTTAAACAGGGATAAATGAACCTGACAGGCTATTTATGTCTCCTTGCTGAAATCTCGTGGTGGTTTTGCAATTAGTAAGGAAGGAAACTGAACCTTAGTCTTCCTACTGTTTTCAGAGAACCGGAGTGTTCCAAATGACCCGTGACCTGCCAGATTTCTCACTACTTTCCGTTTATTAGAATATATAAATGCATCCCTAACAAAAAGGGAAATTTTGAATTTCTAAATTATTTTATGCTTTAAGAGATTGGTTTCGAAAATGTGAATGTGACCTCTCTCCCATAATGCTATGGGTTTGAAATACTTATAAAACAGTTTCAATAAATATTGCTGGACTTTTCTACAGACTTCTTCTCTACTTCCTATCGACCAGTGGTTTTCAGAGACTGGCCTCCCAGACCAGCAGCATCAGCATCCCCTGGTAACTTGCTGGAACTGCAAATTCTCAGACCTAGAACCAGAGACACTGGGGGCAGTACCCCACACTTCTGCTTTAAGAAGCCCTCCAGCTGACTTTGATGCACCCAAATGTGAGGACAGCCACTATAAACTTGGCTCTGGAGCTGCTGCTTTTGATAAGGATGGGAAACTACCTTTTGCAGGAGGAGAGCCCCTGGGGAGACAGTGGGACTAAAGAACCTCAATGGGCAAGGAGACCTCACCCAGCAACTTGGTGGTAGAAAACTGGGGACAAGAATCTCCAAAGCCCTACCAGACAGAAATTTAGTAAGAAGTCACTGATTTGCTGAGTGCCTTTGTCCATAAATTCTGTCTGTACTTCTCAACCATCATTGTGCAATCACCTCTCATTACAACTGTAGGGCTGTGACTTGGTAGGTCCGGGGGTGGGGCCTGAGATTCTGCATTTCTTTTTTTTTTTAAGATTTTATTTATTTAACTGAAGGAGGGAGGGAGAGAGAAAGAGAGAGATCACAAGAAGGCAGAGAGGCAGGCAGAGAGAGAGGGGGAAGCAGGCTCCCTGCTGAGCACAGAGCCCGATATGGGGCTCGATCCCAGGACCCTGAGACCACGACCTGAGCTGAAGGCAGAGGCTTTAACCCACTGAGCCACCCAGGAGCCCCGAGATTCTGCATTTCTAAGAAGTTCCTATGCTATGGAACTTGGGCCAGACTGGAATTGCAAGGGTTTATACGTTAAATCAGTAGTTCTCATATTTTTTGGTCTTTTACATTTAAAAAATTATTTAAGAGCTTCTGTTCATAAGAGCTATACCCATTGATTTTATAGGGAAACTTGACAAATATTTATTAATTCATTAAGAACCGATAAAACCACTATGTGTTAACATTTTCTTATGAAAAAAATTATATTTTCCAAAGTACAAAAAAAAAAAAAAAAAGAGGAGGGTGGTACTGTTTTGCATTTTTTGCAAATCCCTTCACTGTTTGGTGTGAGAGAAAAGCAAGATTCTCATATCTGCTTCGGTATTCAATCTGCTGTGATATCACAGGTCATGAAATTACTTGAAAACTCCAATGTGCACTCATAAGAATGAAAAGTACAAGTAGCATCTTAGTATTACTTTGAAAATAGTTACACCCTTGCAGACTCCCTAAGAGGGCCTTATGGCTCCCCCGGAGTCCCTGGATCATACATTTGGGACCATCCCCATTAAATTAAAAAAAAAAAAAAAAAAAAAAGACAAGAATTTTTATAAGTTGGGCAACAAGGCCACAGGTATTTTAAAAAAACAATATAGCATTTATTAAATACAGTGTGACAGGTCATACGGGGGAATACAGGTTGCATAAGAGCACAGGTGTTAGAATCAGGCCGCCTGGAATGGAATCCAGGGTCCACTACGTACCAACTACTGTGTTACCTCGGCTGGGCAAGTTATTTAACCTTTCTGTACTTGAGGTCCCCATCCATAAAATTTGGAGAATAATCATACCTATATCTTAGGGTGTCATAAGAATTAAATGGATAGCCCTCTGCCTCTGCCTGCCTCTCTGCCTGCTTGTGTTCTCTCTCTCTAATAAATAAATATTTAAGAATAAAAAATTTTAAAAAAATGTAATCAAGAATTAAATGGATAAATGTAAAGCATGCAGAACTGTGCTTGGCAGGTTACTGAAATGCTACATGTTAGCTACTATCGTTATTCAACAAAGTGAATGAATGAAATCTCAAGCGGATCGTTTGGGTGACTGACTACATATACCCAATGTAGGGCAAAGAAAGAAAACATGGAAGAAAATGTGGACAGAAGGAAGATGACAGACTGACTGCTCTACGGAATAAGACTGAGAAGAGCTACCACTCTTTCCCTACTTTTGCCTTAGGCACCTGAAAATCATTCCATTTACTCCAATGCCTCAGAGAGAAGTTCTCCTCTCCCTAACCCCCCAGCTAACCACCCAAATATAAATTTAATTAAAGAAATAAACCATGAAAACACACACACACACACACACACACACACGCAACATATTCTGCCTCAGGAATGATCTTAAGAAATTGGCAACTACAGTTCACAGCAAGCAAAGTTCTGTGCTCCCCAAATTCCCTTTGGCCCTTAAGTCCTTAACTTCAAGGACTATCCTCAGAAAACAGAGAGGCCTTCAAACCACAATAACAATGATTGCTTGAAGGCGTCAGAGGAACCCAGAGACAGTCCCAGGACAGATGAAACAAAGACCCAAATGTTCTAGAAGACCCAAGTTTGTCCCTGGGAAAATGGTCTGAGCCAGCGAAACCCAGAGAAAGGAGACAGTGGGTCTTTGGGGGAAGGAAGGCTGGCTGCTCTGGGTCACATACCAGACTCTGTCTATCTAAGCCCCCTTTTAAGATCTCCCTTCTCACAAGCTTCTCAGCAAACTGCTCAGGATGCTGAGCTCAACACTGGTCTCTCTTACTGAACCCAGCAACTGCCACCTTCCTGGCCATGGCCACTGAGGAGAGGAAGAATGCTCCTTCAGCTCCCCGCAGTGGATGAGCGTCTGGTAGGGATAGGACCCCATGCTGCTGTGTGTCTGTGCAAAAACCTACAGACCAGACTGGAACTTACCGGAGGAGTTCCAAGATTCTGTGACTGAGTGTGAAGGAGGTGGTCATTCTATGTGTCAGTCACCCACAGAATATAGGAACTCACCTATAATATGAACTCACAAATAGGGCATCAGACAGCAGGAAAGGGGACACTCCTCCCTCCGTAGTGCCCTTGTGTTGGGGAGGGTGAACACCTGTGAACGAGCTTTGGAGTTGGGGATGACCAGAGCCAGAGACAGACCTCTGTGAGATAGCCACAAGCCAAAAATGAGTCAATGGTATGTTTATAATTGATAATCTAATTCACTGAGAATGGCTCTAGTTCTAAGAGCTCATCACTTGGGGGCTTTTAAAAACTACAGATGCCTGTACCCTACCCAATCTCAACTCCTGCTTATCTCAGGCCAAACTGGTCACAGATGTATTACGGGTTATACTAAGCAAAGGGTCCTGAGGACTCTACCATGGTCAAGAATGTTAAACAGGGGTGCGACATAGGTCCCATTTCTCCACTACCGCCACCCTGAAGGGCTGTGACAGTAGCAGTGGGGGCCAATGAGAAATCCAAGTAGAAGGTCCATCCTGGGGAAAACAGAAGCATCTAAGAGTTGAGGCTAAAGCGAGGAGATGGCCACTCGGTAAAGAATGACAGACTTCACTCACATAGGAGTTTTCTTTCTTCAGACGCTTAACTGAGGAATATTTGTTTACGTATGGCGTGTTGCCCCACCAGCAAGGTTCTGGTCTGGTGTTTTAGAGGAATATAATTTGTCTAAGAATATGATCTTATATGAAAATAGACTGAGCCTCTCAATTTCTTCATTATGAAAATGAGGCACCTCTGACAAAGGTTAAAATGGTCATGGAGCAAGATATCTGTCAGTATCACTTACTCCCAAATGAAATCTTTTGGGGGAGGATTTTCAAAACTATCCTCCCTTAAATAAAACTGGAAAGTAACCACATTCTTCATGAAGCCCATTGCTCATTAGAAATCTAACTTGAAGCTCTTATCCATCACCGGGAGCCACCTCCAGTTAGGTAGAGAGAAAGCACGAGGACCATGGCCTTTGAAGTGATAGAAATTAGAAAGGTATGTCAAAATAACGCCTTCCTCTTTGACATTTTTGATTTCCCACAGTTCAGACCACTTTTAAATTCTGGAAAGTTTTAGGAAAAACAAATTTTCAAACACAAAACATTTTTTAAGATGAAGTAATCTAAAAAAAAAAAAAAGATGAAGTAATCTGGCATTTTAAAATTATTTCCTCTCTTCTAAACAGGCAAAAATCCACATCAGAGATTCAATCTGAAAAACAGTTTCAGAAACAAATTTAATTCTTCCAAGTTAAGTCCTGGATAGAATGTTCACACCTAAGTAACAAAATCCTGGTAACAAGAATTTACCATTGAGAAGTTGAAAGATTTTAAACACCGCATTAAACACATACGCACTTCAAATAAAGCATCTGCTCCAAGCAAAAAGCTCGCATATACTTTTAATGCCTCACTCGCAAGACCAATCTCCGGGTGCTAGAACGTTACAATCAAAATTTTCCTTAAATAAACTAATTAAAGCAACAACTGGAGTTTTCTTCTGTCCAATATTAGCGGTGTGAGGTTCTGTGGGGGCAGCTGAGGTGGTTCACAGCGAGCTGTCTGATCTAATCCTACCCGTAGACCACGGAGAAGTGCTTCCATCAGCCGCCATGATTTCAGAACCAAGCTCTGGAGTTGGAATGGTTAGAAGAGCAACTCTCCTTTTTGTTGGCTCTCCCACAATCCACCCAAAATTCTGTGTGTTTGTGTGTGTGTACCCGCTATAATTTTCTAAAACGGAACAAAGAAATGTTGTAATTCTAATTGAGTGATAAGCTTTCACACAGCAAACACAAACCTACAGCAAGACTGAAGAAAGGAAAAGAGGGGGAATACAAATCTCTCTTGAAGTTTTCTTTGTCCTCAAATTACATTTCAAAGGGAATCTGTCAGTTTTGGGGATGACGTTCAAGAATCAAAGCACAGACAATCCCCCAATCTGACCGATTGATTTAATGTTGAAAACGTAAGGTGGAGAACCTATCTCCAGTTGTCCACAGGTCACTTAGACAGTCTTATCCCACTGGCCTACAGAACTTGAAAACATCTCTTTTCACTTATTTATTAATGTATCTCCCATACGCTTTCCAACAGGATTTGAGGTTAAAAAGCCTCTGGAGGGGGTACTGGGTGGCTGAGTGGGTTGAGGCCTCTGCCTTCGGCTCGGGTCAGGATCTCGTGTTCATGGGATCGAGCCCCACATTGGGCTCTCTGCTCAGCAGGGAGCCTGCTTCCCCCTCCTCTCTCTGCCTGTCTCTCTGCCTACTTGTGATCTCTCTTCTCGGTCAAATAAATAAATAAAAATCTTAAAAAAAAAAAAAAAGCCTCTGGCAATAAATGGCGGTGTCCCCACGCGGGTGACCGACGAGCCCATTCTCACAGATGCGCAGCCCACGGGCAGGCTGGGGTGGGATGGCTTGCTGGTGTGCCGGCAGCACTGGTGTCACCCAGGTATCTAGCCTTTAATCCTAGAAGGAATCTTAGAGTCCAAAGTGGCTAGAGTTAGAGGTCAGCTGTTGAAATCACAAAAATGTATGAAATATCATCCCTGGCGGTATTTATTAAAAGACGCCCGTTACTAGCCCTTCAGTGAGCAGGTGATACCTTTCTCAAAGTCCACTGTTTACACGGCCTCCCTAATGCCAGCAGCGCTTAAGAGTTGAGCCTTCAGTAACAATATATTAGTATCAGCACGGCTTTGGCCACATTATTATCCCCGGGAGCCTTTTACTGCGGGGTCACTGTTAATCAAAGAATCTCTGTTCATCTTTCCAAGGACTGGAAGGGTTTAGTTCTGTGCTCAGCAGTTGAGTGCGTCCTGTGTTCCAGGCACTTTTCTAGTTAGGGTGTGCAGAGACACTCCATTTTCTAAATTTAATAAGGAAAAAAGCTCTGGGAGTTTAATTTCTTAACTACTATGTAACTGCTGAACGCAAGAACCACAAACTACATAAATAACAGGAACTCAAATAGACATGTTAACAGCTAAAGTTCATTTTTAAGAATCAATTCAATATGCTACATTGCAAGCAATCAATCACACTGCAATCATCATTTACAAATCAAAGTACAAGGCAGATACTCATGGGGGTATATACAACTAGGTGCAAGTGTGTGATTATGGACAAGCAGACCGAAACTGTAAATTATGTAACTGTCTCTTGTAATTACCCTGCTTGAAAACCAGAAGAAACTTCCTGTATAATTTTGCAGGAGAATGGGGATGGAGATACAGAATCGCTTTTTAGTTGGTTTTAACCCTTCAACAGCTATTTAATTACGTGTGATAAGGTCAAAGAAAGTTTATGCTTAATTTATGAAAAGTTGTCAGGGAGGTATTTCAAAGTAATCCTCCAAAAAGCTGCAGATTATTAATGAAACCTGATGATTTCGCTTCCTCCTCGGGAAAGATTTATCTAAATTATTTGGTAAAATAAACACTGAAAACAAATTCACAGACGTCATTCATTTTATTTTCTCACTAACAACATTCGTTATGGTCCAGTTTTTAACTGGATGCAACTTGAAAAGCTGCAGGGGTAGAAGGCTGTCAAGAGTCCTCAGACATATCTTCTGCTTCGGTAGGAAAAAAAATCTCATTAACTTCCATAAATTCATGGGGAAAAGCTCCAACACTGGGCAAACCACAGGGCAGGACTTCTAATCTATGAACAGAGGACCATCATCTTATCTTCTTAAGAAGAAGAAAGCCTGTTTTTTGCAATAAATAATCAGCAAAACTTCATTTCAGCATATCTTAAGACACTCTAGCCTTTTTCTTTCCCTTTCTTAAAATCTAACATTTAACATCTTTTCTGTAAGCATGGTTTCTGGTGCCTAAGGATCTGCCCCAAATATCAGAACTCTGAATACCCAGCATTCCGGGAGGAAGGAAGTTACAATGGTGCTTTCCCTCATTTTAAATCAAAAAAGAAAAAGAGAGAGAGAGAAAAGAAAGGGCAGGAAGGAAGAGGGGAGAGGGCAAGAAGGGAGAAACAGACAGACAAGGAACACGAGAGGTTCCAATGCTGCTGCAGCCTCTCTGTATCATATTTTCTCTCCCATCCACCCTTATCTGCACAGCCATTCTTTGTCTGAATGCACTAGTCTATCACCACGCTGTTAACATACAACTCTTCAATTATGTTTCTCTGGGTTTAAGAGTGGAGACACAATTTACAGAAATGCAGTTTTCTAATGGTCTAGACTCAACACTTGAGAGGATCGGATTCCGGAACATGTCAGTACATTTCCTTCACATAAAACGAGTTCTGCAAAATCTGATGTGGAGAAGCTCCCAATACACCAAATACCAGTATACACATTTGGATTTTAAAACAGTAGAAGTGGAAAACTGTTATGTCTTTTATTTTACATTTTATTATCCATTTATTTTTTATTTTCTTCTAGAGAGAGAGAGTGACTGCTAGCAGGTGGGGGTTGGGGGGGAGGGAGAGGGAGAGGAAGAGAATCTAAAGTAGGCTCCACACCCAGTGTGCAGCCCGAGGCGGGGATTGATCCCGCAACCCCAAGATCACGACCCAAGCCAAAACCAAGAGTCAGAGCTAAGCCAACTCAGCCACCTGAAAAACTGCATTGCTTTTAAAAATATCACTAACACGATACCACCAATAAATCATAAAGTTTTCATTTTAAGAGTCACAAAAATCTAAGCTCCAAAACAGATACCGTAGGGCATGAACTCCTATTTTAAGACCATCGCTTTCTTAAAAAAAAAAAAAAAAAAAAAGGGGGGCAAAAATAAAACAGATCTAGAAAAAAACATTAAACAATATATAGCTTAATGAAAGGCAACCAACCTTGTAATCATCACCCAGGACCAAGAAAGAGAAGTTTACCAGTCTCCTCAAAAACCTTACATTTTCGCACCCCAGTCACTTCTCCTTTCTCCCTACAAGTAAACACTATCCTGACTTTCATAGTAATCCCTTGTGTTTCTGTATACTTTTACCACCAACATATCCCCAGGTACTCCAATACAGTCTTGTCCATTAAAAAATATGTATCTTTAAGTCTCTGTTAGTCTATGGGTTCCCCTCTCCACCCCTTTCCTTTTTCTTATCATTTATCTATTGATGAACTGGGGCCATCTGACCCACAGAGTTTCCATAATCTGGATTTTGCTGATTGTATATATACGAGGCAGTTCAATTTGTTCCTCTTTCCTCTGTGTTCCTGCACAATGTAGCTGGATCCAGAGGGTTGGTGAGACTTTGGGTTCCATCCTTTGGCAAAACTACAGGTGATGGTATGTCCCTTGGTCAGGAAGCACATAATTTCTGGGTGTGTCCCTTTTCACAATGTCTGCTGCTGCTAAAGTTCAAGATCAGTTAATTCATTGGCAGAGCTGCAAACAGCCATGTTTTAATTCTATCGTTTCATTTCATTTGTTAGCTGGAATATGTTTATAAAAAGATGTTTACCTAGTGGTGCAGTTCAGATAGGAAAGGCAAGTTAAATGCTTTATTTATCCATTTTTTTAGGATAATGAACTGGTCCCTATCATCCTCTAAATTTAAGTGTCATTATGAATGTGTGAGTTTAAACATTTGGTGCGTTTCAATTGTTGTCTTTACTGTTATATTTCTTGTCCTGTGGGAGCCTCTTCAAGTTAAATTCTGAGCTCTTTCGAAAGGACCCTAATAATTTTTTCCTCCTTGCTATCTAGTATGAAAGAAGAAACATTCCAACACTCCTTTTTACAGAAAGAACTCTCTACATCATTTTAAATGATTCAATCCCCCCACCAAAGGACATATGCAAATATACTGCATACAGTGAGGTCCACCTGTATCACATTTCCTCAAGACTTCACCAACACATTTTCAATTCTTCCTGCTATATAATCACATTGTGTATTTTTTTCAATGTGGACAAATAGTTACATGCATAACTGAATTGCTTTTAACCCACTCAACTGTTTTAAAGCACTTCATAAATTTTAATTTAAAACAATTTTGTTGAAAAAAAAGGAGCTCCTCTATGATGTTAACCCAAAGGAGGACTCAATAGAAATAATTACAAAACAGAGGTTTTTGTATTGGTAAACATGAACATGTACCACTAATACTAGAGTAAAAACAAGCTAACCACAAATTGATGGGGGAGGGAAAAAAAAATCAGACTCCTAACTAGTATTTTCCTACCAGAATTCTAAACAAATGAAAGAAAAATCTTTTGCTTTACCCAAACCGAACTGATGTGGGAGAAAAAAAAAAAAAAAATACTACCTCACAGACAGCTGAAATTATAAATGTGCTGGTTAGAAATCCCATCACGAGAGGATGTTACCTTAGGATATTGTGCTACAAATGTTAAGACTACAAGCTGGAAAATATGTTTAAGGGGACTGGTTCCCTGGAAACCAAAATCAGGTATAGCACTCATCTCAACCAGTGAGAACAGACTCTTGATCTTTGGGAAGCATTCTTCCCTTGCATGTACCTGAAACGGGAAAATGAAAAGAGAGTTGGAGGTATTTCCTCTTCTGTCCTGGCACAGCTCCAGTGTGGTCACCCAAACATGCAGCGTCAAGTGCCTGGGAGGAATCCTCCACGTGTCTGACCGCCCCTGGCCTGGGGGCAAGGCAGGGACCCTTTATCCTTAGGGTCTCATCACCTAGGGCAGCCTGTGGCACAGTCTGCGTAAATAAAGCTGTTTACTGAAGGAAGTGATGAGGGAATAGAGAAGGGGAAAAAGCAGCCTGAGAAGAGATCTCGGGTCAAGCGCCAGCTGCCACCCAGGTGACTGTGGTAGGTGCCGTCAGGGACACACAGAAGAGCGCCGAGGAGATGTCGGCATTCCCTTATTCACTCATTCCCACAACAGACCCTTTTTTGGCTCACCTACTATGCGCATCCCACTGTGCTCACAGCTTGGAGTCCAGCAGTGGGCCAGCCTGACCCTCGCGACAGGCCTGTCAAGCTTCCATTGACAGCTGAAGACAGGTTTTCCTGTACTAATCACATGCAGCTTTTGCCCAGTAGTACGGTTTCAAAATGACTCATTACAAACGCCGGTCAGTGTTAGAAATCCAAACAGACAAAAGATTTGTAAAAACAATCCACCTGCGTGCCAAATCTTGAAAAAATTCTGAGCTATGTAAGGTAAGAACGGTAGCTGTGGACCGTATGTTTCTTATTTACAACGTTTTCATTGAAGCAATGAATGCAAACTATTCCATAAGAGCTATTTATTTGCTCTTATTTATGACAAGCTTTGTTGAAAAAAAAAAAAATACATAAATAAATCGTTAGCTGCACTGCCTCATGCAACTTGCAACTTATTTCTATGCATTCGGTAACAGTCAACCTCTGAATAAATCAGAGAGCTCAATTTTCAACCTTGATGTTATCTTCAACATATTAAAATATATTGCACTTCAGCCCAATGTCATAAAAACAGTCATGACAAAGGCTTTTAGCACAACATATTATAACGAGAAAATGAGGAAAAGTAGCCATTTTCCTTGTTATATTATAAACTAGAATCCTGTTAAATATATATATGTCACCATGATATTTATTCTTCTGCAAGTCAAAACACATCTTCTGAAACCCAGCAAAAGTCTGAGGACACAGCTGCCTGTCCGATGTTTCCACAAGTGTCACGGTGGAGGTGTGGGGAAGGTATCTCAGAAAAGGCTATAAAGCACTTGAGACCCATTTCGAAAGCATAACTGATTATTCTTTCATGACGGCCTGGGCTGTGCTCACCCAGGGAGAGGGCTGCCGGGAGAGCTCTGCAGAGAAAAAAAGCTTTCTTGACAGTTCTGTAACATGGAAGTTGGAATTTTCCTTCCAAAATAAATGCATGAAGAAATGAATTATCTGATAAAAGTCAGGAAAAGAGAAGTTTCCTTTCAACCAACTGTGGGTAAATGTGAATTCTGTCACAGCTCTCATCTCTCCGCCCAAGGGTTATAGTAGATAATGGCAATCTTCTTTCTGATGCAGCTTAAATGATCCTAAGATAGAAGCCGCGCTTGGACAAAAACACCAGCCCTCAAAAGGAGGCAGGGGCACCCCCGACATCTTCTGGAAGTAAGTAAGCCACAGCTGACTGATTATGTTCTAATCAAATTAAATTCTTCTTTATAAGAATCATGTACGAGGAAAGTACATTAAGAAAGCTCTTCTCACAGTAATTCACTCAGCAATCGGTCAACAAATAATAAGGACCTACGAAGTGCCAGGCTCTCCCAGGAGGTGAGACTGCTCCAGAGAACAAAGGCTTTATCCCCAGGAATCTTAGTTTTGGTGAAGGAAATGGGCAATAAACAATAAGTATACAAAAGACACATGCGACTTCTTAAATGACTTTACACTTGCTCAGCCTTTAGCATTTTTTAATAGTCGGTGGTGCCACTGAAAAAAGAGAAAACTATTAAATAAAAGTTGCATAAGGAAATAAATACTGCCTGTCAAATTTATAGCCCCTTCATTCAGTTTGCTTACAAGGAGTCAGAGGGTTTCAGTCATATATCACATCCCCAAGAGACACTGTCACGGTCCTCAAAACCTTTGATGCTCGGCTTGTGGGGCTCAGAAATGGGGGAAAGCGAACTATTTACACTGCAACCTACCGAAGGGAGAATCGAGGCCTTAAATGCATGCTTCCCAGCCTCTACCCCACCACGGAGAAGACAGAATTCACAAGTCTCACTGGGGTAAAGGATCACACTGCTCAGAGGAAGGTGACAGGCGGCACCAGAGTTCTGGCTACGGTGGGGCCGAAGGTCGTGCTATCTGTGCCTCCCTGTAACCATTCTCGGGTCACCCTCTGGGAAGGGCAGTGATGCCCAGAGACCCTTGAAGTGGGATGTTGTCACTAGGACCTGTCAGGCCAGGACCAGCTCTGGGAAGAATCTGCTTATGCTAAAATTATACTCAACTTGCTGTCAGAGAGAAGTTAGTGACCCCCATACAGTCCCAGCAACTTAGAGTTTACCAATAGTCAGGTAAAACAGGCCTTGCTAGAATACAACCAACTGGATTTCTAAATTAAAACTCCTATTTAACTGGAGAGAAGCCTGTCAGTATTAAACCTTTGCTCCAAAAAAGCAATTTTCAAGTAGGATGAAACAATTCTAAATCTCTGCTTAAAAGTCATTTTCGGTTCTTGAGTTTTACTTAAATTGTGCTTTGAACAGTTTTTAAGTGGGAGCCCTTTGGAAATAGTCCATTGAAGGCAGACTATTAAAACCGCAAGTTGCTAGCGGACGACTCAACTATGACATGTACTCCTGAAGGTAGGCATCATATGTTACAATATTTAAGCCAGTAGCTAGCACCTCAGATATGGGGGAAGAAGACGTTTTCTCTGAGAGAGAGTCCAAACCTCACACCCTTCTACGTAGATCTATGAGGTATGTGGCTTTCTTCCTAATTCTGCTTGATGGACCCAGAAGAGCCCTGAGAAGTAGGAAGCGGGAAACCAGATGGAAGATGCTTTCTTGATCTAAGGAGTGCTTGCTTCCTCGGGAAACCAGCCAAGAGATATAAGAAGGCTAAGAAAAGACAAGCCTGGGACTCTCTGGTACTGAGAGATCCCTGACATTAGGACCAGAAGGGAGAAAGAAAGGTGTGGAACATTAACCCACTAATTCTCAGTGAGAAAGAAACTAGATATTAATTGCAACCAAGAGGCATCTTTCCTCCCCAAGTTTCTCGTATTTCTTGTTTTTCTGTAAATCCAGGTGTGTGTGTGTGTGTGTGTGTGTGTGTGTGTGTGTGTGTTGTGTGTGTGTGTGTGTGTGTGTGTGTGTGTGTGCGCGCGCGTGCTATTTTGAAGAAAAGAGAAATCCAAGGGCACTGCTGACTACACTTACAATGTAACCAAAGTCGTAACGTGTGGGCACAAAACTGGGTCACCCGCATTCATCTTGTAGCAGCACTCGCTAAACACAGACTCAGTTCTTAAATGGTATACATTCCTCAGAAAAGCCACAGAGAAACCCCTCAACAGAAAGCACAGAAAACATAATCAAAGGGGACTTCCTGAAAGGAGAGCCTAATTCATTCAATCACTCCTACGTCCTCTTGAGTTCTGTTCCATAAAGGGCAATCTTGAGACACTGCACGATATTTAATACTGAATAAAGAAAGACAAGAATTGAACCTGCTCACAAACTTTCATGATTAGTCTACAAATAAACAGACACTAATTTAAAAAAATGCCCCAAGTGTAAAGTTAATGGGTAATTTATGTAACTGATAAACTTATTGCCTATCCACTAGTCTCAGAAGACCAAAGCTGCAGTTTGTAGACTTTTGGACTCACTGTCATCTACCCTTTATAAAAGCTTCCCCAAGGTTATGCCAAGGCTAAAACAAACAAGAAAGAAAGTTAAGATAAGATTTAGAATTCTTACAAATCTAGTTAGTGTGTTTGATTATTTTAAATTAGGAAAGAAATTTGAATTTCATCAAATGCCTTTTCTGAATTTGCATTTAACAATCCATCTGGATATCACTTTTTGTTTGTGGATATCACTGCTCCCTGACCTTCTTTCTACCAGTGCTCCAGCCTCTTAGTTAAAAAAACCAGGTTCCTGTGCCCCCAGACCTTGATGGTTAAGCTTTCCAAAATTACACATACACCACGGTCCTCCAAAGTATACTTCTTACACCTTCTCTTAATCATCTTCTCTGGGGCACTGAACACTGGCTGAGGAGTGATTCTGGACAGGCTTCTTAGTGATAACAGTAACCAGCCTCCTAAGGTCTTTGCAAGGATGAAGCACATTAACCTGTGTAATTCAGGTGACAATGCCTGGCACACGGTAAGTGCTCTAGAAAGGTCAGCTAGGATGAACACTACTGTTGTTGCAAGGCTGACCTCTTTTGGCTTCCCTGACACCTTTCTCCCCTGACTCTTTTCCTACTTCTGGACCCTTTTCAGTTGCCTTGATAACTTCCTCATCCTCTACTAGCCCTTAACATGTTGGAACTTCAAGCACTCGATCCTCAGCCCTGTCTACACTGTCCCGGGTTGTTCGCATCCATACCTATGGTTGCCGCCACTACAGTCTGCCCACCACTCCCCAGTAGCTCCCTTTAATGCATTCCCCCACTGCGCTCCCAACTCCCAAGGAAAGCTGCACGTGGATGGTCACAATCACAGTGAAGCCACACTCACTACCTTTCCAAGCTCAGTTCATTTATGCATTCATCTAGTGTTTACTGATCAGCAGAGGTGCTGAGCCAGAGTTCTACCTGCTGCAGAACAGGAAAATACCTGCTTCATTTCCACGTGCCCTCCTGCCACTCCCCTAGGTCAGGCCATTATGGATTCTTAGCTTTCTTCTCTATTTACAGCAAAAAGTATAAAGCAGAGAGTAAAAATTGCCTATAATTCTAACTCTAGAGATAATCTGGAAGTGTGTTTCTTTCCCTTCTTTGCATATACTTTTTATGTAATTGAGAACATTATATACAATTTTGAAAGCCATGTATTTATTATGACCATCTTCTTATATTATTAAGAATTCTTTAGAACGTTAATTCTCAATAGCTAATAATATTCCCTTATATAGATGTACCATAATTGTCTCAGGGGAATGGTTCTCTCTTACTTTTGAATATTGAGAGGGTTTCAGTTTTTTGTTCCTACTATAATCAATGACACTGTGACAGACAACTGTAGCAAAACATTAACTCTTTGAGTAACAGAAGTGTGGGGGACTTAATTTTCTCTTGGTATTTTATCTAATTTTCTCTTGGTATTTTATCTACGTTTTCTAACTTTTTTTTTTTAAAGATTTTATTTATTTATTTGACAGAGAGAGAGATATCACAAAAGAGAGAGAGGGGAGAAGCAGGCTCCCTGCTGAGTAGAGAGCCTGATGCAGGGCTCGATCCCAGGATCCTGAGATCATGACCTGAGCCGAAGGCAGAGGCTTTAAACCACTGAGCCACCCAGGCGCCCCTGTTTTCTAACTTTCTACTATGAGTTTATACTACTATAAATGGGGGAGAGGGTGAAAGGAGAAAGGAAGTTCACTCTAAAAAACTAACACAAAACAAAACATGCCATTAAATATGAAATTAATGCACACTGACTAAAGTATACTGATTTCCTTAGAATAAATTTCTTTGCGATGTTTTTGATATATGCCATCAAAGTTCTGGAAAATGTCTACCAATTTACACCTCCTCCAGTATGAATACAAGAGTCCACCTATGTCAAGTTTAGATTTGGCTCTATTTAAAAGTCTTTGCTAATTTGGTAGGCAAAAAAATTATAATCTTGCAGTTATTTGAATTTGCATTTTTAAATCACCAACAGTTCCTCCCCCATTTTAATTAGTCATTTGTATGTGACAGATGTTGGAGGCATCGTGGCCTAGAGTCCGAGTGCTCGGACTCAAACCAGAGTGGTGCCATTTGTAGTCTGTATAGCTGTGCCTTGTTTCCTCACCCATAAAACAAGATTAAAATGTCTCAACCAGTGTTGTGAGGGCTGAATGAGTCAGCACTCACAGGACAGTGGCCGGCACACAGTAGGCACTCAGCCAACATCAGCAACCTTGCTGCCACCTAGGAGTTTCCTTTTCTGTGCGTTCTGCATTCATGTCCTCTGCTCATTTTTCTATTAAGGTTTATGCTTTAACACGATCAAACCTTTCCTTTTAAATATTTGTTTAAATACTGTAGCGGTCAAAGCTCTGTCTGGCATGTTTGTTGCAAACATCTTTCCCATTAGGTTTGCTTTTAAAATATTAAAATTTTTACCATAGAGACATTTTACCTTTTTATACAGTCAAGCCATCTGTATATTCTTTTGTGATTCTTTCTGTCGTGTTAACACTTAGAGCGAGGATGTCCTTGGCCATCCAAAGATCAGAGAATTGCATATCCTTTCTTCTACTTTTTAGAAGTTTTTGTGTTTTCATTCTTTGTTACTCATCTAAATCTTTCTTTTTTAAAAAAGAGAGAGCATGCAAGCAAGCAGGGGGAGGGGCAGAGGGAGAGAGAATCTTAAGCAGGTTCCACTTCCAGCAGGAAGTCCGACGCAGGGCTTGCTCTCACAATCCCCAAACCACAACCTGGGCTGAAACCGAGAAATCAAGAGCTGGATATCTAACTGCCCAGGCGCCCCGGATCATCTAAGTCTTGAATCTACCTGGAGTTTCTTTTGTGGTTACTCAAACATCTAACATGTTTCTTCACATGGTCATGAATTAGATTCTCTCGGTCTAGAATGTTTCCATTCAACTTATGAGCTCTCAATGTATACTGTACAAACATACTATCCAGCAACTGTTGACTCAGTGAACCTGACCACCCAAAAAGAACTAGATCTTCTTCATCTCTGTCACTGGTGTTTGGCACAGTGCCAAACGAGGACACCCCCCCCCCCCAACCCACCTGCCAATCAACAAAGGTTGCATGAACAGGTAAGAAATGAATGAAGTCACACTTCACTATCCCCCTTCATTATCCAATTTAGAATCAGATAAATGCATTTACAACAAACACACCAGTAAGTTAATGATGCCACCTTCTTTTACCACTACCTAGCACAATGTTCTGCAACCTACTGCTGAATCAGTTTGCTTTCCTGGGTCAGCCGAGGAGTATGGGTTTTGCATCCTGCTCCCCAGGCAGGCTTTGGGCTCTGCTGGCTTGAGTAAGAGACAATTCATTATCAGCTTATCTACTGCCCAGCCAAGCAGAGTCTTGAACAACTAAAAGTATATATAATAAACCAAACCTGCTATGTAAGTATTTATCAGTCAAAATATGCCCAAGGCTACTCACTACAGTACTTTTAAAACTGAAATATTGGGAAACATCCTATATGCCCATACCTAGGAGAGTTTCAGAAGACAATAAGAAGATCTCTTAAGAAGTAGTATACAGTGATTTCCAGGATATATCGTTAAGTGGAAAAAAGCAAAATATAGAAGACTATCTACAGTATGCTCTCTTTTGTGTAAGAAAGGAGAAGAAATTAGAAAATACACATCTTTCCATTTGTACAAAAAGAAAGCTGGGAAGGACAAATGAAAAACCAGTGAGGTCAGTGATCTGCAGGAAAGGCCTGGGGATGGGTAGAAGGAATGCGGGAAGGAAACAACACTTCTCTGAGGGCACTCTTTAATATAGTTTCAACTTTGAAAATCATGTTTTATGTTTCAAAAACAAAAAACAGGGACACAGGAAAAACTAAAGTGGCTAATAAGCAGAAATAAAAAAGCCCAATTGTATTTCAAATGAATGACATAACCACACTGAAGGGGGAAAAAAATTAAAAAGAACTAAGCCAAGTAACATCCGAAAACATTATTTTGACTAAATACACTCTAGATAAAGCTAAAAACAAACAAATATGTACAAATATTGACCTCTGGTTAGGAGGTCTGATTTCTAGGTGGTGGTATGAGTAAGCAGTTCTGAAACGACTTAATGTGGGATCTAGGGCTGAGCACATCAGGAAATATACTGTGGCTAATGGAAGTCAGATTTCTCCCTGCTGGAGAGACAGAAGGAAGCCTCGTGCTGACCTGGAATGCAAGGTCACAGTATGAACTCGTGACTGGGTGCAGGGTAAGGTGGGTGTGTGCACGTGTGCACGTATGTAGACAGAGATGGAGATGAGAAGGAATCTCACATCCTAGGAGAAAAGAGATGGGGTATCGACTTCAACCTTGAAGCTTGATAGTCACTCCTTCCACTACCCACTTCAGTTCTGAGCAGAGTCACAACACCCATGAGGCGGTTTATGAGCGGGCTGGGCGTTGGTACCGTTTAGTCACTTTGGGTCAAGCTCCGCAGGTGACCTCCTGGGGAGCCCTGCTTTGCAAACCCCGGACAGGCTGTTCCAGGAAGAGTAAGACAACAACTGGTCCCAAAGGCAGCATCCGGTCCCATGATGACCACTGCTGGAGACCAGTGCTCACAGCTTTGGGATTTGCAATTTTTTATAAACACACCAGACACACGTCAGTGTATGACACCCATGTCTGCAATCTAGGGCGTAAGCGGGCAGCGGGGCAGCTACAGCTCTCTTCCTACTGGTCTTGTCTCAGCTTCCTAAACGGGCAGCTACTATAAAAGAGCAAAGTATTTTCCTGCCTTACAACTTTATTTGAATTACTCAAAATACATCCCCTGACCAAAAGATCCTCAGGCTCATGTACAAAACAGAAATAAAATAAATCTAACCATTAAAAGGTCCCTTAAAAAAAAAAAAAAAGCAGCACATTTTAGAAAACCAGTAACCTTGGTTATCTGTTTTGCCCCGAGTTCTGAATTATGAGGTTGACAAGGATTATGAGAGGTCATGGGGTTTATCTCCTTACTCTGCAAGATATGGATCTAAATCATTCTAGAAAGATATTTATCTACTATTATTTTAAGTAACTACAGAGAAGGAGATGCCATCAATTTTTTTTTTCAGCAGCCTACTCTATCTTCTTTAAAATCTTTGGGGCCAAGGATTTTTTTAGGGGGGTTTTAAATTGAATTTCTATTGGGTTTACACCAGTTCCCAATTTCATTGAGTATTATAAAATTCTTCCCTTAGTTTCCTCTTCTCTGAAGGAGTAACACCAAACCTTTCAACTTTATCCAAATCATTCACCACATTCCTTACTCCACTCCAGTGTCCGGGCAATGTCAAGGGTACAGGAAAGAGAAAATCTAAAAATGACACCCTCAGCACTGTACCAGCCAGACATGCCCTAATGATGGCACTCATCGTGATGGCCCTGAGCAATCCAGAAAGGTTCCAATGGGCTCCAGAGTTCTGGTTTAAAACTACAGGGTAGACTTTAAAACAGATTTCGCTAAAACAATTAACCTAAAGATTCAGCATTTGAAGGGAACGCCTCTGTTCCTGCCTTGTTCTCTTACATAAGAGGTCTATCAGATCATGCTGTACAAATAAGAGCTACTCTATTTAGAGACTTGCATTTTTATCCGTTAAGTGGTAGTCCCTTTTAAAATTTTAGGTGGAAAATCGTTGTGGGCAGTACTGTGTTATCACTCTGGAGATTCCATTCAAATCAAGAAAATAAACCAAAGGCAGATTATTGATCACACTGTCCTACTGAAAACAAAGAAGAAGGTATCCTAGGAGTTGACAGTCAGTTGGAAGTAGGACACATCAGTTATCACCACTAAAGCAGGTGTTAAGTCTAAGTGCTATGCTACAGAGATATGGAGCCAAGAAGGGAATGAGATGAAACTCCAGGAGGTAGGATCAAATAGAAGAGGTTCCTGAGCTGGCTCTTAACCATAGGTAGAATTCTGAACAGACGGAGGCTGGGGAAGGAGGAAGTGGTCACTTTAGCAAAGGGACTGCATAGATAAAGAATGGAAATATGGAAACATGCTCAGAATATCTGAGGAAAAAGAGGTTAGCAATGAGAAAGCCTAAAAATATTGGCTAGAAGTAGGTGCTAGGAGACGTTGCATACTGAGCTCTGGAGTTTGCCTTATTCTGCAGGCATGCAAATGCTAAAAGTATCAAAAGGTTAAGGCCTGAATCGTTGCTATGTACATCAGAAACCACAACGTTTATGAACAACTTATAAATGGTGACCACACAAAAAAAGGGATTCGCCCATAGAACTGACTACATCTACAACTCTGCAAAATAGTACCAGTGACCTCCCGGTAGGGGGGTCCTCCACGGGAGAACTAGATCAGGAAACAAAGGATAAGACTAAGACAATGAATTAACAGCTGGAAATGCTCACTGAAAATATAAAGATAATTGATAAATAATACTCCAAAAAAAGAACAATATTCTCAATGGCAATAGATTGCACAAATCTGTCCAAAACTGCTATACAGTCATTTTATACCCCAACTTTAATTAATTGCAGTATCTAGTAATATAGATTTGGACTCAACATATTTGTTTCTTCATGATTTTTCTTGAGCATATTTATATTGTGTTTTTTGCATTTGATGTACCTTATGAAGAATACACGATTTCCTAAATTTTCCTTCTTTCAGTTTAAAATAAGACAAACCACAATCTGGTAACGAAGAAGCACACAGTTCTTAGTGACAGATTTTTACATGGTCTGAAATTACTATTATCACGGACACTTGGCCTTCGTGTTATCTGGGTATTTTGAAATGAATTCGTCCAGTGTAGCCTTAACACTCCAACTACACACCCCATATAATATAAACAAGGACGAAAAAACTACCTGTATGTTTTTACATTATCCTGTGCACACTTTGGCGTGTCATACCAATTTTAATTGAAGAGACTCTGAAGATACAAATGTGTATAAAAAATATTTCTTCGGCAACCTTCTAGATAAAACATTGTATAATTTCCATAATTAAAAAAAGGGAAATTAACAAAATAAGAGGGTTATTTCTACTAGAAAGAATCAAAAGGATAAGCCACCCAAAGAATTGTCTTTCTAAGTAGAAATATCCCTTTCTTGCTCGGTACTGATAAGATTATAGGTAAAATTTTAGAAAGCTGAAAATCCTTTTAAATAATACTTCCGTTAGCTCTAATCACAAATAATTGCCTCTTCTGGTGCTAATGAGCATGAGCGCCATGGAATGGAATGTAATTCTGCCGGTTCATTCGGGGTAATGGCTTTGCGAGCTAGTGACACCGCCGAGAGATCTAGTCTCAATTTCCTAGAGCACAATAAGGGAGCAACAGTACATTTTTCACTTGAGGAAGATTTTCTAACCTATGTAAATATAAAGAGAAAGCCTATTTTCTACTGATAAAAACAACAAAGTATGTTAAATAAAGTTTTATGTGTTTCTCTTTCCTTTAACAGCCATCAGCTCCCCGGGTCATGAAAGTAAGTAAAGCACTTCACTTACTGAAATCAATGAGAAACCGTCCAAATCCTTGCCTTTGGTGCTGGGGCATGATCATTATGCAGGAGACATTATACTTCTGCTGGCAAAGCTTTTCCTGAGGGAAGGAGAAACAGATCAAGTATGTCAGAGCTCTGCTGAACTGGGCAATTCCCTGCACCTGCCACCATCCTGGTACAAGAGTCCACTAAGGTGAGCCCATGTGTTAGGTCGGGACCAAGCAGAATAATCCCATTGTGCTGATCAATCAAGCTATCAGCTAACAACAAACCATCAACTCCAGGCATGCCTCTCAATTACGCCTTTATGCCTGAAAGCTGGTGGCATAAAATATGAATAAAGAATCCAAGGAAGCACGAGCCAAATGAAACAGTACAGAGAGAGTGTGCAAGAAATGATTTCCTTGCTCAAACAACTTGGGAGATGGGGGAAAAAAACCAAACATCCAGAGAGCCACCCAGAGGGGTAAGGTAAGTCTGAGCTTGCTACCTTGCTACACAACTTACAACTCTGCGACAGCAATCTGTCTTCTGTCTTTGACCAAATGTCCCAGGGAAACGAAAACGGTATACGAATAAGTAGATCTGCGCAGATGCATTTCTCTTACGGATAAAAAAAAAAAAAAAAATCCAAGTAAAAAGCTAGAGAAAGAATTAATCTGCATTTCAAACCAGGAAAACAAATCAAAACAAAAAGACCAGGGTTATAAGAAACCCCAAAGCCTCCACACAAAAGTGAGGCCAAAATATTACCAACAGTATGAAACCAGGAAGGAGACTGGGAAGACTATGGTGGGAAACAGTTCTTAAAGTTAAGGAGGAATTTGCAATTTTCATGGGATGTGGCATCAGAGCAGCAATATTTTATTCAGAGTACACAGAAGCAGCCAAAGCCTGCACAGAGAAGATCTGGAAAAGGCTTTTGGGGTTGTGCATACTATGGCCAAATATAAACCACAAATAAGATTGACCACAAATGGTACTAACCACATGAAAGAATTACTTCAGAACACCCAGATCTTTAATGAACTTATGTGAAAGATCACAGGAAATTGTTGTGGAAAAAACCCTACAGGGCAGAATTAGAGATTTCTTTGTGAAAAAGATGCTCCCAACATTTGCACATTTGTAGCCATCCTTGGAATCTCTAAGAAATGAAGAGGAAGAAATCACGTGTGTCAGTTATCCCTAAGACGCTGGACTGTCCATCACTGGATGTGCACATCAGAAGCAAATGTTCAAATAATTGGTCTTCGTGGCAAAGTCAGACAAATGGGTCACTTTATCTAAAAAGAGAGGTACTCTGAGTTGAAAGGATTCATCCTTTATGCCATTCTTTTCCTTGTCCCAAACTATTCCTACCTTTAGACATCGTAAGCCAGGCCAACCCTCCCCTCCACCCCAAGCCCACCCTTTAACACACGTCGTCACGGCTAAATTCTAATCTATGGATAAAATAACTGTTCTCTCTTTCCCTGCTGTTTAGAGTCCTCTATTATCTGCCTGGGAAGTCATATGCATGTAATGACTTATGCTGAACTTTTCTAGGTCATCTTGGCCATTCTCTAGCTATAACCTCTAGAATTTGGTTTAAGTACAACCCCAAAGGGCCATAGTCCTTCACACTCCAATTGACACATTAGAATATGGTTTAATTTGCATGTATCTAGACTTTGAAAGTGGTTTTTTTAAGATTAATTTTTGTTTTACTATACTGCCAAAGAATGAGTTTTCCATGTACAGCAGTTGCTGCCACGCTGTAAAAGAAAATTGTGGCAAAATGAGAAAAGTTTTGAAGTAAAATGCTAGGTCCCCTGGGAGAAGAGAGGCAGAGACTAAAACTATAAGATTCACCATCAACTGTAGACACACAGAGGCCAATCTGAGACAAGGACAGCAGGTACCATTAAGCATCTACATTTAAATACAGACACATTTAAAGAAACACCATTTTCTAACAAGGACAACTATGACCACTATTCCTTTTTTTTTTTTTTTTTTTTAAAGTAATCTCTACCCAACGTGGGGCTCAAACTTACAACCTTGAGACCAAGAGTTGCATGTTCTACCCACAGAGCCAGCCAGGCTCCTCATGACCACTGTTCTTTTTAACTCATTGGACAAAAAGAGCTTTATAAACCTATACAAAAGGTAAGATGTTTTATACATTATATAAATAATTTCCTATTCATTCCTTATTTTGTGTTAATTCTCTGTCATCTTTTTGACCTGTTGTGTGCAAATTAACTTTTGTCTTTTTTGTTTTGGAGCCTTACCAAATATGTGTATTAACATATTGAGGCTGTTTATCATGAATGCTATAACTTACTCATATTTTTGTTGATGACTTCTGGGTGGATTCTAAAATTTAGAAAACCCGGAGCACCTGAGTGGCTCAGAGGGTTAAGCCTCTGCCTTCAGCTCAGGTCATGATCCCAGCGTTCTGGGATCGAGCCCCATATCAGGCTCTCTGCTCAGGAGGGAGCCTGCTTTCCCCCTCTCTCTCTGCCTGCCTCTCTGCCTACTCGTGATCTCTCTCTCTCTCTCTCTCTCTGTGTCAAATAAATAAATAAAATCT
>CM053617.1:26830914-26858614 GCA_028646535.1 Procyon lotor | reverse complement strand
TCAGAGGGTTAAGCCTCTGCCTTCAGCTCAGGTCATGATCCCAGCGTTCTGGGATCGAGCCCCATATCAGGCTCTCTGCTCAGGAGGGAGCCTGCTTTCCCCCTCTCTCTCTGCCTGCCTCTCTGCCTACTCGTGATCTCTCTCTCTCTCTCTCTCTCTGTGTCAAATAAATAAATAAAATCTTTAAAAAAAAAAAAAAAAACCCGTGGTTTGCAAAGGACCTTCATATATACTCTATCTTTTGATATTCCATAAAAACAACGTTTCCATAAGGCACTCCATTTACATTATGCAAGAGTAGATTCGTTAAATCTCACTTATCACCTAATACGCAAACTATATCATAAAATAAATAAAATACAGGGTTCAGATCATTGACTGTGTGCATGGAAGTCTTATAATTACCATCCTGGCACATTAAACTATCTCCAAACTCAGTTTTTCCTTATTGCATATGAGTTATTATCAAAAGCCTTTGAACAGAGAAATGTGAGTATAAAAAACAAACTGTATCCACTCAGTGTGTCAAGGGCTTCCCTACGGTCACAGCTGGAGATGCTTAGGCCTTTTAAAGGTGAGGCTGCTTTAGATCTTAAAACAACAGCATAAAGAGTGAGAGACAAAAGAGTAAACCTCATCATTTTATCACTTTGACTGTCCAAAGGCCAACGTTCCAACTCACTGAGATACTGATGACCACAGACGGAATACAGTGAGGAGAAATGAGAACCATCTCTTAAATGCTACACTACGATGAAACCTTCAGGTTGACACCACTGCAAGGGGGGGGAGGGAAATAAGCTTAATGTTTAAAAAATCAAAGATGCTAAGTGGTCTGCGAGGCAGCAGTTCTAATGTCACATGGTTGCTCAAAGACAAGACAGCAAACCCTGCTGAGGTCCTTTACACACTTCCTAGGCACGATGTTTACCGTTTCGTTTTTTAAATAAGCTCTGAACAAGAACCTGAGCTTTTCAAGAAATGTGTATCGCTTATTCAAATTACAGTAGTAGGGGAAAAAAACCCAAAAAAACAAAAAAACAAAACAAAACAAAAAAAAACCCAAAAAACAAAAAACAAACCCCCAAAACAAAAAACCACCCTGTTCGAAGAATTGGGCTCTACCAAAAAAAACATTTTGAGTAAGAAAATGAAGGTCATACTGGCTCTTGTTTTACCTTAGAGAAGTATCCAACCAGATGACAGCCCTTTTCATCATTTTTTGTAAGGACATAAAAAAGGAATGGCTCGACATCATAATACAATGTTTTGTGGTCCAGGAAGAGCTTGGCTAACAAGCAAAGGTTTTGGCAATAAATTTTGCTCATATTCCCATCAACCTAGCAAAGAGAAACAGACAACATTATTTAGCATAAAAATACCGCTCAATATGAAATTTTTTTTTTTAATTTTGGGAATTATATGATTTTTTTCCCAAATCCCAAGCTAAGAGATTGAACTACTGCATTAAACAAGTATAGAGTCAACCAGAAAACAGCTGTCACTTGGCAAATAAGAATTCCACTTTTTCTCTTAAATTAGAGTAAATTTCAGTTAGCTTAAATCTCTTTAAGCTACCTGAAGAAAGCCGAAATCACTAATGAAAGGCTCATTCTTATTTGCAATTTACTACAAGTAAAAAACGATCAGGCATGTCCTGTTTGAATCAAGGAAGTCTGAATTAAAGAAATGTAAACACATCAAAATACCGCTCAAGTAAGTTAAACTTCATGTTGTTTTCAAAAGGACTTCATGTAAAAATAAAATAAATGAACAGTATTATTCTGACTCCTCAGAAGTGTGGATTAGCAAAAGAGGATTCCATTTTGGTTTTATCCCAAGCATCATTTTAAATATAATTGGAAGAGATAAAATTTCTATGTTGGGAATACTTACAGAGAAAGTGAGATGAATTTCAACCTACAATAAGTACCATGATTACAGTCTACTTCTCTTCAAAATAAAAGAATCAAGCTGTGATACTGATGGTTATAGACAGGAGGCTAGGCACAGATGCCAATTTCTTTGATCAAATGTAGTTACTTGTTGAAAACCAAAAGCACAGCAGATTCAAGAATTTCCCTAGCACTGTTCTTAGGGGAAAGGGATATTTGCTAACCAGAGCTCTGTAACAATGAACTTGACCGTTCTCCAGTCTCCTGTGGACCATACAGGTTCTCATATTGCACAAATTATTTTTAGACTTCATATAACTATTTCCCTTGGATGAAACCTAGGTCCCACGCATAGCAACAAAATCAAATATGGGCAACAGACACAGAGGATACAATTCTCTCTTTAATTAAAGGAAGTTTTTATGTATTTGAGAGTACAGTCCTTTCGGAAATGATAGTACATTACAAAAAGGAAAGACAGAGATGTAGGTGTTGATGAACCAGAAAAACAGAGGACGTGCTGAAGCAAATTCTTATCAGCTGTGTAAGGTCTAATATGCATGCTTTCAAGAGGGATAAAGACAGGAAAGTATTAATTTATGATTACACATCATTTATTATAAAGGTTACTTAGGAAATTGCTAAGAGAAAAGTTTCCTACATGCTGTCCTCTATTGACTTGGATTTTAGAATAGTGACCTTGGCGTAGATAATCCAATTCCTTCAAATATTCTTATGCATAAATTTTACTAATATGTTTTTCATATTTCCCCCTCTGATCTCAGTGATGATTCAAAAGCACCTGCCCGGAAACAGCAGACCATTGTTATTAAACTACCAAGATGGACTCTCTCATCCCTGAGAAGACTCTCCCAGGATTTATGAGAGCTTAAACCCCACAAGCAGGTTCATGCTGATTTACTTCACAGTTACTTAAAGGCAACAATGTGTTTTGTCCTTTGGGAAACAAAGAGACAGTGATTTTCATTTCATTTCTGTTTCAAGAAAGGATCCAAGGCATGAAGGAAGGAGCCAATAAGAAAGTTGATCTTTTGACATCAGTTAAGCCTCAAATGAGAACAGCTCTGTTGTCTCACCTGGTTGGAGCTGACTGAGTAACGTTCTAAGATGAACTAAATGGCTTGCATTCAGCTTTTCCTCTAGCCCAGGGGGCCTCAATGGGAGTAATTTTGCCTCTTAAGCGACACTATGTCTGGAGCAACTTTTGCTTGTTACAGCGGGATGCAATATGATACCATTGGCACAGAGCGGGCAGAGGCCAGGGATGCCGCCGAACGGCCTGCAACGCACAGGATGCCCACTCTGCCAAAGAACTATCTAGCCTGAGACGTGCATGATGCCCAAGCTGAGAAACCCTGCACCTAACTTTTCGTAAGTACTGATGCATCATTAAATCTTCGCAGCAACAATACCCTTCTTCCTTCAAGCTTACCAGAAGAGCCTGATATAACCAGGAGGAGGTCTTTAAAAACCTCCTAAGGCGCAGCTGGAGTTGCTACGTTCTCGGATTGGCCTTCGGAAAAGGTGGTGGGCCCTGGCTTGTCAATGAGAGAAACCTGTAGCCTCCTCAATGAGAGAAACCTATGTAATACCCTCCCCTATGTTAAATATCATGCAAGACATTACACACCAGAACTAAAGTGAAATGTGGGGCAGAATAGTAAATTTCAGTCTGAGCAACTCAAAAATAGAGAAACCTAAAGTAAAATTGTATTTCGGGGGGGGGGTAAAAAAAGACATCATGTCTGCTGTGCAAGGAAGGCTTGTTCTGAGCACCCATGCATGAAAACAATGCACAGAGATGGGTAACAGAGAAGGGAATTAGGCAGGGCAATGGAAGTGCTCACCTGGAGGATCGAGAACAATGAGAGACTGAACAATCCCTGAGAAAAGGCAAATGAAAGGCATGGTCTCCTCAAGGTCTAAGTGACACAGCTAAGCTGGATCTTTGAAACTGACAATAGGACATGACTGAACAATGAAACGATACACAGGCAAAGACCTTTTGCTACTCAGTCAGTTCTGAAAACATAAAATGTCTTTAAGAATCCACAATGACAGACACGTGGCCACAAGGGGTTCCTGCGAACAGCAGAGCTCTCCGGGGGGTGGCCATCTACCCAGATGAGGGGGGCAGTCCCAACATCTGCTGGGGTCTCACCAAAAGGATTATCCACCCTGCCAAGAAATGGATGGAAACACAGGTGGTTGTGTACTGAGGAGATATGTACAGCTGCTCAATTCCCTGGAAAAGTGAGCACCTGCCAGACACTGGCTGGAGCTGCTGAACAAAGCTAATTTCTCCTGCCAAAGAAAGTGGAATTTACAAAGAGCCGAGAAGATCATAAATTCACTGGTGAATATATCTGGTGCAGACAGGGATTTGGGGGAAGACAAAAAAGTTAATGTGATGAAGTAGGAATTCATCATCGATCTAAATGGTTGCCCAATATGGCTAAACATTCCAAGACATGGAGATATTTTAAAGAGCAGTCTCAATTTGAATGCCAAAATCGAATATACTGTGCACCTTCTAGAAACAAATCAGAACATAATCAACAATTGGGAAGTACTAGGTCTCAAAAGCTGAATTTTTTATTTACACATGCTTACCTCAAATACTGAAAGGTCTTTCCTTCGGTAAATTTCATTTGCTGGAGGATGAAACCATCCACATTTCTTTGAGTGTCTTAACAAAATATTTTTACTTTTCATATATTTAAGACAGAATTCACACAGGTAAAGCTTTGGTAATCTGTTAAAATTTTAAAATCAAAGAATCTATCAGATTGATTATACTGTTTAGGCAAAAAGATATTAAATATTGTTCAATTTTCTCCAAGTCATAATATGGCTTTACAACAGTATTTGAAAGAAGTAGTTTCGAAAAAAGAAAAATAAAAAGCCAGTAGTAAAGAGATTATACAAAACTTATGTTATTTTTCAATATAAAATTTGCTGCCATTATTTTGTTTCCTTAGAAATGTTGTACAGACAAAAAGGTTTTCAGACCTGGAACTGCTACTTGAAAAATCAACAATAAGGACGGCCTGCTGTCAGGTAAACATGAATGTTTTTCAAATTTCAGATTTAATGTCATAGTGTCAATAGCTGTAATCATCTTTTACTCAGAGGGAAATGAATTCATTATTTTTCAACTTATAAGGCAGAGAAGTTCTAGAATTTAGTTAACATTTCTACTGACGGATGAGGTAACTTTAAAGTCTTATCATAATTATATATATACATATATCTATATATTAGATATATGTATATATCTAAAGCAATAAATGGAGAAAAATAAAAAGATCTTGTTTCTACAAATTCCACTGACTCTGAATAACATTATACAAACAGATTTCTCTCTCATGATGACTTTTTCTCCACCTTTAAAATTAGAACATTTTTAATGCATGCCTGAACACACTTAAACACACTTTTTTTTTTTAAAGATTTTATTTATTTATTTGTCAGAGAGAGGGAGAGCATGCACAAGCAGGCAGAGTGGCAGGCAGAGGCAGAGGGAGAAGCAGGCTCCCTGCTGAGCAAGGAGCCTGATGTGGGACTCGATCCCAGGACCCTGGGATCATGACCTGAGCCAAAGGCAGCTGCTTAACCAACTGAGGTACCCAGGTGTCCCAACACTTAAATACACTTAAACACTCAAAGAGTATTGTAAGAAAATGTTTAGAATCACTTTCCAGGTCTTTGGGGTATAAGGGCAGAATGGTTTTGGGGCAAGTCAGCTGCAGCTCTCAGAACACATGACTTAACGATTACCCATACCACATGAAGCTCATAGGTGTTTTTAAAAAGTTGTTCAAGAACACACAGCCAAGTGATACAAGCTAGAAAGAGAAACCAACATTCCTGACTCTTACTCTGCCACTTATCTTCTAAAACACCCTCCCCATTTTCTCCAGGGGATGATGGGCCAGACACCCAATCGGGAGAGAAAAGGACAATTATCTACTCTAGAAGAAATTCCAGGTTGTGATTACCAGAAACTTCACAGGCTAAAACATTTCAGAAGATACTAATAAAGTGTATCCTGATGTACCTGAAGGAAGAAATCCATTCACAAGATACCCATTTTTAGATATATTAGTTCAAGACAATTTCACAGCTAATCTTAGTTCAAGACAAAAGAAAACTCTAGTATAATTATTTTCTCTTCATTCTTAACAAGTTAGTCACAAATGGCTCTAAGAGTAAAGACTTGGGGAAGGGTCTCTTAAGGCTACCCACGCCCACCTACTTTCTTTCATTTTTCCTTCTTCGACTACATTTCTGTAAAAAAGTTGAAAACAAAATGTCAGCTATCAGAGATAAAACCAACAGGCCTACTTAGGAAAATAAACAGGGCAATGAGGAGAAACCAACTACTTTACAATGGCCGGTGTTTCTTCTCCTTATTTGGTTTCATCCACAAACAATATTGGTCCAATTAACTAGAGAAAGAAAGCATGATCTTAGAAGCTCAAAGGCAAAATCTGCAATGCCTATGTAACTAAGGAGTAGAAGGAGTTTCCATAGAACAGTGAATAAATACTACTATAAAAAGATGCCGGAAAAAATAACAGTTTGGGAAGAGCTTAGACTCGACTATCAAAATTTATGCCCTGAAAATCATCTAATTCCCACTTCAGAACCGAGAATTCCCCTTCCTCACATATATGACAGTCAAATTCTATACCTTGTGGGCTGTTCCATTACCTTGCATATTCCTGTGGGTAAGGCGAGGAGTACCAGGTTTGGATTTCGTATTTCCCGAATTCTATTACAGAAGGGTACCGGCCACAGTCTTCCACTCCACTTTCACACTCTATTTTCTGTCAGAGAAAAGAAAAGAAAGGAAATTAAATATGTGTATTAGAAGAGGATTTCTTCACTTACCGTTTGGTTCTTTCACTGGTTAATATGAAAACCTATCAAGAACAGACATTAATCTTCATGGGGAATTTTCGTGTTGTTGAAAACGCATTAGAGGATCTTGTAAAATAACAGTCAACTTTGTCTAAGGTTCACATATAAACAGACCAACACCCTAACAAACAGTACTACCAACACAGGAAATGAGTACAAGGTAAATACATACAAATGCCTATTGAACTGAATGAATTTAACGATCTGTTGCAATGCATTAAAACTGAATAAATTAGAAACAATCCAGCAGTTAGACAACTCTTACGGTCTCCTATTCCTCCATGAAGTTAACAGTGATCCCAACTGTAATTATACCGTCAACTGTGAAAGTCTGCAGTTTAATATCCATGTCCTCTTACTCCGCTTACTCCCAAGCAGTAAGCTCCATGAGGTTAAGAACTCTGCCTGCCTGTACAGACAAGAAACGTTGAGTGCAATGTCGGTGTTACCACACTTGAAGGAAGATAACGGTCCCCTGCTCATCAAGTCTACCTACGAATGCCAGAAATAGGCTGAAACTTTGGTAATATTTAAGGACTTCAAATCCCAGAAACTGGGGGAACTTCTGACATTTACCTTACCCAAAGAAAAACAATACAAAGCATACTGATGGGGCAGAATGAGGAATGGAAATATCCAATAGCCCCTTAAATTAGAAACTGTCAGAAGTATGTAGCCCAAGTGGCAGCTACTAAAAATAAAGCTTAAGAGCCTACAGACAGCCCCCTCCTCAGACCAAAAAGAGAGTGAGGTCGGGCAGCGAGTCTACCTGTGAATAGTTTGCCACTTAAACTGAGTCTGGTCTGCTAACAGTACCAAATCCATGATCCATAATAAACCTGACTTCTCAAAGTCCAAAAGCCTTACCTGTCACCTGTTTTGGTGACAATTAACTACCTGGAATTACTCTTTTAAGTGGAATCATTTAAACAAATTACCGGACAGTGAAAAGTGATTATAACTGATCAAGCAACACAATATTGTCTTAATCAATGCCAAAGTGTTAAAATTACGAGACATTTTTCATATGGCTGGCCATCTGTGCTGGAAGAACCACTGGTAAATTTAAAAGCGATGCTCTTTTTAACCATTTAAAACTGCTATTTTTTACATTTCCACAAAAATAATCAGACATCTAGTCCTTCAAACTTAGAAGCATTTTTCCTAAGACCATTTCAAATACTGCTACTCTGGTCTATTTTGTGAGACCAGCTAAGACCTTATCAACTTTTGAGAGTGGAGACAGCTCTATGAAGTCACTCTGCTTCTGAAGCTAGAGTCAACAAAAACAAGCATGTTAACAATTAAAGGACCACAAAGGATTCTGAGGGGGCATTCGCTATCAAATCAAAGCAGTAATTTCACAGTAGCCACATATATAAAAATCACATATTATCCTTGTTACTATATAATGCAGTATCCTGTCCTTACCTCCCAAGAAAGTTCCTGGGCCTGCTTAAAAACATCCAAATCCTCTTCGGTAACGGTATCCTTGTTTCCAATCACATTTATATCTGTACTTTCTTGTTTGATGCTAATTTTGATTTCAGTATCTGTCATTCAAAACCAGCAGAAAGTGCATTCACTGACTTGAATCATGAGTAACCACCATATATTACCAAAATGGCACCAAATTAGCATAGTGGGCAAATAGGGATTTCTTTTTAAGCTTTATAAGCTTTTATATCTAAGCACTGCTCAAAAGATCCAGCAGTACCCTTTTCCTGCTGTACCCAAATTTTTATTTGAATTACCACTGTCATCTTTTTATAGTTCCAATAAATGAGGGAAAGTAAGAGCAATACAAAGCAAAATCATATTTTTCAACTGAGATTAGAAGTTATATCAATGTCTAGTTATGGAATTCCCATTATCCCTTTTGAGATTAAAAAAACAAAACAAAAAACAAAACAACAACCAAAAAAAAACTACCGCTTGTCGAAATGAAACATTTTTGGTCCTTTTTTTTTTTTGGTTTTGGTTTTGGTTTAGAAAGGGTAGCAAATGTAACGGGCCAATTTGTTAAATGAAATCATGAACTCCGTTTTCTCCCTACGGTGAACACATACAGACACACTCACACCCAAAAGCACACTTCACAGAATCACAGATCAGGCTTTGTGGAGAAGGAAGCAGGATGAACTTGGTCATGAGAAAGCCATGGAGCAGAGGGAGCGGAGATGAGAAGCTGAATCCCCCCCGCCCCCCGCGGGAAGCAATGATGGCACAGAAGCAAGCAGCGCCCTGGCCGAGGCGCCACGGCAGGGAACACGGCAGAAGCACGACAGTGGCTACTCATGCGGGACTACAAAGCCATAAAGCAACACTATGGAGGCATCTGGGGGTCCTAGTGTCACTACGGATGGAAATAAATAATAAAAAGTGGGAGAGTATTAGTTGGAAAAAAAAAAAACAACATTTTGGAGGTTTAGTCAGCATTAGAAAAAGGTCAAAGTTTCACTGCTTCTGTATGAAAGTGAGGTGAGAACAAGAGAAATAGCTAAGACCTATGTGACAAATAGGAACTGGTTGATTTATTTTTTTCGGGGTTGGGGAGAAAGGGACGGGACGCAGGTTTGGTTGGAGCTTTGACCTTTTGCTTACCATCATCCTGATCAGGTTTAATCCTTCCGTCTGTCAAGCTCCCCTTCCCTGGTGAGGGGGTCCCCATCTGAGGGGTCACTTTATATTTTAATCTGCCTAGCATCCTGTGCTTTTTAAGGAAAGTTGTTCGCTTGAAGTGAGCAATTGCTTTAAAAATACGTCCTCTAGCCATCCCCCAGCTAGAGGAGGAGGAGTGAGCAATAAACCTACTTCTAATA
This sequence comes from Procyon lotor, assembly GCA_028646535.1. Taxonomy (NCBI): domain Eukaryota; kingdom Metazoa; phylum Chordata; class Mammalia; order Carnivora; family Procyonidae; genus Procyon; species Procyon lotor. The sequence goes on along the minus strand of CM053617.1, from coordinate 26,848,950 downwards.
TCTCTTTTTCCAAAGAAATGGGCTTTAGATTTTGCCGTGGAAGGTATTTCAGTTTTACGACGCATACGTTTGGGTGGTGCATAACTTGGGTGTCCCTTTTTTCGAGACTGGCCCTGAGTGGTATAGATATGAGAGAGTCCGTCAAAGAGTGCCTTCAGCTGGCTGTTCTTAGTCAGACTGCTAAAGGAGGGCACACTGGACTGGCTAGAAGAACTCTGGGGAGAGGTAGAAGAAGTGGACGTGCTGGACTTTTGTGAACTGGGGCTCTGACCAGAGATGGGGGTTGGGGGTGGAAGTGAAGAAGGTGGAGGTTTTAGCTTTTGTGTGGTACCTGGAGCCAACACATGAGAAGTGCATGACTGTTTCTGAGAGACCTTTTTCCTTGGACGATAGTGCTTTGAAAAGTCTATTATTTCACCTCGTGATCTGCGACCATCAGGTGATGGTGTAAAGAACTTAGTAAGGCCATCAATGAGCCCTTTGGTTTTCTTGTTAACTTTAAGTGTAGAGGCAGAAATGTAGGTGGAGGTGGTGGTGATTTTGGTGGTGGCACCAGGCCGAGTGGGGTCTGTAACAGCCAATCTGCTGCTTGAGTCCTTCCCAGATGCAGCATGACCAGATGAAGGTGTGGTACAGACTTTAGTCTTTTGACCCCTACCAGGTGACCCCCTTCCTGTGAATGCATTCATGGATCCTTCATCACTGGTTACAGACCTAGGCAAAAATTTAGAGAATAGTATCAGCATTCAGTAATAGAATTAGAAAGGTAGCTAAAACAAATTTATAGCAACTAGATGCATTCAATGTGCTTAAACTTCAGAAGCCGAACTGCAGCCCTAAGAACGAAGTCTCTGTGTGTGCCTCCATCTAGGTGTTTTTCCGTTCAAACGGGGAGCGGTCACTGCATGGGCATGTCATGGTTCTCCCAGGGCCCATCCAGGAGGGACTGGAAGAAGCCACGTGGACCCAGGGGCAGGGCAAGTTAAGACAATTTCTGAAGCGACTCAAAGACCATGTGATGCTTTCCTTGTGCTTAAATACAAATGGTACCCCTTGTATGGTCCCAGGTCATTATGATTTCCTACGTCTTTTTAAAAAGTATTAAAGGACATGAGTTGTTAAGTATTATCTAGAAGTGAAAGAATAAGCTCATCTAATCTCTAGTGAGAAGCAATTTTAACTCAGTTGGAAAACTTATTTAAGTAGAATTTGGGTAGGTCTGTAACTTAGTACTTTGTTGTTGTTGTTGTTGTTCAAGAACGCATTAAAGATACCCTCTTCCTCTCGGCAGTTTATGCTTAGGATGATGAGATAACCAATAATACTCTCTAAGTCGAGGAGACAATTAATTACAGCATAAAATATTGCTGAAAAAAGGACAACAATAGCAAAAACTGAAGAAATGATTAAAGAAAAGCTACAGCGGGTCAGACATGACATGGAAAGTCTGGTGAAGAAGCAGCACATTTACCATGGTCTTTATCAGATACTTGGCATCAGAATATACACTATTTCAGCTCATTTGAGGCTGGTTCTGCCCATCCAGCTGTGTGGTCAAGAGAGACCAGAGGCCACTCCACTACCACAGCTGCTTAGAGGAGCAGCAGCTGCCTGCCTTCACCTCAGGCTAGGGCTTGGAAAGCTACCCATTTTGCAGCAGAGTTTCATACAATAGAAACATTTGCATGTGAATTATGGCAGAGCTGGGGCCCAAGAATGCACTTTAAAAATTATCAATTTAGCTGAAGGCTTATAATGAAGAAATGGAAGCTTGAAAATGATATGATATTCCATTATAAAAATATCTTAATTACAAAGAGGAGAGCACATGTTGGTGGTTGGTCGTCGGGTACGTGAACGACCAAGTTCAGCAGTCAGCTGCGGCGGATTCTGGGGCGGGTCGACAGGGCGAGCTTACTGGGCTCATGTGAGGCCGCTTCGCCGCCAGGAGCTCTGCCCGACACCAATGCTACAGCCAAATCAGGTTAACACTGGAGATCTCTAGTGTCACAGTGAGGGCTACCAATAAACCATCATCCGAGCTAAAACGGTTCCCATTAGAATGCTGCATTTGGACCGTATCTGGAATCGATTGCCCAGAAAGGATAAGATGCTTATAAAGCATGTAACAAGGAAAACTCCCTAGACTGTCTTAAAAATTCCTAAGCTCAAAGGACAATTTTGGACAAACAAAAAGTTAGGACTGGTGCCAGATGCAATTTTCAGCTGTGTCCTTTGTTTAGAAAGTTTATATCCTAATTTGGTTTTTTTAATTGGGCCCTGAGGATACAGTCCCATTTTGAGAACAATGCTTACGCAGGATGAATGCAAAAACATATAATTTCTACTTCAAATGATGCTAATATGAAAGATTTTATTCATAAATGTTTCATGTTTGCCTCGAGAAATTAACAAAAATTCCATTTAAAAATGTCCACCAGTTAAAGGGCTTTCATTAAAAAAAAAAACAAAAAACCCTCTATAAAGGAACATGCATTTTTCTATTTCTCTGCTGGGAGACAGAGGTGCAGGAGAAGATGGTTTATCTGAGCAGGAAAGGTAGTGAATTGCTTCAGATAAAATGAGGGACAAGAGTGGCGAGTAGGCAAGGGGTCTGGTGTTTGTTTACAGTGTGTGCAGGACACCTATTGATTTCTACAGCTCAGTGACCCTTTCACTAAGCTGAGACAGGCGGGCGATGTTCTTATTGATAGAACTCCTTTAGATATGCAACTCCCTATTTAATGTTGACCATCAACTCTATATTCTAAAGGTTAAAAAAAAAACACATCCATTTCTCCCCCCATCTTTCCTCTACTTCTCTAAGTAACTCCTGTTAAATGTTCCACTGGGCTTTAATGGCAACGGTATGGCCACAGGTCGGTAGAAACAAGGTTATCACAGTCGATGTGCAGGCCATTGCGAACGTGTTATTTCATATGTATGTGTGCACACATGTGCACATACCCAATGGTTCTAACTCTTTGTGTGCAAACATGAGTGTGCCAACTCGTTTATAGGTTTCTCAGAGACTCCTACTTCATACAAGGGATCTTAAATGCCGTAATACTAAATTAGCACCAGAAAAAGAGGAGTATTTTCTTCTAAAATGCTATCTGGAGGGGGAAAAAAAAAAAGAAGAAGAGATTCACTCATAGATGTGAATAAATCCCTCTCTTGTTTTAAAATCTCCATAAAAATATTTATATAATTAAGCCTTTCTAATGTTCAGCCAGTAATAAAGCAGGCAGAATGATTGTTTCCAATTCTTACATTCTGCATCTACCCTGCTGCATCACACATACTGCCAACAGAAGATCCCCAAATGCCAATTGTAATTAAAAATGTTATTTTCAAAAAATTTCCACAGCTTATGCAGAAGAACTATTCCTCATCCCTTGAGTTTGTAAAATGACGCTAAAAAGTTAACGGAATCTAAGGGGGTTACAATTGCCTATATTTTAAAGCACAACATACAAGATTTCTTTTGATAAGATCTCAACCTACAACAATCGTTGCTTTAATTTATTTTTCGGTCGTCCAATGGGTTTTGCATATCGTCGTTTTATTTGTGCAGCTTTCTCATGAAGTAGTTTTCTTCCCTTTTTCTTTGGTCTGCAGACTTGGCAAATCCACATCCCTGAATTAATATATATATGAGAAAAATATTTTAATGTTTCATTTTAGGAGAAGATATTAAATATAAACTGCAGCTGAAATAAGCTGCCCAAGGGTGTCTGTATGCAGAACTTTATTCCAGAAGGTAGGTCCTCCCTTGTGTCCACATCCTCCTCAGGAAGCCGCCATTAAAGGTCAATTTCCCCCCAGGGGTCAAGGTGGTGAGAGCAGAGGGCAAGCCCCTATCTCCGAACCCTTCTGTGAGGCTTTTTGCAACGTGTCACCAAACCTCCCTCCACCACATAAACACAAAGGAAAACCCGATTCTGTCAGATAATATAGATAATATATATCTTTCAATTAGAGGGACACATTTTCAAGTCAATAAGTTTTTGGAATTTCTGGGGAAAAAAATATTTGTTTTATTTCTTTCTGGAAATCTTCCACACTAAAAAAAAAAAGAAAAAGAAAAGAAAAGAAAAGAAAAGAAAAGAAAAGAAAAGAAAAGAAAGAAAGAAAGAAAGAAAGAAAGAAAGAAAGAAAGAAAGAAGAAAAGAAAATATCAGTATAAAAGATAATTTTTGAATTAAAACAATTTTTAAGTACTGTTGAGCTGTAATAATTGAACCTATACCTCTAGCATAGGGAAACAGGTCACTGGACAAGAATTTTTAGACCAAAACGACTGAAGCCTATGGAAAAGTTTAGCATATCAAAAGTCATATTTCAGGTCAGTAGGGAAAGGATGAAATGACTACTCAGTGAAGTAGTGAACAAACACCCATCTATATGGAAGGAAAAGAATTATTTCCTATCCTTTATAAAAATAAATTCTGGGCAGATGACTATTATGACAAAATTAAATGTTACAAGTATCAGGAAAAATATGTGGATATTTATTTAATTTTAGCATGAATGACAGTTAAGACTGAAGCCATAAAGACAAAGAGTCATGGATTGGACTACATAAAAATATAAAGGGCTTCTACAAATCAGTAAGAAAAAGGTGAGAACACTAAGAGAAAAATGATTAATGGGTAAAAACAAGCTTTTTACAAAGATGATATACAAACAGCCAATAATCAAACACAAAATGCTTTCAATCTCACTGTTTAAAGAAAAAAAATTATCAGACATCTTTTTTTCCATTATCAAATTGGTAAAAATTTTAAGTAATAGCACTGTATTTCATTGAATCTGAGACACTAATGACTATACAAAGGATCCGGGTTTTGTTTTTTTTTTTTAAATGTATCTTAGACTGAATGAAATATGGTAATGGTGAGTGTTGGTCATAATACGGGGAAACAGGTATTCTCACACAATGGTGGTCGGTCTGAAAACTGATACAACTTTTCATGTACATAGCCTTTGATCCAGCAAGTTCTCCCATAGGAATTTATCTTAAGGCAGTAATTGTGGATGGAAAAAATTGAAAACATTTGTAATGTCCACCATAGGGGATTGGTTAAGTAAGTTACGGTTTGTTTACACATGGGGTTGCAAAATCAAATATGTTCAGGAGCCACCCAGGGATAACGCATATGACTGAAGCAAGCTGGAATTCAAGACAAGAAGGAGTAGTGAGATTGGGACAAGCTGGAACATGCATATTCCACCTAAAGGATGCAAATTCAAAATTTTAAGAATACCGTACCAGCTCGCCTATAGCATTTAGAGGAGTCTTAAAATATACGTGTATTGTCCCAACAAAGCATCACTGCGGCCCAGTCACCAGGTGTGTAACGCCTGCTTTATACTATGGAGTTCTATGCACTCATTAAAAACTGGGTTTAGGAGGACATTTAATGATGTGGGCATGTTAGAACCTTATAAAAATGGAAAAGACATAAGATTACAAAAACATGTATAGAATGTCCCATGTCTTTTTTTAAGAAGTGTGTAATGGGAAGGAATTTCTCATTGTTCTTATTCCTTTTTGTCAATCTGTAGCTACTAAATCTTTTACAATAAAATGTGAATAAATTTTGTAAAGAGGCAGTTATTTTTAATGCTTAATATATTATAAAATGAGGGAAAGGAGGCTGAGCTAGGCTTGCTTACACAACAAATAGAGACAAAAATCCAGAAGCCATATGGGTATATCCAGATAAAATAGTTCAGATGCTCCTGTTCAAATTACCGACTAATGGCCAAGAAACGTGGGGTGGCTCCAGTCGTAGGACTTTGGAGACATCGTTACAACCATTATGGAAAATAGGTAATTTCTCACCTCTGAACATGGTACTGAATAATAGGGAGAATGTTCTGAACATCGGATCTACCTAATCTCAAATTATTCTAATAAGAGAATGGTTTCGGGCGAGGAATGCTCTTCTTTATCCCCAGGTCTATATTAGAGTCTTTATTATATACATTAGCTGCAAACGAAATGCTTTTACACTCCTCTGTGTTCACAAGCTGTGCCAAACCCCCAGGAATAGGTTGGGTAGGAGGGGTGAATAAACACTTACGGAACCTGCATACCACTGGGCTGGACAAGGCTAATGAGTACGTAATAAAACACATTTTAACTATGGTTTAAAAGTTCACCTTTTGGCATTCTGGAAAGTGGGGGGTCACAGCACTCCATATGGAATCCTCTATCACAGGAGTCACAAAAAAGCATATTATCCTGTAAGATAACACAGTAGGCAAATTGAGACTGAAATTGAGACTGAAATCGGCTGCAAAAGGCCACAAATTCTTATCTTAGCCAACGAATGATAATAAAATATAATGAAGGGGTAGCATGATCCCTGCTGAAATCTGACACCACCTGTGTTTAAATCTTTAAAAAGACAACAGCAACAGTCTATAAAAACAAAACACCTTAACACTGAAAGCTCACCCTTTACTGGGGACAGACTGCTGCAAGCCGTACTTACTGCATTTTTGCCTTGGATCCTACATGCGCTGCACGTTTTGCATTCGATGCACTGCCACCTTAAGGCCTTGACGTTTGTTGTTAACTCAGGACAAAATTTCAAGCAGGATGGGTGTCCTAGAAGAATAAAAAACAAATTGCTTTACGGGAATGTGGCTTTAGATTTTTTTTTTTTTTTTTAAAGATTTTATTTATTTGACAGAGAGAAACACAGCGAGAGAGGGAACACAAGCAGAGGGAATGGGAGCGGGAGAAGCAGGCTTCTCGCAGAGCAGGGAGCCCAATGCGGGGCTCGATCCCAGGACTCTGGGATCATGACCTGAGCCGAAGGCAGACGCTTAACGACTGAGCCACCCAGGCGCCCCTAGGTTTTTTTTTTGATTCACATCCCGTCATACTTAATAGAGAGTGATAATGTCGGTTAAAGACCTAAAGAACTGGAAAATACAAAAAGATCAGAGAACCCGAATTATACTTCCCCTTCTGCCCTTTTTCCTCCTGTGACTATACAAATGTTTCCCTAAGAGAAATTTAGGAAACTGATACCAGTTCCCATCACAAGTCTTAGAGAGCTTGAAGATATCATCACTCCCTCCGATCACGTTCTCATTCCTGTGCCTTTGGTTCATCTCCTGCCCTGGTCCTCCCAGCAACCACCATTTACGCAAAGTCTGCTGGTTTGCTGGACTGTGAGGAGGGTGTGAAGTTCAAATAATTCCTGCTCTGTGTGATGAAATCCTAAAACTTACAATGACAGCTCAATAAAAAAAATGGGCTGCTTAACAATATAATCAAAAATGCAGAAAAAAAAAATATACAGAGAATGCCCCATTGCTGGGCTATACAAAGAAGATACTATTGTGTCTTGCCCCCGGGTCCCTGAATTTAAATTTTGGAAGCAGAAGCAGAAGTTATGAATTTGAGAGTTAAGAAGTTGAAAGATCCAGGTCAAATGGAATATGCTAAGAAGCAACACCCCCAGCGGGTTTCCCCCACTTTTCTGAGTGTCCAGCTTTTCCACACTATTTTGGGCACACTTTTCAGCTAGCTTTGCTCACAACACAGAGGAAAAGTGGAGACCCCGAGGGGCAACACCATTCAAGGAAATCTACCCAGGCTACCCTGAGTCACTGATCCCTCCAAAAGGCTTAGGGAGTGTGAACCTACACTCTTTGGAAGACAGTTCAGTTTAAAATGTGATGGGTCTTTTTATCACACAAACCTGAGATCTCTGAACTTGATTTTATTTTTCCAAATCTGGTCTTAAAATAGTAAGAACATTAGTAAATCCCATGTGAAAGAACTTATAACCAAGCTGCAGAAGAAACCTGAGGGTAATAAAAAAAGCAGATTCTGCAATTTCAAAACTGTTTTATAATTTCCTGACTTTGGCAGGCTCATTGTTTAAATATGTATTTTGGGTTGCTGCCAAAAAGGTCCTCCTCCCTAAAGCTTAACAGGTGCTTCATAAAATTCCACCCACTAGGAGATTTGGCTTTTTGAAGTAAAAACATTCAAAATCAATCATCAATACCGTTAATAAAAGCACACGATTTCTGAGTTAGAAAAAAAAAAAAAAAATCCAAACATCTGTATTTAAGATGTTGAGCAAATAAAATGTTGTCATAGGATTACAACCTCAGGCTGCAGAGACACCCAGGCAGATGCATTTAACCTATGACACCGTTCTTTTATAAGGGCTCCTCTCATTCAAATGAGTAGTACAGGGGGAGGAAGTTGAAATATATGAAAATGGTATCAATCACCTCTTTCTGCTCAGGAACAGCAAACAAAGACAGCTTGCTGGTCTACTTTAAGAAGTATACTCTGAAGGGGGAGGGGAGAGATCTACTTTGATCAGGGTTCCCCCCTCCCTTATATAGTTAGCAGGGGTAAGAACTCAAGTTTTAAAGAACAGCAATTTAAATTCCACCCTTAAAATAGGTCCCATCAGCTTAAAAGTATACCATTTACTTCTCTTTTCCCCCTTTTTATTACTTCCTGAAAGTCATACATCACTAGCACATATGACCTCAATTTCATGCACTAAATTTTTCCCTACATTTAAATCTGCTTTTGTACTTTGTAGTTTAACATTCAGTAACTAAGGTAATGCATATCTTATTATAGTTTACTATTTATTTTCACGGAGATCCTTTGGAAAATACTTTAATGATTATACATTTTGAAAATTAATGGATTTTAGCCACTGTCAATCAAAAGCAAGGAATATTCTTCCTCTTATTGCTTTCTCTAACTTTAAGTAATACCGTATCTCAAAACTACCATTTAAGCTACTTTGTCAAATTCTAAAATCTTCAGCCTATCTTTCCTTTAGGCAGCAATCTTACTTTTATTTAGCTCAAGAGAATTGGCCATAGGTCCCTTCTAGCTCTAAATTTCTATGATTCTGTAAAGATGCTGAGGGATGAAGAAACATTTCGATTTTATTTTTTCACAGCCACTTTAAGTTAACACAAAAGACTGTAACTGAGTCTTGCTAGACCGCTACACAAATATAGTAATTCAAAAAGGACAAAAATGCTACTGATAATGAAATTTCCTCACCTCCCATTCAACCATTCCATAAACTCAAAAATTCCCTCTAAAACTCTGCTGACACAATTCACAGTGCTTTGTCTACCTGGAGTTTGTTTTACTTTCATGATGTGCAGTTTATCAGCATAATATGTATTTATTCACTCATTCATTCTTATTACAAACACATAAGAAGCACTTATAGTAGTAGCTTATAGTAATTTTATCTAGCAAAACCAAAGGGAATACTGTTTAAAATTAAACAAGTACCAATGAACCCACAAACCAGTAAAAATAATTTTTGAAGTATCGTGGGAGAAAAAAAAACAAGGGTTCTGTAGTAGACAGCATAATGGCCCCCCAAAGATGTCTATGCCATAATCCCTGTAACTTGTACCTATCATACCTGACACAGTAAATGGGACTTTGCAGGTATGACTAAGGGTACAGGTCTTAAGACGAGGAAATTATCCTGGGCTATCTGGGTACGGCCAGTCTAATCATGAATACTTAAAAGCAGAGAATCTTTTCCAGATGGGTTTGTAAAATGAGATGAAAAAGGGAGGATGTGAAAGACTCCACCCAGCTTTGCTAGCTTTGAAGATGGAAGAAAGGGGAGACCAGAAGCCAAGAAATATGAGTGGCCTTTAGAAACAGGCAATGCCATTCACCTAACAGCCAGCAAGAAAATGGGGATCTTGGCACAGGTAACTCATTATCAATGGAGTTTTAGGGGTGCCTGGCTGGCTCAGTCCATGAGGACTGCAACTCTTGGCCACAGGGTCGTGAGTTTGAGCCCTACACTGGGGAGAGAGTTAGTTAAAAAATAAATAAATAAAATCTTAAACAAAAAGAAAAACTGAGAACTTTGCCCTTAAGGTCAAGAATTAGACAAGAATGTCCACTCTCACCACTTTTATTCAACAGAGTACTGGAAGTCCAAGCCACAGCAATCAGACAAGAAAAAAGAATAAAAGCACCCAAATTGGTAAGGAAAAAGTAAAACTTTCACTATTTGTAGATGACATGACAGTCTATATAGAAAACTCAAAAGACTCCACCATAAAGACATTAGCACTAATAAATGAATTCAGTGAAGCCACAGGATACAAAAATCAATCTACAGAAGTGGCTGCATTTCTATATACCAATAATAAAGCAGCAGAAAGAGAAATTAAGAAAACAATCCCATTTATAATTGAACCAAAAATAAACTTAACCAAGGAGGTGAAAGACTTATACTCAGAAAACTATAAAACACTGATGAAAAAAATTCAAGACAATCCAAGGAATGGAAAGACATTCCATACACATAGGTTAGAAGAACAAGTATTGTTAAAATGTCCATATTACCCAAAGCAATCTACAGATTTAATGCAACTCCTATCAAAATATCAATAGCATTTGTCCCAGAACTAGACAAACAATCCTAAAATTTGTATGGAACCACAAAAGATCCTGAATGGCCAAAGCAATTTTGTAAAAAAGAAAAACAAACCTGGAGGTATCACAATTCCAGATTTCAAGTTCTACTACAAAGCTGCCGTAACCAAAACATGATGGTACGGGCACAAAAACAGACATAAAGATCAATGGAACAGAATAAAAAGCACAGAAACAAATCCACAATTATAATGGTCAATTAATCACTGACAAAGGAGGCAACAACATGCAATGGGAAAAACAGTCTCTTCAACAAATGGTGCTGGGAAAACTGGACAGCTACATGCAAAAGAATAAAACTGGTCCACTTTCTTACACCACTGACAAAACACACTCAAAATGGATTAAGGACCTAAATGTGAGGCCTGAAACCATAAAATCCTAGAAGAGAGCACAGGCAGTACCTTCTGTGACACTGGCAGCAGAAATTTTTTTTCTAGATATATCTCCTGAGGCAAGGGAAATAAAAGCAACATCAAACCATTGGGACTATGTGAAAATAAAAAGCTCTTGCACAGTGAAGGAAACAATCAACAGAACTAAAAGACAAGCTACTGAATGGGAGAAAATTTCTGCAAATGACACATCAGATAAAGCATTAGTATCCAAAACATATAAAGAACTGGTAAAACTCAACACCCAAAAAACAAATAATCCGATTAAAAAAAACAGGTAGAAGAGGGGCGCCTGGGTGGCTCAGTGGCTTAAGGCCTCTCTGCCTTCGGCTCAGGTCATGATCTCAGGGTCCTGGGATCGAGCCCCGCATCGGGCTCTCTGCTCAGCGGGGAGCCTGCTTCTCCCTCTCTCTGCCTGCCTCTCTGCCTACTTGTGATCTCTCTGTCAAATAAATAAATAAATAAAATTAAAAACAAAAACAAAAACAAAAAAACCCAAAAAACTAGGTAGAAGAAAGGAACAGCTGTTTCTCCAAAGACAACATCCAGACAGCAAGCAGATATGTGAAAAGATGCTCATCACTTCTCAGGGAAATAAAAATGAAAACTACAGAGAGTTATCACTTTACACCTGTTAGAATGGCTAAAATAAAAAATGCAAGAAACAACAAGTGTTGGTGAAGATGTACACAAAAAGGAGTCCTTGTACTCTGTTGGTGGGAATGCAAACTAGTACAGCCGCTATGGAAAACAGTATGGAGGTTCTTCAAAAAATTAAAAGTAGAATTACTGTATGATCCAGTAATTTCACTACTGGGTATTTACCCAAAGCATAAAAAATGCTAATTCAAAAGGCTATATGTACCCTGATGTTTACAGCAGCATTATTTATAATAGCGCGATTATGGAAGCAGCCCAACTGTCCATTGATAGATGAGTGGATAAAGATGTGTGTGTGTGTGTGTGTGTGTGTGTGTGTGTGTGTGTGTGTGTGTGGAGTGGAGACTTGTGCCATAAAAAAAAAGAATGAAATCTGGCCATTTGCAGTGACATGGATGGATCTAGAGAGTATAATGCTAAGTGAAATAAGTCAGTCAGAGAAAGACAAATACCATATGATTTCATTCATATGCAGAATTTAAGAAACAAAGGGGAAAAAAAGACAGACAAGCCAAAAAATAGACTCTTAACTACATGGAGAACAAACAGATGGTTACCAGAGAGGAGGTGGCTGGGTGATGGGTAAAATAGGTGAAGGGGATTAAGAGTTAGGTTTACCCTGGTAGAGCAGAGTAACAGAATTGTTGACTCACTATATTGTACACCTGAAACTAATGTGACACTGTACGTTAATTATACGGAATTAAAATTTTAAAATATATACACACAAACATACATACACACACACAATATTCACACTAGCTTCACGGTGAAAGAGCTTCCCAAATGTATGGGGGGAGATGACAGAGAGAGCCTCTGGTGACTGATCCTGAGCTCAGAAAGCACATTCGCAGCAGAATGAGGCATTCATAGCGGAATCAGGGAAGAAATTCAGACGGGGTTCCTGCAGCACAGCGAGGTCAATTCTTTGTTCATTGTTTTATTTACCTCTATTGGATTAGATCCCATTTTATCTATCTTGTGTGATTTTTTTTTTTTTAATGTCAGGACACATTATCTTGGAAAGTAACTTTGCTATTTTTATAAGGAGATGACTTTCTGAAATATATATACAAGTACTTGTTTAAAAGGAAGGGAAGGGGATGGGAGGGAAAGGAAGGCCAGGGAAGGAAGGAGGGAGGGAGAGAGAAAGCAAGCAAGCAAGCAAGCAAGCAAGAAAAAGAAAATGGGGGTCTTGGTTGTACAAACACAAGGAAGCAAGTTCTGTCAGCAACTTTGTGGTAATTTATTACAGCAGCAACGGAAAACTAATAAACACTCTTGACAATGGGTCCCTCCGACTGGCTATCTGACCAACCATCTGTCCACCTGAGATGCCGTAAGGAAAAAGACAAACATTTCGGATCATCCAGTCTAGCAGGAAAGAGACACATTACATAAAGAGTTAGAATTAACGTGTGACAAAGGGTGGTTCAGAGATATGGATGAATCTAGCATGAAGTTAGAGGAATGGCTTCCTAAAGAAGAAACTCATAGGATAAGTGGCATCAGATGGGACATAGCGGGAGAGGCCGGCGTGTGCTGAGGGACAGGGGCCACGGCACACTCACAGAGGAAAGGTGCAATATAACCAGTCTGCACAATATACGGGGGAGGGAGGTTGTGAAGCAGAACAGGGTTAACAGGAGCCCAACCAGAAGAGTGTTTAAGGGCTACATTAAAGACTTTGAATGCTTCCTAAGGGTGATTGGTAGCCACTAAGATGAGTCTGTGAATAGATTTTGAAGTTTAAAAAATTCACTTAGCCTGCAGCATGGAAAACGGTTACGGGGAAAGAGAATCAAGATTAGATTTAAGTTATTGTAATAGCAGATCTGAGTGGTTTTGGTGGGAATGTGAGAATATATTGAGGGTGTGGGATATAGATTAGGACATACAATCAATATGAGAGTAGGACAGAGAATGGCTTGTGGAAATGAGTGGCCAGTGGGGTGCATGGGCTGAAATCGGAAATCCCAAAGGAGAGAAAGAGGTTCATTTGCTGAGATTTCTATCGTTACTGTGGTGTGTGTTGTTTTTGGGTGGCAGAGGCAGTGCAAGGTTCACAGGCTGTTTTGGATCCTTAACTCCACGAAGCCTATGGGGCACCCAAGTGGAGAAATTCTGAAGGCATTTATGTCTAAGGATCTGGAGCTCAGGGTAAAGAGGCAAAGAGTAAGAAACTCAGCGCTAAAGACAGAAGCCTGAAGAAACATTTAAGGGATGGAAAGAGACAAAGGAGCAAACAAAAATGTGTGAAAGGAAGGGGTGACCGAACACACAGCGGATACGGATGTGGAAGCCAAAGAAAAAGAACAGTTAAGGAAAAAGATTTTCCACAGACCAAACAGGGCTGAAGACTACCTGGTGTGAACGGAAAGATGTGCACTAGAGTCCGATACGGACTGAAAAGTGACCTTCAGATTTCGCTACAGACACGTCACAGGTGATCCTGACCTGCACAATTTCAGGAAATAAAAAGCCGGGCACAAGGTGTCTGCTTCCTGTTTCTCCACTTGGTCAGTCAAGCTGCGGGTGGGCTTGTGGAAGGAGGGGCTCACCAACCCTTCCTTCTCTGACCTACGCACTCCTCTTCAGTTTCCATCTTTAGGTTTCTCTCTCGTCAAGGGGCTCCCTCCCAACCTGACCATTCAATCCTCAGCTACTCAGTGTGAAGCTGAATAACTAACCAACTAACCCCTGAGGCATTTTCTCATAGTGACCTTAAGAAACTAGTGATTTTTTATTTTCTCTTTTTTTTTTTAAGATTATTTTTATTTATTTATTTGTCACAGAGAGAGAGAGAGCGCGCACACGCACTAGAGCGAGCACAAGCAGGAGGAGAGAGAGGCAGAGAGAGAAACAGGCTCCCTGCCGTGCAAGGAGCCCAACACGGGATTTGATCCCGGGACCCCAGGATCATGACCTGAGCCAAAGGCAGAAGCTTAACCAACTGAGCCACCCACCAGGCGCCCAAGAAACAAGTGATTTTTTAAATCTACCTATTTATCTGCATACCGCACCTAGCAGCTGACTCTGGGAGCAGAAGGCAGGCCAGTTTTGTTGAGGGTTGACACACATATAAAAGCAAACCCAGCAGAGACTTCGGGGATCCTGAGGGCACCCTGGTATCAGGCGCCAATGGCGCCTGCTCCCTTCGCTGCACAAGGGTGTTTTCCTTACCTTCCCAGCTGCATCACAGCAGCCTCTCTCCACCGCCGGATTCAATGAGCTTCCACTTAGAATGATGCTGTAATTTTGAACTGTACACTTATCTTAGATTTGCTAATTTGAAAACACACATGCACACAACTCATCTGTAAGTAAGATTTAACCACCCAGCAATCTGAGCAGCAGACACAAAATTTCATTTGGTATAATATCTAATACTTATGTGAAGCTAATTAAAGATAATTTGGTCTTAATGAGGCAAAGAGAATATAACAGTGTTAATTTCAAAGTAGGCTGATCCATGAAAGTCAAGTAAAATCACTTCCTAGGCCCAACATTTCCAAAGACCTAAATATGACTATCTGATGATTCCCACATTCGTATTAGTGGTTAAAATGAATAATCCTTCACGTCTGTGTAACGTCCTCTAGTGACTGACAATCCTCCTATCGTGATCTCACTGTATGCTCACAACAGTCCTACGGATGCTTGGGTGCAGACGTCAGCCTCCACATCTTAGAGATAAATAAAAACTGCAGTTACCCGGCCGGCAAGCAGAAACCTGGAAAACCATATTTGAGGCTCAGTGCACTCCGCACCTCACCTCATATTTTTACTACCTGCAAACTTGAATTATTTTTTCAAAGGAACTTGCGGCAGGAAAAACACAGTTAAAAGAAAATACTGCCCATTTGCAGCCTTGAGCCGCCTTAAAAATGGAGACATTTCTAATTGGCTTACTTTATGATGTAAGGAGAAGGAAACATTTATTACTCCCATCTATGAAGTCTAAGCAGAGTTTAAGTGTGACATCATACAAATAGTACTTCACAACCAGGCGACTACAAACCGACAGGCACATATGGGAAACACATTTAAGAATGATCCCCCTTATGGGCTGCCATCTATATTTCCTTTTTCTAGTTTTATACTGCTTTGGGCATTTTTTTTTCACTTAAACATTTTACATTAGGGAGTCCTTTGATCATTGCCAATGGTTTCAATTCAATCCTAGAATCAATGGACTCTTCAGAGTGTGAGATAGTGGCCGTTTCCATAAGGCCAACTAGGGGTACCACCCACTCTGTAATTCCCACTTGAGAAACTGGACTGGACCATGACAATGGGGCTTGCACCATTATTAGAGGGGACTGTTGAGCCATGCCAGCCTATTTTATTACTTTTGGCTTCTAATTACCAAGTGTCACACAGACCATTATAACTACAAGATTCCCCCCAACCCCTGCCCAGCTCTCCAAAGAACAACTACATTTGATTTTTATTCATCTATTTGAAGAGTAGCACATAATAAAGCCTCCTCATCTGATCTACCAGATGAACTAAATGTCTACAGTATGTCTCCTTGAGGCAGGAACAATAGTTTTCTCTTGACTAAAGTCGCTAAATCCAGATCGGTACAGTTCGTACAAGGAAACAGTGAGTGAACCTCAACACTGAGCCAGATTCCATGGTGGAGTCCAGAGAAACTCTCTTAGCCATTCTCTATCCTAAACAAAGGGATATGATGCCCCCAGGCCTTGAATTTCAGCCTTGACCTACACCCTGACTCCAAAGCTTCTGGCTTTTTCTACCTGAAAGGAGGGGGGAGGGGAGAACTGGCCCACAAAATAACTCTAGCTCTGTAAGTCTTCTAAGACAGTATCCTCAGTCCATTCTTCTCCATGTGTTCAAAGAGAAAACATAACATTACACCTACATACCCTGGTAAAGTAAGAAACTTTAGGGGAAGAAAAATTTCGGTGACCTTAAAGTACAAAGGGGATCAAACTTCTCCTTTGGCAGGTTTTCAATCTGAGAAAGACGAAGGGAGATTGATTACATCAGAAAATCTAAGATGTACCTGTTTAGAATTACACCTTTATACCTTGTGAAGGAGGCCTTGAAGTTATGATCTAGTAGATAATGATCTCAAATTCCTTATCAACTCAAGTAAGTGTATCAGCAGAGGTAAGGAAATATATGAAGGGAACTTTTCTTCCCACATTTAAGTGCATTTTTAATCTGTCTCGGCGCCCAGACAAATAGGTACTCAAAAAAATGAAAGAGTGGAAAGAAAAAAAATGAAAGAGTGAAGGCAGTTTTTAAAAGTACCACCTTAAAAATCACAAAGGGCAAACCACAGACAAGTGCACACCACTAAAGTGATCAGGCAGTTAAACAAAAGAATAATTCATTCAGAGTGAGCCTCGTGAGAAAACCTAAAAGATAACTCCAGAGTCAAGAACTGAGGAGTGAGGGACTACCTTACCAGGATAAAACAGGGAGATTGTAGGGTTGAAATTTATTAAACTGAACATACAGATAATGTTTCCATGCCCTTTTGTCACTATCCATGATACCATGGGCAGGTAAAGAATTTTAATGAATCTGTAAAGCCCATCAAAAGGACTGTCGGAATGCATTTCTCAGGCAGAGTTTGCAATGTCTTATTTCCGAGGCTCCTCTGCCAGTCAGGGTCCCAGAAGCAGCAGAACGGCGTAGAGTTTATGCAGTTAAACCATTACAGAAGGAAGAAGAATCATTACACAACAGTGTCATTCTTCTGTGAGTGAAACATTTCCTCTATCCAACCATCAAGCAGCCGTCAAAAATGATGATAAGATTTGAAATTACTCGCAGCAATCAAGGACAATAGCAAACATGCCAAATGATGACAATGGCTGACATTTATAGCACACGTACCATAGTTGTCATAGACCCTATGCTAGGCTATTTACTTCTGTTCTCTCATTGAACTCCCACAAAATCCAAGAGGTAGGTGCTACCATTATCTAAGTTTTCTAGTGAGGAAATCAAGGCACAAAATAGTTAACTAACTCAAGGTAGAAGAACTGGGCTATGGCTGGCTCCCGAGTTTTTTTTAACTACTATACTGTATTGACTTCCTAAATGACGGTACGCTATGGTATTCTGCAGGTCTGTTGTTTTTAAAGATAACCGTAATCAGAGAAATGCTGGGTTAAGAATGTTAAAAGTAACACTTCGGGAGGAAAAAAGTTTCAGTAGGTTGAGAGAAGAAAATTTAAAGATTAACACTAAGAGATTATTTTTTTAGAAATCCAATTAACTACCATTCAATGTGCTGGGAGTGTGTGTCTGTGTGTGTATAAAACCGTATATCAAACTACACACAGAGGCACCTGAGTGGCTAGACGGTTAAGCATCTGACTCTCAGTTTTGGCTCAGGTTATGATCTCAGCGTCATGGGATGGAGCCCCATGCCAGACTCCCAGCTCAGCAGCAAATCTGCTTGTCTTCCTCTCCCTCTGCCCTTCCCCCTGCTCAGAGTCTCTCCTCCCCCCC
>CM053617.1:26773063-26830414 GCA_028646535.1 Procyon lotor | reverse complement strand
ACAGAGAGAAGCACAGTGAGAGAGGGAATACAAGCAGAGGGAATGATAGCGGGAGAAGCAGGCTTCCTGCCAAGTGGGGAGCCGGATGCGGGGCTCGATCCCAGGACCCTGGGATCATGACCTGAGCTGAAGGCAGACGCTTAACGAATGAGCCACCCAGGTGCCCCAAGACAAATTATTTTAATGTAAGCACAATTTGACTTCCTTTTTCCATTTTAAAGGTATGGTCTTAATATCTTGGACCGAGAAAAAGGCAGAGGTGTCTGTACCTTGATGGCATTTTGAATACTGCAATTTGGCCAAAGGTCAATCCAGTGTCTCCACCTAGCAATTCCTTATTTCAACATCACCTTCTATTTGACCACTCTTTTCCTATCTTATTCTAGGCAATCGTCATGCCTGATGGTTTCTTGATTCTGTCACTGCAGTTTCCAAAACACTGTCCCTTTCATTTAGTGTCATGAGAGAGCTGGGTTGTAATACTACATTTCACCAATAGGTGTCATGACCTGAAACACTATATATTCCAACTGGAGTCCTCTTAAATGGAGACTGAGGGTTATAGAAAACAAGTGATTCTAGTTGTATTCAGCTTGAAAACCTAGAATTCTCTACACTGGATTTACCTGCAATGTAAAATACTCCAAACTGAATTACCAATGCTACTATGAAATCACAACTTAATTATAAATATTAATATGTAGTGTTATATAAACATAAATAATATCTTTGTCACAGCTAATATATTCACTTTCCCCTCTTCTACGTACATTTACTTTTTAAATTCAAAAACTATGCAATAACCAAATAATGGCTTTAAAAAACAAATGCAGTTTTGACAGGGATATAAATAACCTATAGCTGTAGAGGAGACTGTACAAACATACAAAACAATACCAACTTACCACTACTGCCACAATCTGCACAAGAGAGGAGTTCTTCTGGTTTCTTTTCACGATTTGATTCTTTAGTCCCCAAACAGAAGCTACATATCGGAATGGGATCGGCACGGGGCTATGATAAAATGAAAATGAATTTTATTTAAAATTTCATTTAAAATGAAAAAATACCGTCAGTTTCCCATTTCAAAATTAACAACAAAACATTAAAGTCTAAGCTTCTTACATATTTAACAACGGAAAATCTGCGGAATAAGGTATTCCAACCAACACTTTCTAATAAAAAAAAATCTCTTTAATTATTTGATGCTGAAGTATTACCTGGTAATGCACTTAAGATTCAGAAGGAATTCTTATAAACCAATGAAATCTAAGACATTTATAGATTATATAACCTTCCTAAAATGAACATTATCAAAGATCCTGTTGGGGGCACCTGGCTGGCTCATTCGGGACAGCGTGTGACTTTTGATCTCAATATCATGAGTTCAAACCCCGTGTTGGATATAAAGATTACTTCAAAAAAAAAAAAAAGATTCATTCGAAATCTTAATCGTTGCCATAATTCATAGGCCTATAATAAATGGACTCAACTATTCAGTATTACTATCATCTAGTTGTTATTTCAGACTGTTTTAACTCAACTTTATCAAATGTTTCAGAGCAGGTTACTATTATTTATCTATTAAATTTTTGACCTAAGATATCGATAAGTTTTTAGGTGACATAATAACAGA
Source organism: Procyon lotor (assembly GCA_028646535.1). NCBI lineage: Eukaryota > Metazoa > Chordata > Mammalia > Carnivora > Procyonidae > Procyon > Procyon lotor. The sequence goes on along the minus strand of CM053617.1, from coordinate 26,828,778 downwards.
GTCAGAACTAAGCAAGAACTTTAAAATTCTGTAGGATCACTTAGGAAGCTCAAAAGATCATTAACAAGGACTTTCTGGCACCAAGGTCTTCAAAAGTAAACCATACCATGCCACACAAAGGAGATAAACTCTCATACCATGCCACACAAAGGAGATAAACTCTCAATCTCCGACATTCCCACTTTAATAAAAGAAACAACAAAACATTTGTCCAACCCCCTAGTACTCTAGCTCTTTTTAACAATGTATGAAGTGTCTTCAATGTTATTTATGGCTATCAGCAATGATAATATTCCCATTCATATGAATAGTTGACTGTGCCTACGGATCTGGTCACATTTATTCTGAACAGCCAAAACTGTATGAAAATTAAAATTTTATTGCATATTCCAAGCCTTCACACATGTTGTCTCTAGCCATCTGAATGTAACTATAACGTATTTATATTTGAATCTCATGAATCAAAAATTCAGGGCAGGAAAAGTTAGCATAATCATACATGTTTTTTTAATGTAAATTAAAAATGAGATTTTGCAAGGTCTAACTTTTAAAATATACATCAGCATAGAATAAACCTCGTTTGTTCAGCTACTCTATCCGAAATCCTAATTAATACATTGCCCAATACACAGTAGGCACTCAAAATATATGTTAACTGAATAAATGGAAGAAACATATGCTAGTTAAAAGAAGAAACCCTCATCTCTAAGATACGATTTCAAATGGTTATAATGATTCCAACAAATGTCTTGGTTCACTGTGAAAACATGTCATCAAAAACCAGAATTCATCTTATGACTGAGGATTTGCAAAAGTGTTCAATATGATTGTTAATTTCATCCTACAATGTGAGTGTTCATTATCTTGCCCTTATTTTCAGTTTAATTTGTTCTTTTACTATGCATAGGCTTTACTTTCTGAAGTAGCTATATGCAAATGTGTTTTTGTAGCCCCAGTGAAAAAGCAGAGGATAAACCACTTTGTACTAGAAAAGCCCAAAAAGACAAGCTTCAATAAATTGGTCACTGACTCCAGCCACAATTTTTTAAATGCCAGATAATCAGCACTGCGTAATTATGGATCCATAGTTATTACTTGCAACTGCTCAACTGTAGTACCTTGGGAACACTTTTGTTCCTTTAAATAGCAATTAAAAGAACAATCTGGTTTTAAAGTGACAACATTCCCCTGATAGATTCTAGCTCAAACCCAGTCCTTATCCTAATGGGATTCCGGCTTTCATTTGATATAACAATGCTCAAGCCACTGCTGCCATCCTTGCGGTGATAAATAATTTACAAAATGTCACATATCATTCATGCAATGAAACAAATCCAAATCTGCAATCCCATTTTTCTTTCCCCGATGAATTTTTAGCTGTAAGACAGATATGGCCATCAGCCAGCACTCATGCTCATTTTTCGTTTTTAACTAAAGGTAACACAAAGGACAAAGGTTGCTAGTAGTTCATGGCCAGAAAGACTGATGTCCCACACTCTGCCCAATAATAGAAAGCATAGATGCTATCACTTCACGCTACATTCAAGTGAACCCCGCCACGCAGATGTATGCTCACAACCATTTATTTTAGGGATAACTATCTCATAATACTCTATAAAACCACTGCATTATACAGAAATGTCTGCCCTGCTGAATTATTGATAATTCAAAGCACTTTTTGCTAACCTCGGTATAGCCAAGTCTAATTAACTTTAAAAAATTGTCACTTGTAAGAAATGAAACTTTCACAGTAATGCATGTAAATGGGTCACAAAATTATTATGATTCACTATTCTCAATCAGGCTTCATATAAACTGTTTCAAAAATAATCCCTGGTAATAGATTAAAATGGACCGCAGTCAGAAAGAGGTCCAAATAAATGGCAATCCAATCCTACACAAGTCCACCACAGACAAATCATATTTAAGAGGTCTGCAAATGAAATCAAACATCTCTTAATTCTTAACCACTTTCTTTGAAATTTCACAAAGGCACTTAACCTGTTGATCACATTTTCTTATCAACATGACTGAGTATTTCAAACTAATCTCAAAAATTAATACCCATGATGCCTAGGTTTAAACTCTGCAACCTGCTCAGGAAACGACTCCACATCTCCCATGCAATCGATGGTCCTAGTGTAGCTGCTAGGTTAGAAGCCACTTTACACTATCTCATTTAATCACCTCAACAATCCTGCCAGGAGGAATGTTTATTATTATACCCATTTTACGAGGGAAACTGAGGATCTGAGAAGTGCGGTAACTTTTCTGAAGTTGCCCCAAGTTCAGCTGTGGAACTGGGACTCAAACACAGGTCTGTTTTCATTAAACCCCATTTCTCACCTTCAGTACTTACTTTCCCATCCCCTACTTCTCCTCTCTCAGAAAAACAAACATTTAAAATGATCTTTCCATCAGTGGGAATAATTCTTTCCTAATGTGTTCATAACCTTTTCCATCCAATTTCTCCCATGACCAATGGCATGTTTTTAAAACTACTTTAAAAGCAACCACTACTATCTATAGATTATCTATTAATTACAATGGTGAAAAGATACCTTTACAATGGAGACACCCCCTTACCCAAGTGATCAAACCTATCACCAGGATGTGACAAAATGACATTATGTGCCTCCCAAGTGTGGCATTAAAGGACTCAGCACAGCCTATACATGATTCTGGCTGGAATTATTCACCCTGAATCTAACCATAAGGAACCAATCAGGCAAATCCAAATGTAGGGACATTCTGAAAAACTACCGGCCTGGACTCTTTGAAAAATGCCAGTGTCATGTACAACCCAATAAAGGGCAGAACCAACGCAGGCAACTGAAGTGGCCCAAAAACTAAACACAATTTGTGATTCTTGTATGGATTCTAGATTTTTTAAAAAACCTACCCTGGGGTGCCTGAGTGGTGCAGTGGGTTAGGCATCCAACTCTAGGTTTCGACCCTGATGTCAGGGTTGGCACTCAATGCGGAGCAGGCCTGCCTAAGACTCTGTGTGCCTCCCCACCCCTGCTCTCTCTTGCTCCCTCTCTCTCTTTCTAAAATAAATAGATAAATAAAATAAATCTTTAAAAAACTTTACCCACAGCTATTAAGGACATTATCTGGATAACTAGGGAAATATACACTAAATAGTAGATAATACATAAACTGGATAGAACATAAATTTCTTCGGTCAACACAATTGTGTTTATGTGAGAGAATGCCCTCCTTCTTGGCAATTATGCGCTGAAATATTTTGGAGTAAAGTGTCATTACGTCTGTAACTTAAGCTCAAAAGATGCTGGGGGGAGAAACTGTGTATTTGTCCATGTGTTAACAAGGTTAAAGGTTGTCCAATCTATGTAAAGTTTTACAAGGGTGTTCATTTTATAATTCTATCAATCTTTCTGCATGTGTACAGTTTTCCAAACAAAAGATGGGGGCGTAGGATAGTTCCCCCCTCTACTCTTAAAAAAAAGAACTACAACGGATTGGATTATTATATAATTGGATTACAAGCATTTATAAAATAAAGTATCTCAATCCAATTAGTGATTCACAGGCAATACGAGGACAGAGGAACTGTCAATCCGTAGAGCAGGGGGATGCAAGTACGAACACTCCTGAGGACAGATGACCCAGTTTTCTTTAACAAATAAATTAAAAGGGAGACAGAGCGAGCAAGCAAGGAAGAGAGAGGAATAGATTTGGAATAAGAGGTTAAGAGAGATTTAAAAGGCTAATCTACCAATCACAATGTATGGTCTTTATCCTGATAATGATCCTTTTTTTTTTTTTTTTAAGATTTTTTTTTTTATTTATTTGGCAGAAAGAGAGCACAAGCAGGGGAAGGGGCAGGCAGAGGGAGAGGGAGAAGCAGGCTCCCCGCTGAGCAGGGAGCTGGATGCTGGGCTAGATCCCCGGACCCCGGAATCATGACCCGAGCCAAAGGCCGATGCTTAACTGAGCTCTCCAGGTGCCCCCTGATAATGATTCAAAGAAAGTATAAAATAAAACAAAATAGAATGACCTATTAAAGGAACTGGGGCTAGTTAGCCTTGAACAGACTGTTGGGAAGGAACAAGCTGGATGCCTTCATCCCAGGAAAAAGGGCTGGGTTTGCTCTTCGTGGCTCCAGAGCGCAAAACTTGAACAGGGCTTATCCTAGATGGAGTAAATTGAATGGATTGTTTTTTCCTGCTTCCTTTATTTTTAAAATTGTGGTAAAATACACATAACAAAATTTACCATTTTAACCATTTTTAAAGTATACAGTGGCATTAAGTATATTCAAGTTGTACAACCAATACCATCATCTATCTCCAGAACTTTTTCATCTATCCAACTATAACACTCTCCCCATGAAACATGAACCCCTCTCTCCTTTCTGTCTCCGTGAATCTGACTATTCTAGGTACCTCGTGTAAGTGGAATGATAGAGTCTCCATGGGACGGATTATTTCTGGAAGGCCCCCTACAATCAGAAAACACCATGGGGGAGACTGGACCAGGATGGTGAGGATGCCACAGAAGACAAAGCAACCTCACACAAGCTGGGGAGGCCCTTTCCGGATCACGTATTTTAATAGTTCCATGGTTGGATCATCCCTGTGCCTCCTCCCAACTCTGCTTTAATTTTTTTATTGATTCTATTATACTTGAAAAGACATATTACAATAAGTCTTCAGGATCCTCGATCTCAAAATTAAATAACATTTTCTGAGAAAACATTCTTTAATTCCAAGACAATGCATTTTGAGAAGTTTTATATTTGCTTATGGTTGCTTTTGTTTCTGCCCGGAAAGAAACCACATGTTTATTAATCTTGTCATTCTAAGTAAGTGGAGAAAAATAAATGAAAGTTCATGCTAGATTGGAGCCAGGTGTACAATTTCTTTGACAACGACAAAAAGAGGTTTTGTCTCCATTCCTCCACTCACAATGATCAGGGACATAGCCCTCTCTTTCCATTATCCCCTAAGGATTCATCTCCTAGAGTCATCTAGAACGTTCTTGAATCTACTTAAAAAACTCACCATTTTAGTACTTCCTAGTACTCAGTATTTTTCATTTGTACATTCATACCGGTATCATTGTAAAACCTGGATTTAAATATTGATCTCTGAGCCACAGTTTTCCTCATTTGTAAAAGGGCACGACAGTGTCCGCGTTGTCTAGCTCCGGGGTTGCTAAAGCTCAAATGTGTGTGAAAGTACTTTGCGCACTATGAAGCTCTATTCAAATATTATGATTATTGCAAAATTCAGTTCGGCTATAAAAATAAAAAGGACAAACAAACAACTTCAAGTCCTTAACAAACATCAGCACAAATGAATTGTTGTGGAGCTTAGAATAATTCTATAATAGACTGTGACTCTGTGAGAGTCCCCATGATAAATATTAATCTTAGGGTTGTTATTTTTTTTTTTCAAATAAATTAATCAGGGAGTAAACGGAACAGGATAGAAAATGTCTCGACTGAGAGCCAAAAGGCCTGATTTAATAAAAGGAAAGGTCAAAGGAAAAAGATGCCAAAGAAAAGCACAAACAGATATAAAAACTGTAAATACCATAATAGTAAACAAAGATGAATATAAATCCTTTATACCCAAGTATCAAACAGTTCATCTTTGGAGAGAGTTCTCTACACTTCAGCTCAGACAACTTAATTCGGTAACTCCAAGGCGTGTTTATGTAAAAGGGTTTTGAGGCTTGTCCGTATGCATCTCTTCAAATTGCACCCTCTTATCATCTCCTACCTGCGGTCTGAAGTTAGGTAATGCTTTGCTGTTTACCAAAAGGCTTTCCTCAAGTGTCTCACAAAAGTGACAAACACCAAGCTTATGGGACAGGATTGCGGCTTTTTCTCTGTTTTACAGTTAAGTTAAATGCCTCCCTGAGGTCACACGGCTGTGAAGACAGAGGGTCCCAGGCTGCTGACCGCAAGGCCTTTGCTCTTCCATGGCTCACCCCTCATTTTCTTTGGAGCTCAGATTCAGATATCACCTTATCAGGGAGTCTTATCCCTGACCATTCTCTCTGAAATTGCATTCCACCAGCACCGCTCCGGATCCCCCAGGCCTTGCTGTACTTTTCTGCATAGCATTCATCACTGCCTGACGTATTCTGTATCATTTGTCTATTTTGTTTCACTTTCTGAACTATCAAAGCTCCATTCTGAAGGCAGAGACTGTGTTCACTGCCGTAGCTCCAGCTTCAAAGTGCATTTGTTGAATAAATGAACAAACTGCTTTCAGGTTAGGAAGTGGTTCCTCTGGTTCAACAAGGTCCCAAAGACTACTGTTCTTTAACATGTATCCTTAATAACTATAATGTGATGTGTTAAGCAACTGTCAATGACAAGGTGGCTTCCATCACTGTCCGATCTAAAGGCTTTTCTCCTACTCTGACCATTTATGATGAATGGCCATTTGGGCATAATTGTACTTTTCTGGGTATAACCAGACAAGATAGAACCAAAATTTAAGTATCAGCTGGGAGGAAATTATCTTGCTCAGTGATAGTCACTAAAGGGTGTATGTAAAAATATATCGGGGACTGTGCCCAGTGGCTAGCACCTACCTGTGAGACTCCTTAGCTTTTTTTCCCCCCTCTCAAGAAAGAACATAGTTTAAAAAGGTAGTAGCTGGGTTACGGACATTGGGGAGGGTATGTGCTATGGTGAGTGCTGTGAGTTGTGTAAACCTGATGAGTCACAGACCTGTACTCTTGAAGCAAATATTATATGTTAAAAATGAAAAAAAAAAAAAAAAAGATAGTAGGAGTCAAGGAAGATGAACACACTGAAGCGAGAAAAACAAAATTATAACAAAAGCATGAATCCGTTCAATCGATTAAAAAATATTTTACAAATTTTGGTGCTTTACAAACTTCACAACTGATAGCACAGGTACCATAGAGGATTAAAAATGTCTGGGGGTTTTTTTTGGACACTCATCTCATAAAGAACTAGGTTTCATTTCTTGCCACTTAACCCACTCATTCAACTGATCAAGCCCGTTCCTAATTAGGATATAGATCATGCACATTCAGCATTTCCCTTTACAGCAATCTGCTGTAAGATGTAGTCTCTGGAAACACAGTCTGGAAGTACCATCAGACTTCCCGTGATGCTCGAAATCGTCTTGGATTTTTAAGAGCATTATCTTGCTCCCATCGGCTTGTGCTATAACTGTGGTCAGTTACAGACCTGTCTCTGCAGGAACGTTTGGGGACTGGCTCGCCCTCATGGCCATCCTGAAGCCCCCTTCAGATCCCTCAGGGGCACAAGAGAACCCTGTTTGTGACTTATCTGTTGCCATTTTCTCTACACTCACAGACCTTTTTGTTTTGTTCTAAGGCTGTTCTTGCAATTCTATTATGAATTTTGACCTGAATAGATGCCTAAATAATTTCTTCCAGAAGATAATTGGAGATACACTTACTCTAAGACTTCTCGCAGGCAACATTTTTACCCTAATTTTACACTCGCCGTATAGATTTTTGTTCTATCACCTCCCCTGCTCATTATATTTCTCTGTGGGTAATTGGTTCTGTGAGGTAGCACTACATTATCCCCCCTGGCTCTGGACTGAGTTTCTGCATTGCTCTGGGCAAAGGATTTATTATTGCTAATGTATGGAGATCTTAAATGGGACTGCTATATTTTACCTCCTTGTCACAGTGAAGAGCGTTCTCTGTATTTTAAGACTGACAAGTAAATTAAATCTAATAAAATAAAAATATTTAAACGTGTCCCTATACACATTCATAAATAGGGCACTTCTTTTTTCATTTAAAAAATCACTTAGAAACAAAAAACAGTATCAACGGCCAATACTGAGAAATGCCCACAGTCATAAGCTGACTCAGAAGCAAAAAATAGTAAATGGTTGGCCTCAAAGAAAAAAGAAAAGGAGAGAAGGAAAGATTTTCTAAGAACATCAGCCCCAACAGTTATCAATTGTATGGAGATAATTGAAATGCTCACACTGTATATACTCTAGAACTTGTTCTAATTAGGCAGGTGTGCCATTTATAAGAGTGCTGATTAAGGAAAGGGATTCCATTGGAAGGAAACAAATCTAATCTGGCATACTGTATTTATCAAGAGCATCTCATATTTTTGTTGTTCTTATTTATTTGTTTTTGGAGATAAAGCCTACAAATTTGCGGAGGGTGGGGAACCCAATGAAATAACTGCCTTCCCCAGCATCTTTAATTTCTTATCTGGACAGGGACTTGGCTTTTAAGATTTCATCTGAACGTCTCTCCTCCACCCCTACCATTAGAAACTGCAGATACTGCATTTATCTTCTTAAGAGGGATCAAAGTCTGATTCAACACAGCTGGAAACTCAACACATGGTTACAGGAAGTCTGCTTAGGATTTACAAACTATTCTCTTTGGCAAGCATGTCACAATATTAGCAATATAATATAAACTCTACTCTAGGTTTTGAAAAATGGAATTTTAAAATCAATTCATATTCAAGTGTCACAAATCTTTAATGTTTTTTTCCAAACTATTTTTTCTTAAGAGCAGTTTTAGGTTCACAGGAAAATTGAGAGGAAGGTACAGAAATTTCCCCAATCTCCCTGACCCCCACACACATAGAGTCCCTCATTATCAACACCTCCGCCCCTACCCCCCACCAGAGGGGTACCTTTGCTATTAGTGAAGAACCTACAATGACATCAAATCGCCCAAGCCCACAGATTACATCAGGGTTCTCGCTTGGCATTCTACATTCTATGGGTTTGGAAAAGTTTATGCTGACATGTATCTACCATCACGGCATCATACAGAGTATTTTCACGGCCCAAAAAAAATCCACTTGTTCATCGCTCCCTCCCCTCTAACTCCTAGCAACCACTGATCTTTTTTACGTGACACATAGTTTTACCTTTTCCAGAATGTCATACAGTTGGAACAATAAAACTGGCTTTCTTGGTTGCCCCAAAGCATTCATTTTAATCTAGATGTGGTGCCGAATACCCCACGTGGGTACAATGTGAATCACAGCCATTCTCGTTGCCAATTCCACCAAAAGAAACCTGCATTAACTGCTCAGAGACACAGGCTACTGAATTTATTGTAATTAGATCCAAAAAGGGAAGTAGAACCATGAGAGGAGACATAGATAGGTAGCTATTAACCACTAGAAAGTCACATGTTAGTCAGTTTCTCAATATTATCATCACTAGCACCAGCACCCCTGACAATGTTCTGCATTCAGAGACTTATGTCAGTTAAGATGCTATGTACTATTCAGTAAGTTACTAATGTTTACTCAGCACCCAACTACGCCAAGGAGAATATAATTGGTTCTCCAAGTGCTTGTTGTCACAGAACCAATAGAAGTAGTGTAATTCCATTACCACACTTAATTCTCAATTGCCCTGTGGGCACATAAACCATCTGGTGTACAGAATTTCCATGCCCTTGACTTTTCTGCTTTTGTTTTCCTCACTTTCACACTTTACCTTTGACTCTTTCAATTACAGTAGTCACAAGCAGCAGGAAAAGAGAATTGTTAGGGTAGTTACTGACCTTGTTTTTTTGGACTCTTCCCTAACTCCTTTGTGGTAGAGGTTCTAGATCTATTGATGCTTTGGGTCAGATACCCCATAAGCACTTACACGAATAGTATTGGTGACACTCTGCTCTTTGGTGCTCTGGCGTCATGGCAGACTGTGTGGGAAGCACACAAAACCTAAACCTCCCCCCACCAATGCAAGCTACAGCAAGGCCAGGAAGAGAAACACCAGATGTCACAGGTTTCCCCCCAGGGGCAAAGATTTTTAAGCTCAATTTCCTAGAACTTTAAGTCTTACAGAAGCCTACTAAAGGGTATTCAGTAGGTGGAGGAAAAAGCTCTTTATTTTTGTGAAATCTTTTTTTTAATATTAAAAGTCAAAGCTTAGTACATTGTGAGCTTTTTGAAGGAGATCCTTGTTTGTTTACCTAAATTAGGACATATAATGAAGAACTCTATACTGTACATGTTTGATAAGTATTTGTTGGATATATAAACTTAACATTATTTCTCATACCTGGTACTTTCTCATCATTCCCTAAATTACATTTTTACTTTAGTATATAAATGGTAAATAAATAATAAGGGCGCCTGGGTGGCTCAGTGGGTTAAAGCCTCTGCCTTCAGCTCTAGGTCATGATCTCAGGGTCCTGGGATCGAGCCCCACATCGGGCTCTCTGCTCAGCAGGGAGCCTGCTTCCCCTTCTCTCTCTGCCTGCCTCTCTGCCTATTTGTGATCTCTCTTCTCTGTCAAATAAATAAAAATCTTTAAAATATAAAATAAAAATAATAATAACAGAACTGCATGTGATTATGGGGGACAATAAATACTTTTTAAATGTTTGCCCATTTTGAACCTTCACATCCACTCTTAAATTTTTTAAATCACAAAATATACATAACATAGTATGTACCACTTTAATTATTTTTAACTGCAAAGTTCAGTGGTACTACGTACATTCACATTGTACAATTAGGTTAATGCATATTTCACATATAATGAAATGGATAGTTCAAAGTTTTGAATAAATGCATATACTCATGTAAATCCACACATTTAACAAGATACAGAACAGTCCATAACCTCAGAAGTTCTCTCCTGCGCCTCCCCAGGCCTTTCCAGTCTCCTTCATAAGCACTCACTACTTTCTACCACCGTAGTTTTGATTTGATCTGCTCTAGAACTTACTGTAAATGTAAAAAGACTGAATTCTTTTTGTGGGGCTTCTTTCAATTCACTATTTGTCATAATCATTCACACTGCTGCATATATCAATAATTCATTTCTTATTACTACTGAATACTACTTTATTGTAAAATCCACAAAAACTTGTTTATTCTCTCTATAGGTGATCAGCATTTGTTTTCTGCTTAGAGCTAAAATGAATAAAACTGTTATAAACATTCTTGCATAAGTACTTTTGTGGACATGTGTCTTCATCTCTCGTGTGTAAATACCTAGGAGTGGAACGGCTGGGTCATAAGGCAGGAAGATGCTTGACTTTATTAAAAACCTGTAACTAGGTTAATCGAGAAAAGGAAAAAGTTATTTACTAAAATAAGAAGAAGGGGTTATCACTACAAATCTTGAAGACATTAAAATGATGGGAATTATCAGGAACTGCTTTATGCCAAAAAATTAGACAACTCAAATGCACAACTTCACTGATAGACCAAATTCATAAAACAACACAGAGAAAAAACATCTGAGTAATTCTAAATCCATTAAAGAAAATGATTCATAACTTAAAAAAAAAAAACCCTGAAAAGAACTCCAGGCCCAGACACCTTTGCAGGTGAAATCTTTCAGAGTTAAGAATACAATACCAATCTTACACGATCCATTAAAGAAAAACAAAACAAACAAAAAGTAGAAAAAGAGGAATATTTCTCAACTAATTTTATTAGCCCAGCATAATTCTGATACCAAAATCAGATGAAAACATTACCATAAAAGAAAATTGAAAGAACGACCAGTATGCCTCATTAACATAAAGCCCCATTCGTTTTCTTCTTAAATTTTACTTAAAAAAAAAAAAAATCAACTTTACTAAGGTATAATTTATATATAATAAAACGCATCCTTTTTAAAGTTTGGACAAATACATATATGTATATAATTATCACAGCAACAGAGAATCAGAACCCTTTTGTCACCTTGGAAAAGTTCCCTTAAGGGTAAAATAGGTGAAGGGGATTAAGAGCAGACTTTAATCAGCACTGAGCACCATACAGAATTGTTGAATCATCGTATTATACACCTGAAACTAAGAGAACGCTGTATGTTAACTATACCAGAGTTAAAACAAAACAAAAAAATAAGTTCCCTCAAGCTTTTCTGCAGTTCCATTCCCTCTACAGACCCAGGCAACTACTGATTGGCTATCGAACACCATGTATTACTTTGGCTGTTCTTGCATTTCATACATGACATCATCCAGTGTGTACTCTTTTGTGACTTTCTTATACTTGGCACGTTTTTGATATTCATCCACGTTATTGCATATGCGTGGTTTATTCCTTTTAATAGTACATAGTATCTCATTGTATCAGTATATCTAAATCGGTTCATCCATTCACCTGTTGATGGACATGTGCACTCTACAGTTTTGAGCTGTATGAATAAAGCCAATATAAACATTCCTGTCAAAGTCTTTTTGTATGTATGTTTTCATTTTTCTTTGGTAAATATTTAGGCGTGGAATTGTGGGGTCATAATGGTAAGTGCATGTTTAACTTTATAAAAAGTCATGAATTCTTCTATAGTGACTATACCATTTTACATTCCCAGGACTTACACTTGGTATTGCCAGTCTTTTTTTTTTTTTTTAAAGATTTTATTTATTTATTTGACAGAGAAAGATTACAAGTAGACAGCGAGGCAGGCAGAGAGAGAGGGGGAAGCAGGCTCACCGGTGAGCAGAAAGCCTGATGCAGGGCTCGATGCAGTGCTCAATCCCAGGACCCTGAAATCATGACCTGAGCCGAAGGTAGAGGCTTTAACCCACTGAGCCACCCAGGCGCCCTGCCAGTCTTTTTAATTTACCAGGTCTAGGGAGTGCATAGGCATTTCCTGTTGTGCTTTTAATTTGCATATCCTTGACAGCTAATGATGTTGGGTATGTTTTCAGGTGCTTAATGGCCATTCGTGTATCTTCTTTTGTGCAGTTGCTTTTAGACTCGTCTGCCCATCACCATGTCTACTGCAATCTATTGCCAGACCACTTTACAGTGAAAAATCTGTTGTCCCAGCTAGTGAGAATGCTACAGGCAGTCAGTTTTCAGTTGTCATGCCCTTCAAGGATTGCTTCAGCTGCAGAAGAGTCAAGTCACCTAAGGACATGTGACAAGCCCCTTCCTGGGGTGGCCCACATCCAAGTGGTACAAGTCGTCATTGCTGACTGATAAAGAAACGTACAAAGGCATGCTTAACTTGACCCAACTCTTGTTCCAATTCTGTCCAACCCTGAAGAATCAATCTAGCCTCAGAGCTACACATGAACTCAGCCAAAGCTGTTGCTGAGCTGCGCCACTGCTCTCTTCCTCCCTCTACACGATGCAGCTTCATTGCTCTTCCTCCCAATGTAGGTGAAAATCCTAAGGGCATCCCTTAATAAGTATTCTATACACAGAACTTTTATCTCAGAACCTGCTTGCCAGGAACACAATCTGTAACACCTATTTTTCAAATTGGGTTGTCTTACTGAGTTCCTTATATATGTGTACAAGTCCTTTGTACAAATGTGTATATCGAATAATGTGTATTATGACTATTTTCTCTCATGCAGTGGCTTGTCTCTTCATTTTCCTAACAATTTCTTTTGAAAAACATCAGTTTTTAATTTTGATGAAGTCCCATTTATCAGTTTTAATCTTTATGTCCAACCTAATAAATCTTGGCCTATTCCAAAGTTGCAAGGGCTTTGTCCTATATTTTCTTCTGATTCCATGATTTTAGTCTTTAAGACTACGATCCATTCTTTAGTTAATTTTCATTCTGTGGAGTGACGTAAGAATCAAGATTCACTTTTTTCTGTATGTATATCCAATTATTCCAGCATCATTTATTCAGAGAATTTCCTACTTCCCACTGAATTAGTCCTCCAATTTTGGTCTTTTGTTTCCAAATTCATTCTAGCTATTCTAGGTTCTTTGCATTGCCATATTATTTTAAAGACTAGCTTGTCAATTTGAGAAAAAATAGTCTGCTGGGATTTCTATTGGGATGGTGTTGATCAGTTTGGAAAGTACCGATTTGGTAATATGACTGAGTCTTCTAATCCACGAACATAGATATTTCTCCATTTTCTTAGGTCTTCTTTAACGTCTTTCAACAAGGCTTCACAGTTCTCAGGGTATACTTTTTTTCATATTTTGCTAAATTTATCCCCATATATTTTCAAATTGTTTGATGCTGCTGTAAATGATACTTCCGTTTCTGAAAGTTCGTTGTTACTATACAGAAATACGATGGGATTTATTAACCTTGTACCGTTGCTCTACTTTTAACAGCTTTCTTAAGGACTCCTTAATATCTTATATAATATAAATAATCATGAGGTGAAACTGGAGACAGGTTTACTCTTTCTCCCAATCTGTATGCTTTTCATTTCATTACCCTGCCTTATTGCATTAGCTAGGAACTCTAGTACAGTGCTAAATAGAAATGATGAAAGGGAACATTCCTGTCTTACTCCTGACTTTAGGAAGGAAGTGGTTGGTCTTTTATCATTACTAATGGTGTTAGCTATGTTGTATTTTTTTAAAAATTTTTTTGTATCAGACTGATGAAGTTCCTTCTATCCCTAGTTTGCTGAGAGGTTTTTTGTTTTTTTAAATGATGAACAGATTTTTAGTTTTATCAACTGCTTTTCCTATATCTCTTGAGATGATCAAATGCTGTCTTCATTTTAGAGCAGTAAGCCAATCTTGCATTTCTGGATTAAATCCCATTCTGGATAAATTTCATAATATATTATCCTTTTTATGTGTTGCTGGTTGATTTGCCAATATTTCTTGATTTTGGTGTTTATGTCATGAATAATATTGTTCCAGTTTCCCTTTTTTTGCAATGTCTTTGGGTAGTTTTGGTATTAAAGTAATGCTGAGTTCATAAATGAATTGGGATGTGTTTCCTCCTATTTTCTGAAAGAATTTATCTAACACCTGCATTGTTAAATGTTTGAAAGACTTCACCATTTACATTCACTTCCACTCTTAACAACCTTAGGGCTAAGGCCCCAGACACATAAATGAGTTTATATACATGAACATGCCTTAAAAGTAAGGAAAAAATACATAAGTGTTAAAAATCATAGCTCAAGGGGCCCCTGGCTGACTCAGTCGGTGGAGCACGTGACTCTGAATATTGGGGACATGACACCGAGACCCACATCAGGGGTGGAGTTTACTTAAAAAAAAAAAAAAGGACATGGCTTTAATCACTTCAATGAAAGGTTATTTTGTTGTTTTTAAAGTTACAAAGAGCAGCATGTGAGTGGCTCAGTCGGTTTAGTGCCGGACTCTTGGTTTCAGCTCAGGTTCTGATTGGGATCAAGCCTCACTCTCAGCACGGAGTCTGCGTGAGAGATTCTCTGCCTTTCCCTCCCCTTCTGCCCCTTCCCTGACTTGGGCTCACTCTCTCTCAAATAGATAAAATCTTAAAATTAAATAAATACATAAAATTACATATACACATGGTCACCAAAAATAAAGTACAAAGATATAAAGAATGGAAAAGAAGCCTCCCAGTTATGTCTAATCCCCGGACATTCAAATTCCCTTTCCAAGCTTTCATTGATAGGCCTGGCACATGCAAATATATAGCATCTTTAAAAAAAAAAGCAAAAGTGAATTACACTAAACTGTTTTCATTCTGATAGATAAAGGTTTTTACCACCTTGCTGCTTCTACAAAAATGTACATATGTGCATTAGACATGAGATTGCTCAGTTACAGGACATGGGCCCTTAATAACCACCTGAAGTTGTGCCACTGCATATTTTGAGCATTTTATCCATTTTTCCCTTGTCAGTTTTGGGGTGGTTTTTTTTTTTTGATGTCATTTATTTATTTGACAGAAAGAGATCACAAGTAGGCAGAGAGGCAGGCAGAGAGGGGAAAGCAGGCTCCCTGCTGAGCAGAGAGCCCGATGTGGGGCTCCTCGATCCCAGGAGCCTGAGATCATAACCTGAGCCAAAGGCAGAGGCTTTAACCCATTGAGCCACCCAGGCGCCCCCCATGTCACTATTAACGTAAATTTGTTTTTCAAATCATCTTGTAAAAAGTGGATTCAAAGGTCATATTTAAAGGAAGAAATGAGAATTCTTCCTTATCCCCTAGCGTATGATAATACAAACAAAGCTGTGCCTCCCCAACCATTCATAATTCATGGTCCGTCAGTGTCCTCGTATATCCTCACAACTTCTACATTGGAGGAAACAAACCACACAAAGGTAGAAGCACTAGCCCAACAACACAGAGAACAGTAAATGAAATGCTACTCTCACATCCAATGAAACATCTTGACACCAAAAAGTTAATTAAAGTACAATTATAAGAGAATTGTGCTGTGTGTGTAGTGAGAAAAGAAGGGTGTGTAGTAACTGTTGATTCTGCGAGTTAAAAGGAAACTCTCCAAAGCCAGCTTGACAGATCCCAGTCCCTACAATTTCAGTCTTCTTTTCCATATTCAGTGTCATGACAAAGAACAATCTGCAATCAGTGAGCACAGACCCACCCACAGAATTATAATTAATACTATCAGGCACAGTTCTTCTCTCCCTCCTTCCCCCTTTCCAATTACCTGCCGTGTGTCTGTTGTGAAGGCCTGGTTCACGCGGTACTGTTGGTAGTGATCTCTAAATTATTCAGATGATTTTGAAGATAGTTTGGGGGGTGAGGAGGAGTGACAGGAAATCATGTAGATTAGGGCTTCTCAAACCTTAATATGCAAACAAAACAACTAGAGAGCTTGTTAAAATGCAGATTCTGACTCAGCAGTTCTGGTATGGGGCCAAAGACATTTTGAACAAGCTCCCTGGTGATGCGATACTGCTGATCTGTGGTCCACACCTTCGTGTAATCTTTTAAAAAGTAACCCCCAAATTACTCATATTCAATGTTGGGATAGGATTCTCCATTTCGATATGAGGAATCGCCAAAGAGCAAAACCCTGGGATGAATGCCCCGAAGGGGGAGGTATTATGAGAGTGACAGTCGTAGTAGTGGTGGTAGTTACAGTAGTCAGGAGCAGTAGTAACACTAACTGGCAGCAGCCTACATCTGAAGAGTACTCAGTACGAACAGATATTTGGGTAAGCACTTAATTAATCATTAAAAGGTCAGAAGGCAGGTACTACTATTTCCACATTACAGATGTGGAAAATGAAGTTAATTTTCCCCAAGACCATTATGCTCCAGGACCACTGCAGAACCTTGTCTCAGCTTATCAAGTCCACCACCATTGCGTAGTAATGGATGTCGTCATTTGTCAAACTGACAATGAGGAGGGGACGACTCTTCAAATACCTTATTTTCTAGCTCCTGTAGTCCAGCTTAGATAAATAAACAGACCAATCATTGTAACTGTCCACTTTGGGTCAAGGTCAGGAAGAATTTTAAACTATTATTTGACACTACAGATAATCTACCCCTGAATAATCAAAACTGGCTGTGTGTTCAGAGGCCACAGAGATAATAATGTTGTTTTTATATCTCCTGGCTCTATTTGTTAACTATGGTAGGACAGAGTGAAAGAGCTTGCGTTTGAAGTTATCTGAAGACTAACTTTGGCTACAATATGAATTCCAGCATATTTGGCTTCGAATCTACATTTTACGCTTTTTAGAGATCAAGCTAAACATACAGTTCTCAGTCAAAAAGCCCTGTAGAGTAACCCGATCTGAACGGGGGCGCTTTAACTCAATGCCAAATAAAAAGCATGATCGCCTTATTCCACACAAATACCATTCTTGGATAGGCCAATTAATCATGAATATAACTTTTCAGACATTACATAATTTCACATAGACTTGCTTCTAATGCCTGCCAAAGAAAACAGCAATTTGTATCACTAGGAATAAATCTACACTTGAAAAGAAATGAAAGCTACAAACATGAAATAGTGTAGCTCTGGTCACCTCTTCCATGCCATACTCCTTCATAATTTCTCTAATAATTTTAATTTGCAAAACAGGCATTAATAAAACCTAAGATGATATAAGCTGTGAAATTACATAAAGTAGAATAAGGAAATCCAAGTAATTTTTACACCAAGAATAGCAACCTCTCAGATATGAGTAACGTCACTAAATATATATATATATATATTTACTATGACTTTATTAGTCCTATACATACTTCATACTTCTGGGTCCTCCAATATCAAACAAACATCGATACATTAAATTATTTATTGTTATTTTTAAAAGATTCCATTTTCCTACCTAAAATTATTTGTTTTCTAAATAAATGTTTCATTGATACATTCCATGGTAAATCAGGAATAAGAGATTAATTTAAAAGCAACCCACCAATATCTACAGTCAACATTTTAAAATATAAATCAATATAAGCTGGTAAGTATTCTACTTAGAAAAAATACGCCCATCAGGGTGGCTCAGTCAGTTAAGTGTCTGACCCTTGATTTCAGTTCAGGTCATGGAGCCTATTCAAGTCTTCTCTCCCTTTCCCTCTACCCCTCCCCCCACCCATTTGTGCATGCTGTCTCACTCTCAAGAAATAAATAAAAATTAAGAAAGAAATTTAGATAGATAGAAAGAAGATATACAAATCAACCCAGGATTACTTTCAGCATGTGTATAAAATTCCTTAACAGAATATTTCCAAGCAACAAAACTAGGAAAACAAAAGCAATTAATTATTCTCATGCCACATAAAAGCTGTACTGGAGATACATATGGTTTTACTGGGGCATGCATAAAAAGATGCAGACTGGGTCCCTGGGTGGCTCAACTGGTTAAGCAACTGCCTTCGGCTCATGTCATGATCCTGGAGTCCCAGAATCAAGTCCCGCATGGGGCTCCCTGCTCAGCAGGGAGATTGCTTCTTGCTCTTACCCTCCCCACTCTCATTCTCTCTCAAATAAATAAATAAAATCTTTTTAAAAATATGCAGATTGGGGGCACCTGAGTGGCTCAGTGGTTAAGCCTCTGCCTTCAGCTCAGGTCATGATATCAGGGTCCTGGAATAGAGCCCGACCCTGGGCTCTCTGCTCAGCAGGGAGCCTGCTTCCCTCTCTCCCTCTGCCTGCCTCTGTGCCTTTTTCTCTGTCAAACAAATAGAATCTTTAAAAAAAAAAAAATGCAGATTTATCTGAACAGCTTCTCACCTAAGTCATTTTTAAAGAAGGTGTTGTCCTTTGCACTATCCTTTTTTAAAAAAGTTATTTCTCTTTCATTTACTTAAATCGGGTGCCTGGTTTTGGTCTGCTTTTGGAACTTTCCTCAAGAAAATCTGTCACCCTAATCATTAGGACTCAAAAGGCACACAAGTGCCCATACATACATATGGGGCTCTGGTGCTTTTAAGCAAAGACCAAACTACCAATGCCAGTAGATTCAGTAGATGTGCGCAAACAACCAAGTACAGTGTGTCCTAAACCCTCAGGTCAGCCAGGATTTTGTGAACTTTACATTGTGTGTTTTGCATTTACCAATACTGTATTTTTTCATTTCCTTAAAAAAAATATGAAGTTACATCACAATTCTGAAGGTTTTTCTGAACTATGTATCCATGTATGTGCACGTGTAGATGTGTGCGCGCACATGTGTATAAAATATGGCACTGTGCCTTTCATTCTCCCTCTAATTAATAAATAGTCATAGTAACAGCTGATACTTATTGCCTACTTACTTTGCGCAGGGTACTGCGTTAAGTGCTTAAATTATTTCAACAATCTCAGGTTGGTGTTGTGATTTTTCCCAACCTTATTAAGGAGGAAACTGTGGCACAGGAAGCTCAAATAATGGGCCCAAAGGAGCACAGCTGCAAGTGGCCGAGCTCAGATTCCAAGTCAGGCAGTTGACCTTAGAACCCGCTTTGTTCACCCCCCATGTGAGTCTCTAAATTAGGAACAGTAACCAGAACGGGGATGGGATATACTGTTGATACACATAAGTCAAGGGCAAGGGTCATTTTGGAAGGGGGACGTGGGGGTGAGTTTATAAAGGGGGTGGATATTAGCAGAAGAAGCTATGGGGGGGTCTATTATTGTGAGGGAAGATGAAAAGAAGACCATCAGCAATTCTCCCCTTAATTCAAACTGACTTTTACAGAAGATGGGATTTCAGGAGTTATTTAGAACAGAGGAAAAAAGGACAAGAGAGTCTAAGAAAATAACTGTGCCTCTGAGATGGCTCAAAAGACTAATGTAATGAGTTCACGAGTAAGGTGAGAGAGGGAGAGGGAGAGAATGAAAAAGCGGGGGGACCTAAGTAGCAGATGGAAGTAACGAGATAATCCAGAGCCTGCTGGTGACTGGCTCTGATGCATGGGGCAAACAGCTAGAGTAGATGCAAAAGGAAATGAGAAACCACTGTAAAGATTCAGGGAAGGGGTAGGCATAGTCAGGAAGTCCTCACAGCGAGAGTGACCACTCATTCTAGGAACTTGGAAGAGAAGGCAAGGAGAGGAGATGGACTAGAAGCTCCTGAATTTAGCGGATTCCATGATGATTTCATAAAGACTGCTGTTATTCTGGACAAATCTGTATGTTGAGAGGGGAAAAAAAAAAAATCAGCCAGAAGTTGCTCTAAATTCAATAAAATCTTCAGAAAATATTGCCAAGGCAGAAAACGTCCTAATGCCTTTGCCAGTACAGCTAATTGCTTAGCAGTTAACTGGCCATGAGCATATCAGAAATTGTAGACATTTTAAAAGTCTTACACCATGAGGAACTATGTCTCAAAGCCTTTGAAATTTTTAGTGGTATTTGATGTGCTCTGAGCAAAGTTCTCTACCCATGTCACCAGAATAAAGATGATCATTTTCCAAAGAAAATTGTTCTCTCCTCCATTAAGTCAGTTACCCTCAGCTAAGATGTACATATGAATAATTTATACTCACCTGGAATGGTGAACATATGAGCATACTGTTCCAAAGACACAGCCAGTTTTCTTAACAGTCCAGATCACAGAATTCCTACCAGTCCTTCTCATTTCATTAAAGGGATAAAATACAAACACTTACGGGGGAAAACAACTTTAGTAGCTTATTGATTTAGCTTTAGGAGTATTTCACAACTGAGTCCCCTTTAATAGCATACAACCAGGGGCATATCTAATCAATACTGAACATCTACCTTGCAGTTGGGGCTCATGAATTAATCAGCATCTACTAAAACCCAAAGCATCAGGCAAAAATCAACAGTGACCAAAATCTCTTTGAACACTGTAGAATCCCCCAAGCGATGTTATTGTTTACAACAATGACAACAAACTCAAACCCCAACCAATGAAACTAGTACCTCCACTCATGAGTTATTTATTTTTAGGTTACCTCTTTTTTCCAAGGAACTAAGAGCAGGAATTAATGTTGGCACTTGCAAAACTTCCTACACCGCTGTATTAGCCACATCATGTAGGTAACACTATAAAACCAAAAGCTGAGAAAGGGCCAAAGATAACCCCCAAAGCCACGTGGCAAAATAAAGGGGTGCGGGGAATCTGGATGTCTCCACTAGATTCAATGGTCTATTGTTAGGCCAAGTAACCTATTTCCTGATCAGCATGGGAGACAATAGGGGAGAAAATGGTGTGTAAGCAGAAAGTCTTTCCTCATGAGCTGCAAATTATATAAAGAAGGTTTTATTTCTAATTATGGTCATATAATTACAGACACTTTAAGGAGAAGAGCCTGTTTGTTCTCCCTGGCGTGAGCAACTCACTGATTTAGGCTCTCTTGAAGCCAGCAGCCAAGTGCCGGTGGCACGGATCCAGGAGTTCCTAGAGGAGAACAGATGGACAGCTATCCTAAAAAAAGAGCTCCCTGATGTCGCCCAGCAATGAGATGGGAGAGCTTGATAAATATACCATCCTCATTCAGGTGTTATACGTAGAAATGAAAGGGTTGACAGTGTAAGCAGATGTTTTTCTCATTGGGTAGCAGACAATACCATGCCTGGGTCTCCTAGTCTCTCTCATTTTCTAATGAGGTCTTCCCAAGGCCTCCAATTTGGCAAAAATGTCCTTCCACTAAGGATTATTTGTTAGTTTTTCATTAAGTTTGGTTAAAAGAAAATTTATATATTATCTACGTTTCTAGAACTTCTTACAGAAAACTTTCAGAAAGGTTGTTGACCCACACTGTAGTAGGTCATTACTACTACATTGAGTAGTATTGAGGACATAGAATCTGAAATCAGACTTACTGCGTTCGATTCCTAGCTTTACCATTTTCTAGTATGACCTCAGCCAAGTATTCGACTCTTCCTTTAGCTTCTACATCCATAAGATGGGAATAACAACAGTTGGGTGAATTATATGAGATCACATATATAAAATGCTTAAGACAGTGTACAGCATGGATCAAAAGATGTTAGCAGCTATGAGCTGTTACTGTATTTGATGTCGATTTTTTGGCCAACTTTTTTTTTTCCAGTAACTGCCACTTACTTCAAATGGTACAAGAGCACACACTCTCTATCCACTATGCCACACATGATTCAAAGAATGAGAACACACAACCCATGCCTTGAAGGGTTTACACATTACGAGGGGAAAGATCATATGTATACAATTCAAGAACATGCTTTCCAACAACAAAATCCCACAAACACACATTTCTTGCTTTCTTCAACTGTGGAATGTTAGAAAGTCGAATTCTAAAAGGCCAGTTCCTCAACCATGTTGCTTTTTTCTCCCTCTACCCCTTTTAAAAGGAAGGTATGGTGAACAGTTTTGACAATTAAATGTCTCAAGAATTGTTATACATGTCAAATTTATCTCAACAAAAATGGGGGGGTTGTCCTATTATCTAAGTTCATATGGCTAAAGAAATATTTGCACTCTTACTATATATAGGACATCATACGTGATACTGAAATTCAGGTTTTTTCAAAGTTCTGTTTCATTAAAGTTGTATAGATAGAACATAAATTATCAATAGAAGTATAAAAATTTTGTCAAGTCAATCCATAGGGCTTCTAGAAAGAGGTGAATTTTTTTTTTAAAGATTTTATTTATTTATTTTACAGGAGAGAGAGATCACAAGTAGGCAGAGAGGCAGGCAGAGAGAGAGAAGGGGAAGCAGGCTCCTCACTGAGCAGAGAGCCCGGGGCTGGGCTTGATCCCAGGACCCTGAGATCACGACCTGGGCAGAAGGCAGAGGCTTTAACCTGCTAAGCCACCCAGGTGCCCCAAGAGGTGAATTTTGATGCAAATTTTTAAATGGAGGGTGGGAGAGATTTTCGTTATAAACAGCAGAGGTAAAAGGTGGTGGCCACTGTGATTAAAATATATGCACCTGAGGGGCGCCTGAGTGCCTTCAGCTCAGGTCATGATCTCAGGGTCCTGGAATGGCGCCCCGCGTCAGGCTCTCTGCTCTGTGGGCACCTGCTTCCCCTCCACCCCCCCGCCTGCCTCTCTGCCTACTTGTGATCTCTCTCTCTGTCAAATAAATAAATAAAATCTTAAAATATATATTATACCTAAGCAAGGATTCAGGCAGACACTGAAGAAAAAGAGAGGTCCTTCAGAGGGAGAGCCAACTTGGCAAAAGCCTCAAACTAAAAAACAAACAAACAAAAACCTATGCTCTCTAAGTGACCACCATGTGACAGCCTGGGCAGTAGAGGGCTTTTTATTTCCCCAAAAAGTGCTCACCGCTAGTGGCTAATAAGCTATTGTGTAGAACACCTGTGAACTTCTGCGCTTAATCGATTGTTTGTTTTCAAATCTGTTTGTCAGTTATGCCTGTTACTATAATTAAATACCTTAAGCAAACACCGTTCTCCAACATCCAATAACCTATGTGTACAGCAACAGTTGTAGTCTCTACGGACACTCAGTTGAATGTTTTTAGATCGGGAGGACTAACGGTGAAAAAACTTATAAGATTTAGAGAAAATTACAATCTAGAAGAATACTACATTCAGACTGCTTCATGAGTGCCTCTAAGGAAACAGACTGAAATTCTTGAGAAAAAAGATGGGACACTCCAGCTCATGCTAAAAAAAAAAAAAAAAAAAAAAAAAAAAGCCTGGTGCCTCCATTTTATAACTGGCATAAACTATTAATTAAATGTTTTACAGGGGCACCTCGGTGTCTCACTCACTTAGGTGTGCGACTCGATCTCAGTGTCATGAGTTCAAGCCTTATGTTGGGCTCCACACTGGGCATAGAGCCTATGTATATACACACATATAAACATACACTTATATAGATAAATTTTAATTCCTTTTAACATACTTTTTTGATTAACCAACCAATTCTTATCACATCAAATAAAAAAAAAAAAAAAACCTATAATGAAATCAAGTGGACCATACAATCTTTCTTGGGAAAAAAAATTACTAAAAACTTCACCGGTATAAGAGTGGGCGAAATCCTAGTCAAATACATAAATTTTTATATCTATACTCACTGTCTTATCTCATTTCAGCTAAGCCTATGCGAGTCAAAATAACAGGTAAATTTACACAGTGAAGTATTTTGCCCACAAAACTCCCACCTAATACTGAACTTAAATAGATACTTGCGTTGTGTAGACCCATCCTTAATATGTTTTCATTTTATCTAATGCGAAATAAGTACTTCATATGAATGACAAAGAAGTCTAAATAGATAGCAAGTATTTTCACAGTATCATAAAATAATCAAAAAGGATAAATACTGCAAGGATACTCAGTCTGTAAAAAGCAATCATTTTTCAAATAATATAATTTATTATTGATGGGATTTTTAAGACCTAAATGACCTTACCATAAAGAATGGCAAAACCACCTACTTGTGCTCACTCTTTTCCTTGAGCGGGTTAAAACACAGGTAAGAATGAGACCTAGGATGTATTAATGAGAATTGTTTTATTTCCTGTGAATTATTTTGACTACACACACTATCTGCTTATACACTTGAAGCTAGCAGCCTAGTAAGAGCCACATGTATTTTCCCATTAATTACCCAGAGCAGGTTATTAATCATAATTGCAAACAAACTGTTCAACTGATGGCTCCATGGGTTTTTTTTGACATGACCATTTCACAGATAATTAGACTCTAAAACCACTAAATAGGGGCTGTGTCTTGGACTATGTCCTCTACACGATGATGAACACACTGGTGGCATCCAGTCAATGTATGACTAATGATAACACTGCCATTCGTTTATTTTTCAAATACTTTAGGTTCACTGAAAAATATTTATCACAGGATTTCACTGTATGCAAGAGCATCTGTAACACAGGGTAGAAACGGAATGTTTTCAAAACAGAGAGCCTGGAAACATTAGCCAGAACTCAGGCGGCCAGTATTTGGGGATTTTTTTGGCAGGCACATAAAATAGATCAGACATTCCAGTTAGAAAACTAAATTCCCCAGCAATAGGTAGAAGAAACCAATTTCATTCAAGATAAATGATTACTTTCAAATTCCATTAAGAGGAAAGAATCTTGGGTGGAAACAGGCATAAAATCGTGAAAGGCATGTATCAGATATGTGATGAGGCCCAAATCACTACCACCTCCTATCATGTAGCATTTCCCATCGCAGAGCCCCAAAGGCTTTGCAAATTATTTAATTATAAATCACTAAAAAATCCTGACAAGGGTGAAGACATACCTTGCACAAAAATAGTCCGAACATTTCTAAGTGCTCTCACACAACAAAAGAGAAAAACATTCAGCAAGGGAAAACCAAGGTTCTTGGCTTACTGCTCAACTCACCATCTTGTACGTATCAAAGTCATCTTAAGAGGCATTATTCTAGGGTTACTGTACTGTTGTCTAAAATCTACAAAATGTAAATGCATTGGCCCAAGGTCAGTGCTCAGTAAATACTTGCTGACTTGACATCTTAATTTTTCAAGAAAAGGGCTATGATATCTTTTGAAGTTTTAACAACTATGTACGAAAACTAAAAGATGTCTTTCTCCAAAAAACATTAAGTTTATATGTCAAGTGACATAAATGAGCTAAGAATTTTAAGGTACAGAATAATATCCAGGCTCTCCACAGTGATTAAAGAGGTAGTCCAAGTTTTTCTTACTGGGAGGAGAATAGAAAATATTACAAATATTTATTTCTCCTGTAGTAGTGGATCTTACTAAATAATATTTACTTTTCATCTTTCTTCCTTCCTGCATGCATAGTACTTAAAACTGAAATCATGTGCTATTACACTTGATTCCCACTCAAACTACCCAGCATTCTCTGTTTCACCTAAGTCTCACCCACCCAATCACACTGCTAGTTTCTTGAGAGAGGGTCTTACACTTTTTACATCCTCTTCAGGGCCTAATGCACCATCATGATATACAGACTTTCAAAACATTACTTGGGGCGCCTAGGTGGCTCAGTTGTGGGCATCTGCCTTCAGCTCAGGTTATGATCCCAAGATCCTCCCCTTGCTCAGCGGGGAGCCTGCCTCTCCCTCTCCTACTCCCCCTGCTTGTGTTCCCTCTCTCTTGCTGTGTCTCTCTCTGTCAAATAAATAAATACAAGCTTACAAAAAAAAAATTACCTATCTATCAGGCAAGCGATAATTTAACTAGGCAAAGAGAAAGCAAACTCTTGCATCTGGCACAAGCAAGGGATACTTGCTCGATTCAAATATCTTGGCTCATAGAGTAGGATTAACAATTTCACACATTTCGAGCAGAGTAAAGAATGTATTACAGCCATACAAAACACAATTTGCTTTCCTCAAGTTTTGCAATGTACACCCTTGCATTATTACTCTTGATGAAATAGAGGGCTGCCAGTTAAAAGCAATTTCCAAATAATCAAATGCCAGGTAGACTATTTCTTTTTCCTGGAGCCCTCTTTGTGGGTGAGTTCAGGCGACTGACTCATGATATGGGTTAGCTGGCGTAAGCCTGTGGAGTCCTCTAGAGTTTAAGCTCAGCGGGTCTCTCTCCCTCCAAGCATTGGAAAGCAGTACATGACCACTTGATCTGCATGCTTCCTAGGCTGAGAGCGCAGGGTCCAAGGGCAGAGATCACCATGGAAACTGCCCACAGTCTCCAGATGCACTGCCGTGGTACTTGATGCTTGCAACAGCCAAGGACATCAACGAAGGCAAGTGGGTTAAGAAATATGGCGTCCATTCCAAGCCCGCATGAGCGAGACACCTCAGGAAGGGTGAGGGGTCAGGGGCTGTGGAGATGAGTGGCTGAGAGAACCCAGAGCTCCCTGAGGAGCTTCCTCATTCCCTCAACACCCAGTGAATAATCCAGCCCATCGTTACTTCCTGATATGCTCAATCAGAAAGGATTTTAAATTATCTGTTTTTTAAAAAGGAGATTTTCAATTTCCTCAACAAGTCTTTCAGAGCCAAAAAAATGTTTCTTACAGCAGGCTCTAGTCAGCCAAGAAGAGGTGCCTCCTGCTGAGCCGCTGGCTCCCCAGTTCAGATTTCCTGAATCATTCAGGCTTTCCTGAGAGGTTTCTTTATATTCACAGAAACAGTGAGGTCTCACTCCACAGGGATCTGCTCTAGGCAGTCCCTTGCCAGTTGACAGATAGGACTCCTAATTCATTAGCAGCCTGTACTATTGGGGTGGGGGTTTGAAGTGATGTACAGAAGCCTGAAAGGGGCCTTGTCAAGCACCTATACTGGGCCCACACACTAATTGGTAGAGAACTGTTTATTACATCAACATCTAGGTGAAACCTAGAACAGTGGTGTCCTCAGTAAAATTCTGAATTTTATTTCTGGAATGTGCATTCTAAATAACAAGAGGGGTGTAGTAATAATTAATGTTGGTTATGAGGATTCCACTGCCTTACATTTACTGAATGTGCTTAACTCTCACTTATTTCATTTAATCTTCACAACCCTGTGTAAGAAGAGGAAGGACAGATATCCCAAAATGAAGGAATGAGACGAAGAGCTGATGTGACTAGCAGTCCTTCCTGGGAGAGCTAAGCAGAGGTCTCCGATGTATACTGAGGAAGCTATGGAAACAGAAATATTCCTTCATGAAATTTCTGTCTGATGCCTGCACGTGAAGTGGAGGACCAAGCCCTCAGATTTCACAGATAAATATAACATGGTCCTGGTCCTAAAGGAGTTGTGAGATGCCATGGAAGGAACGAGGCGGCACGTGGGCCAGGTCTCAGAGGGTGAGTGGGTATTGCTAGATGAACACATGCAACTTGTTTAGGGGCAAGAACCCAAAGAAGGACCTGGGTCAAGTATTTTCTTTAATCTTCAAGATTTTATTTATTTGGAGAGAGAGAGAGAGGGAGAGAGGGAGAGAGGGAGAGAGCGTGCACACAAGCAGGGTCAGCAGCAGACAGAAGGAGAAGCAGGCTCCCTGCTGAGCAAGGAGCCAAACACAGGACTCGATCCCAGGATCCTGAGATCATGACCTGAGCCAAAGGTGGACGCTTAACCAACTGAGCCACTGGCGTCCCTGGGCCCAGTTATTTTTACAACTACGTAAAATAAGTAGTAGTAGTCTACTATTCTAAGCAATAGACATTGCTAAGAATAGCTAAGCCTAGTCTAAGTCTAGTAATAGTCTACTATTCTAAGCAGTTCTAAGCAACAGACATAAAAGGGTGTTTCGTTTTTGATAATACATTCCTATTGTGACTAGTCTAAATCTTCAAGTGTCCAGCCAATTGCAAAGTAAAATTCAAAAATTATGTACTGCGTTCATAATATACCCATTAGTATACATACTAGGTGCCCAGTTACATACCCACTGTGCACCCCACCTATTACCACGGG
Source organism: Procyon lotor (assembly GCA_028646535.1). Lineage (NCBI taxonomy): Eukaryota > Metazoa > Chordata > Mammalia > Carnivora > Procyonidae > Procyon > Procyon lotor. The sequence continues at coordinate 26,800,333 of CM053617.1, read as the reverse complement.
GAGCCGCAGGGTCATCTGTGTGATGTCTTGCTGCCCCGCCCTCCACCCTGCCGGGGGGCTCTATTAGCTCCACGTGGTACAAACTGTGTCTGTCCTGCTCACCGCTCTACCGCCCGCACCCACGCCATATCCACATCTGGCACATAATGGGCACTCAATATGTTCTTTCAGCGAATGAATAAACGTCTATCAGGCACTGTGTTATAAAAGGAATCCCACTCTTTAAAACAGAATGACACCCAAAAACTAATGATAACACTATGTAATGAGAGCTTTAAGAGTTATTGCTAAAGAGCTTTGAAAACACAGATAAAGGAATAAATAATCCAGTTCAGATATCCTCCTACATATCACCCTACAAAGACAGTTTCTGCCTCTTAATAATTTGCTTTTATAATAAATACTCATCCAACAGAACCTATATTATTCTGTGAAGGAAACTTAAGCAATAAAAATGACTCAATTTCCAGGTATAGGTTTCAAAAATGCTTTATTCTCTGCCAACCACTGTGATTACCAGCGCCTTTGTGAGGATTATCAAAAAGAAATGTTATTCTAAAGAGAGAGTGGAACAGACTAACCCTAGACCTACTTGGGAAATCCTCCTCATTGAAAATTTTGTGGGTTGGGGGATAGGGGTGAGGCCTAGGGAGAGGGGAAGTGTAGAATAATTATCCCACCAAAAAAGAGAGAGAGATTTTACATTTTGGTTTGGGTACAGAGGCTAAAAGATCTCCTCTAGCATCCCCAAAATTCCAATATTAGACTTTCAGCTTTCAGATGTTAAGAAATAGTTTATGTCCCAAAGGCTCAATTAAAACAAAGTTGAAAAAAATAATTCAATAGAGCAAACTGACAGATTCCATCATCTGATTTCATCACAGAGCAGTAGGAAACATTTAACTGGCCTATGGAGAGAGAGAAAAGTGGTTCTCTTGGCTGGAAGGCACACAATCCAACATTCCAGTGTTTTGGCAAAACGATTAGAATGCCCAATCAGCACAGTGAGGAGCAAGTTGTACAATTTCTAATTTTAAAAAGTCAATTTCATGGTTTAAAAGTAGTGGGTTTTCATTGGTAATGAATACCTTTTCATTTTTAAAACCTGACCAGAAGAATTAAGTCAGGAACTTCCAACTAAGATAGGTATTTCCAAGGGTAATGGCCCTTCCTTTCCAAGTTAAAACTCCTACTATTCACTTGGCTTGGAACATGTTTTTTAGTCATTCCCATTCTTTGAATCTTTGCCTAATATAAGCTTTCATTTGGATACACCACTCTCATTGATGTTTATAAGAATGTCTTGCTATTAACCTCTAACCCAGTTAGTCACCAAATTGGCAGAATACATTGCTATTTGGAAGCCAAGAGCTTATGGAGGAAGTTTAAAAAAATAATCTGAGCAAAATGAACTATATTATGACTTTATTTATAGTTTTTAAAGATATTCCAAGAAAACGACAATAACAAATTCAGAATAAAAGCAAGCACAGGTCCTTTGTGTGCACTGCTGCAAGGAGTGGGACTATTTTAAATAAAAATAAGTTTAAAAAAATTTAAAGGGGGGCGCCTGGGTGGCTCAGTCGTTAAGCGTCTGCCTTCGGCCCAGGTCAGATCCCAGGGGCCTGGGATCAAGCTCTGCATCGGGCTCTCTGCTCTGCAGGAAGCCTGCTTCTCCCGCTACCATTCCCTCTGCTTGTGTTCCCTCTCTCGCTGTGTTTCTCTGTCAAATAAATAAAATCTTTAAAAAAAAAAAAATTTAAAGGTACAGCCCACCTTCTACCACATGCATCCTTTTGCCTTTACTCCCACTACTAGCTATGTTCATCTCAGTAAATGGTAACTTCCAACTACTCAGGCCAATTACCTTGAAGTCTTCTCTCTCTCTCTCTCTATTAAAGATTTATTCATTTATTTGAGAGAGAGAGTGTGTGCGTACCTGTAAGTGGGGGACGGAGAGAGGGAGAGAGAGAATCTCAAGCAGACTGCCCGCCAGGCCCTGAGTCAATGCGGGCTTGATCTCACGATCATGACCCCAGCAGAAACTAAGAGTCGGACGCTCAATCTGCAGAACCATCCAGGTGCCCCAGTTTTCTCTTTTTATAATACTGTACACTGAAGTCTATCTACAAATTCTGTTGGTTCTACTTCAAAATATATACAGAATCCGACCACCCTTTCCACCATCAACACTTGTCTAAACCCTTATATCTCTTGCTTGATATACAGCAATTTCCACCTATGCCGGCCACCTTGGTGCCAGCAATAAACCGTACAGCTTATTCTCAACACAGGTGGCTTGTTAAAACAAATCAGTCAGATCATGTCCCTCATCTGCTCTAAACCTTGCCAAGGCTTCCCATCTTACTCCCCAGCCACAGGCCCTCCCTCCGGACTCTCCCCTCATCCCTTATTACCCTCCCTTCCTACTCCACTCCAGCTACACGGGCCTCTTTTCTGTTTCTCAAACATGTCAGAGCACACTCTCATTATCAGGGTACTTCGTACTGGCTGTTCCCTCCATCCTTCCCCAAGCATGTCATGCTTCTCAATCCTTTCAGAATCAAGTGTCATTTTCTCCGAGAGGCCTTTCTAATCAAACTAATTAAAATAGCAATCTTGCCTCCCCAACCGGGCCACTCACTAACCCTTCTTTATTTATTGCCATAGTCATTATCACCAAGTGACAAGCTATATACATTTACTTATTATCTGTCTCCTCTCATTAGAATGTAATGAATGTGAAATTCATTGAATAAAAAAAAAAAAGAATGTAAAACTTTCAGGAGGGCAGAGGCCCCTTGTGTTCCCTACTGTCTCCCTAGTGCCTGCAACCGTGCCTGACATCCTGCAAGTGCTCAGGAATGAGCATTCAACCAGTAGGTTGAATGAATGAATGAGTGCTAGTCTTCTTTCACTTCTCCATATTACTTCTAACAACAGAACTGTTTGCCCATAATCCCTCAATAAAATTGTCTCAAGTTTATAAATGTCTTGAGTTTGATCTGTTTTAAACGTACTATCCTGAGCCTGCACGCAATAGGTAAACAGGAACTTAAGAAACCAACTTAGTTACCTTCCAGTCAATAGCAGGGACCTGCATCTTTCCAGTAACCCCTGCCTGCTGCTGAGAGCCTGCACTTTCTTCTGTCACAATGTACAATTCCGTGTTTCCCAATTCTCAGTCATTCCCAGATAACCCCCACCAGTGATTCTGCTTCATCCACACATCACCTGTGTTATTATTTTCCAACTGTTTAACTCGACTCACTTTTGTTCTTTTTTAGAGGGTATATAAAAAGAAACTCATTTAAGCAATAATATCCCTGAAATGACAGGTTTGAAGCATTCCCTCACCCCACCCCTCATACTATTAAAATAAAAGTATGACATAATAAAGAAGTGTTTGTCCACAGTCCACGGCCAGTGACACGATGCCATACACTAGGCCAAAGAGTTTACCATGGAGCCCGCAATACCTTTAGGAAGTCACACCACAACCCCACACACCTCCGCACCCACTCCCCGCCGCTGGCCTTTGCTTTACACCATGTAAAAATTCAAAACACAATAGAATCAGCTCATCTAAGGACTTGAAATACATCATGAAGAAATGTGTAATTTTCTAGCCAGATTGATTTAGAGCACCAAAACTAAGCTCCTAAAGGGAAAATCTGTTCAATTATCTGTTGGGCCCTTCTGCAAAGTATCATCTGCTAAAATGCTCTGGTAGGGGCAGCTGGGTGGCTCAGTAGGTCGAGTGTCTGCCTTTGGCTCACGTCATGGTTCTGGGGTTCTGGATCGAGCCCCAGGCTCCCTGTTCGGGAGGTTGGGGGTGGGGGGTGGCGGCCGGGGGAGGTCCTGTTTCTTCCTCCCTTTGCCCCTCCCCCCTGTTCATTTGCGCTCTCTCTCTCCAATAAATATATAAATGAAATCTTTAAGAAATAAAAAAATAAAATGCTCTGGTAAAGCCCAAACTTGCATGTTTTTCTAGAAAAGTTCTTTCTTTGAGCACCATTCCATCCATCTGTATACGTATCTATCTTCTTTCCTTCTTCCCTAGCTCCTTCTTTCCTTTGTTTTGGAAGGGGCAAAGGGGCCTTTCTTTTTAGGGTGGGAGGTGACTGGAAGACACTTCCCAAACTTGATAGATTTCTTCATAACACCAATTTTGTAGTTTATTGCTAGTGCTTTATCAAATTTGACATAAGACTCTCTGATGTGAGAACAAAGATTTTTTACAAACTAAAATGGCATCTTTATTCTCAAATGTTTTATAATGTTGAGCAGTACTGTACACTTGATTCTGACGCCCCATACAATCACAAGAGTTATTTTAAGGAAAAGCCTCAGATGGACATGTCTACGGAAGCTAATACTAATGTGCTGTTCTTCCAACGAAAAGGTTACTGACCTATCAGTAGGAGTTGTCTTTTCTGGCAGAGATGATAGATTTGCCTTGTCTTATCTACACCCCCTGCTCTGTCCCCATAATGAGCCATGGCATACATGTGCAAGACAGCTGGCAAGAGGGAGTCAGGGTCTGTGGCCATGGGCCAGAGCAAAGCTTACCAGCCCACTCAAAGCCTGGACCTATGACCCATGTCTCATTAGCACCTTGCTCCAAGCAACTGAGCTGCCACAAAAATCAACAGTGGCTTAAGCCATTTTGTCTACAAGTGAAACAAATCAGGTTAGTCTGACAACCAATAGTTCAAGTAGCCACTAGAGAATTGCCAAAAGTACAGAAGAACCAATAGTGAGGAAGAATTACATTGGGGATCCCCTCCACCAATGCAAGGATGAATTTGGAAGGGGAGCAAGAGTGTAACAGGCAAACCCATTTTGAGTATACCAAGTATTCAGTGCATGTTAATGGGAGGTAATTAGAGAAACACAGCTACAGCTTCATAGGTAATACTCTTACTCAGTGGTTAAAACATACGTGGGTAGATGCACAAACAAGAGCAAGAAACTGTACTCAGGAACTGCAAGCTTAAAAAAAAATCTGTAGTCTACAAATACTTAGATTACAGTAATCTGTTTATATTAGGAAACCATTTAAGGCAAAATGGAAGAACAAAAATAAATTAAGCTCAAAAGAACTCATTATACAAATATTTCATTAGCAAAATTTTGGATTTCCAAAACGTCCAAATAATCTTTCCTTCTAAAACACACAAACTAATATTAAGAAAAAACTCCTTGTGGGGACGCCTGGGTGGCTCAATCCTTAAGCGTCTGCCTTTGGCTCAGGTCATGATCCCGGGGTCCTGGGACTGAGCCCAACATCTCCCTCTCCTACTCCCCCTGCTTGTGTTCCCTCTTTCGCTGTGTCTCTGTCAAAAAAAATAAATAAAATCTTAGAAAGGAAAAGAGAAAAGAAAAGCTCCTTGAGTACCACTTTATACAAGCCTTTTTTTAGTGCTTAATTTAATTGGGATTATCCCACCTTGGGGTGGGACAGTAAAAGAGAGGAGAAAAGTGCACATGGCTATTTTTAAATTGTAACAAATCTCCTTTTGAGGAACAAAAGCAGCCTTATGAACAATGAGGAGAAAACATCAGAGGTTGGAAAATTGCCGCTTTCATCTGATTTAATCAGTCAATCGACCAAGAGATAGTTATAGAGAACCAATTATCCAGTGACCATTGTAATAAGTGCTATGTGACAAGGATAAGAAATATAAAGACAGAGCCCTTGTCCACAAAGCTTATGATCTGGTTGAAGACCTAAAATTAAAAAATGTTTAAAAAAAAAAACCAATCCAACTAAAATACTGATCTAGTTTAGGCAGTAAATGCTGGAGGCATTCTTCTGGTGATGGCAGAACAGGCAATTCACACGAATCCTAAAGACAATGTAAAAAGCTGAACAAAGTAAATATATCTTCATACAAGCATGAAAGAGTTGAGATGGAGTTGAATTACCTGTCCAAGATTGGTGAGGAAAGGAGATTGGAGCATAAGCCCGCGCTTAGAGTCACTTTTGTCCTGAGGTTATTTACTAATCCAAGAAGAGAGGCAGAGATGAAACTGTGGTGGCCTCTAAGGCTAAAAAGTTGGGGGTTTCTAGGAGGCTAACCCCTACTGTGAGGTGGGCCACACATAAGTGGGGGGTGGGGGGAGGAACTGTAAGTAACCAGCCTACACACAGATTTGCAGCCCAAATCACGGCACCTAAACTGTGAACCTGGACTGAGAGGTCTTGAACTGTTCAACCCAGGCATAAGGCAGAAACACACACAAAAAATCTAGACTTCAAACTATTTCTATGGATATTTTTCCAAAACCAAAAAATTTAATATATAATCAGGCACATGAAGGGACAAGACACCATGAACCAGAACTAGGAGAAACAACACACAACAAAATCAGACCCACAGAAATATCAGATATTGAAAACACAGGCAAAAACTAAAATACAGTTACATCTACTATATTCAAAGAGATAAAAACCAAGCTTAAGAATTTGGCAACTGCCAACTATAAAACATAATAAATTTGAAAAATAACTATATAAAAATTATGTGACTAAACTACACAAATAGACAATAACAAATTAGGAAATCAATTAATGAGTTTAATGGTAGATCAGATACAATTGTAGAAAGAATTGGTAAGCTGCAATTGAGAAGAAATTCTGAGTACAGCTCAGAGAGATAAAAAGATGAAAAATACAGAAGGGGGGTAAAAGGCATAGGGCACACAGTGAGAAATTATAGCATATGTTTAACTTGAAACCCAAAAAAGAGAGAAGAAAGAGGATGAAGCCAAAACAATATGTAAATAAATAATGGCTGAGTCTCCGATCCCTAGCAGAATAAAATGAATGACATCTGTATATCATAGCAAAATTTCAAAGATAAAAACCAAAGAAAATAGTTTAAAAAGGAACCAGAGAAAAAGCAGTTGCCTTAGATTAACAAATTAAGTCATAAAACAATGGAACAGTTTCAACATGTCCAAAGTAAATAACCACCCAGAATCTATACCTAGCAAGAATGAATGTGAAATAAAGATAAAATTTTATTAGAACTAGGACCACTGGAATGTATTAGAACAAGAGCAGGAATTTTTCTGTTTTCTTTGTTGCTATGTCCCTTACCTAAAAGTGTCTATCACAAATAGGTGCTCAGTAGATACTATAAAATGAATTCATAGTCTCATTATTAACAGATTATTATATTATTATTAAAATATTGGTGCTACCAGAAGACTTGAAAATAACTTGTTCTCTTTGTTTCTCCAAAAAGACAATAAATTCTTAACATGCATTCTAGAATTAAAAACACTAATCACAAAATAAATGCTCAAGTACAGCTAACTTGAAATTTAAAAAAAAAAGCCAAAACTTGCCTCATAAGTATGAGAATATATTTACCTACTATTAAAAAACAATGAAAATAGAAGGGGCACCTGCACCCCTATGTTTATAGCAGCAATATCCACAATAGCTAAAATATGGAAAGAGCCCAGATGTCCATCGACAAATGAATGGATCAAGATGTGCTCTGGGGGGGGGGGGGGGGGGGGGGGGGGGGGGGGGGTATGTGTGTGTGAGATGGGGTATTACTCAGCCATCAAAAAGAACAAAATCTTGCCATTTACAATGACGTGGATGGAAACCGAGGGTATTATGCTAAACAAAATAGTCAGAGAAAGACAAATATATAACTTTACTCATATGTAGAATTTAAGAAACAAAACAGATGAACATAGGGGAAGGGAAGGAAAAATAAAATAAGACAAGAGAGGGAGACAAACCGTAATAGACTTTTAATTATAGGAAACAAACTGAGGGTTGCTAGAGGGGAGGGGATGGGGGGGATCAGGTAGCTGGGTGATGGACATTAAGGAGGGCCCTTGATGTAATGAGCACTGGATGTTATAAACAACTGATGAATCACTAAACTCTACCTCTGAAACTAATAATATACCACATTAATTAATTCATTTTAAACAAACAATGAAAAAGGTGATTCCTGACTACATTTCTAGTTTCATCTCTCACTACGCTCCACGCCTATTTAGTGATTTGCTGGTCTACAAAGTCACCACAGTCTTTCATGCACTCATGCCAAATACAGCTGCCTCGGTCCACACTGACTTCCATGTCAGTTCTCTGAAAACAAATGTTCTCTCATCCTGTAAGACCTACGACAAATGTCATTTCTTCTGAAAAGGGCTGCCATAACACTAACACCCGGAGAGGTAGTAACTCTCTTCTCTCTACGCTGAGAGCATAGAAAGTACTATAAGGAATTGTGTTGCCCTGCCATATTTACTTGTATATATGTCGTCTACCTCATTAGAGCTAGAAGGTAAGGGTCATGTCTTGGACATACTTTTATCTCCCTACCTCTGAGCACCAATCTCAGTGATTGGCCATAGTACGCATTCCAAACTACTGGCTAAGAACAAGGAAATACAGCAGATTGGAGGAGATAAAGAAGAAGGAACAGCTAAAGGCATATGGGATCCTGAACTGGATCCTGGGACAGAAAAAAACAGTAGCTGAAAAACTGGTGAAATTCAAGTAAGGACTACCATTTATTTAATAACATTATGGCAATGAATTTCTGGTTGGCAACAGTGTAATGGTTACATAAGTGGTTAGCTTTGGAGGAAGCTGGGTAAAGGGTGTTTATCCATCTACTATTTTTGTAACTTTTCTCTATTATTTTCAAAATAATTTTTTTAAAAGTGTTTGTGGAATTGAATTATTTTATCAAATTAAAGATATCACAAGGAAATGTTCAGTTTTGTACAAAGTGCTCAGGTGCACAAAGAATGGGACAGGTCAAAGGAACCACTGCTCTATCTATATAATCTGAATTTTTAACAAGAATAAATTCATGTATACATGCATTAAGCATAATTAAAAAAAACAAAGTCAAGCAAATAAATTACGTGGGGAGTACAAAGCAAATATAATATAGCTGCAAATATGTCTATGGCTAATACAGTCAGTAAAGATACACAACTCTGAGCCAGCACCATAAGCACTCTCTGGATCATATGGAATTTGGTGATACACAGACACACAGGCGATCATGTAGATCATAACACATGAAATCCAGCCCTACTGGACGGGGATTTCATTCTGACACATCGCTTTATATAAAACCGAGCTCTACAGAGCACTGTGCCATGCCACAGAATAGAACAGACAACTATGCCATTGATAAAATGACTCTACAAATACAAATATGAGAAAATACAAAAATACAAATGTGAGAGGTCAGTTTAACTTAGGGAAAATATGCATTATCAGGGAAAGCGTCAATTCAGTAAAACATTTAGAACTAGAGATAGAGAGGCGCCTGGGTGGCTCAGTCGTTGGGCGTCTGCCTTCAGCTCAGGTCATGATCCCAGGGTCCTGGGATCGAGCCCCTCGTCAGGCTCCCTGTTCGGTGCGAAGCCTGCTTCTCCCGCTACTACTCCCTCTGCTTGTGTTCCCTCTCTCGCTGTGTCTCTCTCTGTCAAATAAATAAAATCTTTAAAAAAAAAAAAAAAAAAAAAGAACTAGAGATATAAGTGAAAGTGCAAAAGTGATCTACAAGACAAGTTACCATTAAGGCATTATCATGTCTCACAGGGTCACTATGATGGCAACACCAGTAGAAAAAATTATAGATTTTAAATACTACAATCACAGCGTGCCTGGGTGGCGCAGCTTGTTAAGCGTTGGACTCTTGTTTTCGGTTCAGGCTGTATGATCTCACAGTCCTAAGATCCAGCCCTGTGTCTGGCTCCCCTTAGGATTCTCTTTCCATCTCCTGCACCACCACCCCACATTCTCTCTAACAAATAAATCTTAAAAAAAAAAACAAAAACCACAATCACAAGCAATGTAAGTTAATTTTAAATCCTCTTTGGAACATTGATAACAGTGGCAATGAGCAGCAATACTGAAGTGGTGGATTTGAATTGATCCGCCAGCACCTGTAATCCTTTGAAATTGTTTCCATTTCAGACAAAGGTAACTAGATAACTCTTTGTCTGAAAGACCTATGATGAAGAAAGGAAACATCCTTTCATTCTATAAATATTCCCTGAAACTTACTACGCGTCAGGCACTGTGGCAGAGTTGGGGATACAGCCCTCGCTTCACTGGGGTCTCAAGGAGACAATACTAGTGAATGTGATTGTGTTGTGTTAGTTATAAACAGGGGCCAATGGAAACTCAGAATCTAGGCGGGGTGGCCTGCCAGATTCCAGTTACATTTACTCGGAGATCTAATGGATGAGTCAGAGTTAGCCAGACAAAAGGAGTGGAGCTGTGAGGTAGGGTTCTTGCAATGAGGCACCTTATGTGAAAGGAGATCTGGAAGTGCACAGAGCGTGGTCTATCCAAGGGAGTAAGGAAAATCATGTACAGTGGGATGGCATAGAATATGCACGGACCAGCCTTGCGGCAGGATTCTCACAAATACAGACAGACTTACATGCATGCTTTAAACAAGTGGTTCTCTTAAGCGGCACATAGTAATAATTTATCAGTATGATTGCCACTATTTTTGCCAAAGTAAATACAGGTTTTCTTTGCCAAATAGGTTTTCTTTGCTTTTAGGGAATCTGTATAAATTAGGCTTTGGATACAAAACAGAATCTGTCAACAGAAAAGCGAATCAATTTGTACTGAGTGTACACTGGAATCATAACCTAGCTACAAGGCCTTTTAAAGTGTTGAATGCAAAAAAGGATGGCTCGTTATTAAAGAAATTCCTAATTTCTTGAGCCAGCTGCTTGAAAAAGTTACCAATTTTGGCTGAAGTCCCTCACTCGTAAGATCCTAAAATTTTCCAGAAGAAATAAATTGCTTTAATCTTTGCAGTAAATAAAAATTAAACATGATAAATACTGAATTACCCAAATCCAAGTTAGTTCTAAGCATCCAATATCAGGAAAATTATGTTGAAAGCTACCCACATGACAATTCTTCAACTTACAAAGAATGCATTTAAATAATAAATCTGATTGAATTTTATTTCTCATTTTTTTGTAAGAGAACAGCATTTGTTTTCTGTCCTAGGACTTTTAATTTCTGGATTAAGTAATTATACTTTGAGAAAGCACAGTGATACACTGTAAGAGGAAAATGAATGCTACAGTCTTGCTAAATAAATAACACTTACAGCTCATGCTAGGCTTGAGCCCAGGTCCGCTGTACTGGCCTGAGAGAACTCAAGAAGCAGGAGACAGGGCTGCTGGGCGCAGCTCTCTGCTGGGGAAGCCCTGGGCGATCCCCACAGGTCAGGCTGCTTCGTGTCTCCAGAAGCAGATACATTAGCAGGCCTTGGGCATGCAAGTTTTCTTTCATCCTCGTGCACTCTGTCTCAAAAATGCAAATTTCTAAGATAACATTTTTGTTTAACTCATGTCAGGGAGTGTGCTTCTTTAGTCTAATTCAATCCTTGTGAGCTCTAGAAGCAATTAACATTATGAGAGTGTTTAAAAATCTATTTGAAAGTTTACCAGGAGGATGCTTAACTGCAGATTCCCCTTAACAAAAGAGATCTGCAGACGTCCCTGACATACAAAGTACGCTGAATAGCTTGTTACACCAACCCCCTCTCTCTCTAACTACTCTAACTACTCTCTCTACTCTTTTCCCTTTCTTTAGACCCAAATTCAAGTAATACTTCACATGACACTTATTTATCTCCAGGATTATCATATAACTACCATTTATGGTTAGATCCTTTTTTTTGCACTTGACTGAACTACCCAATCAATAGTGACAAGGACACTCCGCTGTCAAAAGCAGACAGCTGCCCCAGCTGCTGGCTCCCGTGGGTCGATGTTGGGGAGCCATATTAAAGAGCCCCTGCCAGGCCGGCACAATGCAACACCACCACTCTGCTCCCTCCATCACAGAGATGTGGACGTCAGGTAGAGCACTAAATCACACGGGTCATTGATGAACTTGGCCATAACTAGGCAATGCCACAGAATAAGAAATGAGGGAAAGCGTCCTGATATGTGTACAAATACACAACAGTACATCACAGTCTCCTTTGTACTTGCAATTTTGAAAGCCTAAAAATTGGATACGGCTGCCCATTTTATAAACTTCATTCACACGTGTTATAACTGATGTTAAAGAGGAAGAAATAAGTGAAAGCAGACCGCCCACATAATAAATAACCTTTCTACAACATAGGCAGAGAGCTAAATACAAGGCACATAGCTAAACTTCTGCATTAACAGATTCACAATACAGCAAGTTATATATCTAAGTGACTATTTAACAGAAATCTATTGTAAGTTGGAATTCCTCCTCCAAGCCTTTCCGGTACTTCAGCCTTCAACTATCATACATATATATATATATGCAAGACATTTGAGTAACATGCCTAAGCAGACTAGAAATTAGCATATTCGTAGGCTGAGCTCAATAGCTACTAAAGACATGCTTAGAAGGAAACCAGTCTAGAAATCCTTTGTAATAGAAAAGGAAATACAATTTTCGAAAACAACCTGCTTTTTAAAAAATAATCACAGGGACGCCAGGCTGGCTCAGTTGGTGGAGCATGCCAACTCCTGATCTCTATGCTTGAGCCCCACGCTGGGTATAGAGATTAAAAAAAAAAAAAAAGTAGGGCACCTGGGTGGCTCAGTTGGTTAAGCATCTAACTCTTGATTTCGGCTCAGGTCATGATCTCGGGGTTGTGAGATCGAGCCCTGTACCCTCACTTATGCACACTTAGATGCTCGCATGCTCTCTCTCTCTCTCTCTCTCAAAACAAATAAATACTTCTAAAAAGTGATCACAAACACTGTATTTTCCCCCCAGATTATGAACATAATATAGTCATTCTAGAAAATATATAAAAATTTTTAAAGGAAAGATAATTTGAAATGGATGCAAGTGTCCCAAATATTACAATAAAAATAAATCATAGTAGGAGAAAGCATCAAGAGAACCAGCGACATGGTAAGGATGGCATGAACAGCAGGTAGACTGAGGCCTAAAAATTATGTTCAATTGATTAAAAAATAATGTTCCCACATACACAGCCAAATACACATATATGCAGTCACTTAAGAGCATGAATCCCAGAGGAATCCAAGCAGTGTTTATCAAATATTCTCACACAAATCATACTCCGTTAGGCTACTCATAAAAATCCAAGAAAAATACTACTTTGAAGATTTTAGAGGAAAGATGTTTTACAAATGAAGTACCCAATCTCAAAATACATTTTTAAAAATGTTCTTTCAAGAACGAAGAAAAACACACAAAATCCTCTCTCAAGAATCGAAGAAAAGTATCTTGAAAATGGCAAGGAGTGGGCTACACAAGAGAAATAACTCGAGCCCAAGATGGGAGAAGAAATGGTAAGAGAGGACATAGATTCCATGTATATACGTATTTATACTCCCTGCCTTCGTCCACAAACGATGACGGTGCTATCTGCTTTACAGAAGTTCCAGTACCCAGGCCTAGACAAACTTCCTCTGAAATCCAAGAGGACTTACAGGGGAGGCAGCAGATCTGTACTCCGAAAAATAACAGACAAGAAAATACTGCACTTACTCTCTGCAAAAACTTTAGGGAAAAGTTAGACACGTTACTTCTGAGTACTCAGAAGTTAAGCAGCTTTAAGAAGCAAACACGGAGTCAACTAGGAAAGCACTAAACGCCTCCACTTGATAAGGTTTTCGGAACGTTGTCACAGAAAATGCCGCCCCAAAAAGGTAGGTGATACATTCTCTTCACGCTAGAATTATGGGGAAATGAGAAAAATTAGCTTAAAGACAGGTGAACTCACTAACTGACTGAAAAACTATACAGTATGACCAAAGTAGACTGATGAACAGAGGCATAACGATGCGAATTCTTTCCTTTGTCCCATCCTACTCTGCAGGTACTTGACCTCAACACAGTAGGAGAGTAGAACAGTGAGAACGTTAGGGGAAAGAGACAGCAGAATACAAAAGTATATTAGCCTCCTCCCTTAAAGTGGTTTGGGATCTAAGCTTGGGGTGGGGCTTGGAAGCTGGACACCCCCGCTCATCATATGAAATGAATACAACTACTCCACAAAATTCCATTTGAAATGGAGAAAGAGAAAGAGCTGGTGTCTGATCAATAAAAAAATCAGAGAAGAAGCCATTCTTTTGCACAATCAAGAGAATAAATTCTACAACTGATTTTAGGGAAAAGGACTGGCCTTATTTATACTTTAGTAAGGCCAAGGTAACCAGTCTTTTACTCTTCACAGATTTCTCATGTCCCCATTCCTGATTTCCCACCACTCCTGACCTCATCATATATGTGTTTGTGGACATGATGATTAAAAAACCTTGGTTCAGGGCACCTGGGTGGCTCAGTTGGTTAAGCAACTGCCTTCGGCTCAGGTCATGATCCTGGAGTCCCGGGATAGAGTCCTGCGTGGGGCTCTCTGCTCAGCGGGGAGTCTGCTTCTCCCCCTTACCCTCCCCCCTCTCATTCTCTCTCTCTCTCAAATAAAATCTTTAAAAAACAAACGAACAAACAAACAAAAAAACCTTGGTTCAGAGTCCAAAAAACTGGGAATTTGGGGAACAGTTCACACACAATTCATCTGGGGAAGAGGAACCAATGCAGAATTTGTGCTGCAGTGGGCCAAATCCCTGGGGCCTTTCTAAGCAAGGATAAATATAAAATAAAAATATATAAAAAGATAAAAGGAAATATAAAAATATATTTTAAAAAATATATATATATAGATAAAAGGAACAAAGAACTTACATTAAGGACTAAAAACAATAGGGTGTTATTTAACTAGAAGAATATATAAACCGGAAAAGCAGATCATCAGGAGGAATACAAATTGCCATTTTTATAAGTCAAAAACAATCATGGATCAGCAACTTCACAAGATTCAAATGAATATACATTGTAACTCAGTTTGCATTGGGAAAGGCTGACTTATTCCGTGGAAGGGTGCTGGAAGGCACCTTCTCTTCTCTTCCCTGAAGAGAAGTTTTAGACTCAGTATGAAGGGTGCAACTGACAAATGGGGCAGCCAAATCGGGCCCTGCAGCTGCTCAGACACAGCAGGGTAACCCTCCCCCAAGAAGTGATCTTTAAGATCCCTTCCTGAATTACTCCGAAGGTTCTTGCCCACTTAGTCTGAGCAAACTCCGGTAGCTTTGCCTCTGTCTGTAGTGAGAGTGGGTAAGACAGGCAGATGGGGAGAGAATGAATCCTGAAAAGAGAACGGGACAAGAGAAATTGAGGAAGGCAAGCAAATGACCGTTTCAGTGTCAGCCCACCCTCTACAGAACCTGCCGATCGTCCCACCCTGAATGCCGTGAGATCTCAACCAACATCAGCAGGCAGGAAGAATGAGGCCTGGTAAGTACAATCAGGACTTAGCACCACCACAATGCAGTGAAGGGGTCTGGAATGGAAGACTGCACTGAGCTAAAGGGGCTTAAAACTGCAGAACTGTGGGCAGGTTTGGGTAGTTGGGCAGGGATGGTTAATCTGGGACAAGCACAGTGGAGAGCGCTCCAGGGGCTGAAGCTCCAGAAGCAGAGTAGAGAGACAATACATTTAGCTGAACGGAGAGTCTTCGGCCATGAGTCAGGGAAAGCAGGATGAGGCCAAGACTGGAAGTCGTCTTGACTGCCAAGCTCAGGCTTACACTGTGAGTTTGCTCACTAAAGCCTTTGAAGTATGGTTTATAGACGAGATGGAAGACTAAAGGACCCATGTCGTGTACTCATGTACACGTCTGAAACATAAAAGAGCACAACGTTTAGGATTCAAAGAGAAAAGCAAAAATATGTTTTGATTAATCAGTTGTTTGGTTTTTCTATTTTTCAGGTCAGATTTTGCTACATTCTACTCTTAATGGTCCATACTAAAATGTCCATACTAAAAATGTCTCATTTTTATTACACCAGTTTTTTAAAAAGATTATTTGTTTATTTATTTGACAGAGAGAGAGAGACAGTGAGAGCAGGAACATAAGCAGGGGGAGTGGGAGAGGGAGAAGCAGGCTTCCCACAGAGTGAGGAGCCCAATGCGGGGCTCGATCCAGGGACCCTGGGATCATGACTTGAGCCGAAGGCAGACGCTTAATGACTGAGCTACCCAGGCACCCACCAATTTTTGTGCACACTTCTATCACACATGTTATTAGACCATGTTCACCCAGCATTGCCTCTCTAATGAAAACACAATGAGAAGTTATTAATGAAAGCATCTGAGCTGAGCTCAAATGTAAGAAGGGCAATAACAGGGTATGTCTTGAACACTTTCATGCAAGGCAGTGGCATTTCAAGAGGTAGACGGAAGGAGAGTCCACCCACGGTACAGGCATTAAGGGGGCACCTTGTCTGTGGGGAATTTAAAAACAGTAATAAACTGACTAAGTCAGTCTGCTTTTTATTATCACTTTGCACTGGCGATTCCAAACATTTCTAACTTCTCCCTGCTGGGGCAAGATGGCTCCCATCCAGTCACCTCTCCTTGGTCTACCACAAGTACTAGTGCTCAGCATCCTGTAAAGTGTTTTACAACATGTCTCTCTTAACCCTCATTTCACAGACAGGAGAAGAAAGGCTCAGGAAGCTGGGGCAAATGGGAGAATGAAGGTTTATTCCAAGCATTCTGATTCTCAGGTCTGCATATTTTATCTATAAGCTACTCCCACTCAAGGAAAATGCACAAAATAGCAGATACCCCAAGTTCAGCTCAACTTGAGAGTCAACAGCTAAGTTGGAATGTCATCTTCCATTAGCCTACCTCGTACCTTTTCCATCAGTCAATCAACAACTGACTGCCTATAGCTCACAGAACACTTTTTTACTTATTAATTCATTGCCCATTTCTTGACACTTTCCTTAGAGAGTGAGGCAGGTTAACTCTGCCACACTCTTGGCCACTGTGGCCTGAGGCAATGAGCTCTCTCACAATAGATGGGCAACAGTAAAAATCTACCTCCTGAAAACACTCTGAACTCCTTAGCATTCATTTTAATGAGCAAAGACCCCTATGTTTATGTACTGTCAAAATCCCCATAACAGAGAAACTTTTTCTTAATTGCTTTAATTTTAGACTATGCCTTTTACTGGAAGTCACCACACTGAAAAATGCAGGAAATAAATAAGTAAAAAACAATGTACTTGCATTTCCTCAATGGTTAAAAATTTAACTGTGCAATCAACTCATTTCTTCTCAATTTCTCTATATATTAAGTACAATGTCAAGTTACAATATTTCAAAGTTCAGTCAGGGTAGAATTTGTCTAATAATCTAAAATCTTAAGGCCATAAAACTACAAACAGAGGCCACTGCTGTCAGGACCTTGGAAATTACAGTGAAGGCACTGCCCGTCATCGCATCCCCCAGCTACTAAAGGGAGAAAGAGAAATAAAACTGCCTTCACAAATTTAAGCTTTAAGATCAACACGTTCTGAATAGGAGCAGAACTATGTAGTAACTTTAGAGATGCAAACCAGCTTCCAAGCCTGGACTTCTAAGCGCTGGATATACTATCACAGCTATAGAAAGAAAGTGTCAGACAGCGAAGTAGTCAGTCAGCAGCGGATGCAGAGAATAATGTAGTGGTAGGAAGGATTCTAAGATGGCCTTCTAGTATATACATACATACATCCTCTAGAATTCCCTCCCCTTGGGTGTGAGCAGGACCATGAATATGATGGATTTCACTCCTGATCAGGTTATATTATAGGACCTAGGTGTGGGGAATTTGCTGATGTCATTAAGACCCCTAAATCCATTAATTTTGAGCCCATCAGGAGGGGAATCACCTGGAGTTGGCCTGACTCAATCAGATTGAGGTTTTTAAAAGGAGCAGAGATTATAAAGATTGGATGCACGTAAGAAATCCTCAAATTGACCTTGAAAAAGCAAAAGGCTATGTTGTGGAGAGGGCCATGTGGCAGGACGGCCTCTGGGAGCACAGGGCCTCAGTCCTACAACCACGAGCAGTAGCCAGTGAGCTTGGAAAAGGACCCCGACCCTCAGGTGAGATCACAGTCGGAGCTGACATCTTGATTTCAGCTTGGTGAGGCCCTGGGCGGAGAACCCAACTAACCCACGTCTGGACTCCTGACCTGTGAGGAATGAGGTAAGAAATGTGTTGGTTTTGGCTGCCAAATTGTGGTGACTTGTTAATACAGCAATTGAAAACTAATACAGCAAATATCCAGATAAGCTGGAAGTTCGGATCTAAATACAGTCCAGGACACAGTGACGGCATCCCTATTCTGGTTGGATGCCAGGCTCACTAACTCAAGATTGGCTTCACACACAGGCCTCCTTTCACAGAAATAACATACTGACCATTCAAACTGAGAATCTTGGTCATTGGGACAACTACTTCTCCGGAAAACAAATAAATATACTGGTCCCCTGACTTCATATATCCATTTCTTAAGCTAGGCTAATGTGAGTCTGTCCCTTCAAGAGGGCTCTACCCTTAACATCCAGAGAAAATCAGCATATAGCCTGACAAAGCTAAGAATCAGCCAGACCTGGAACTGTATTAGTTGTCCATTGACACAAATGGTGGCTTAAAACAACACCCATTTATTAGTTCATAGTTCCACAGGCCAGACATCCAGACAGGCTTGACTAGGTTCCCTGCTTCAGGTCTCAGAGAGCCAAAATAAAGGTGTTGGCTAGGATGCGCTCTGATCTGGAGCCTCTTGGGAAAAATCCACGTCCAAGCTAAATTAGGTTGTTGGCAGAATACAGTTCCCAGTGGTTTACAGAACTAAGGTCCCCATTTCTCTGCTGGTTGTCAGCTGGGGGAGTCACACTCTGCTTCTAGAAGCTACCGTGTCCCCTCCATGTTCAAAGCCAGCAACAGCACACTGAATCGAATCCTACTCATGCTTTGAATCTCTTTCTTTCCAGTAACCAGAACAAACTCTGCTTTTAATGGGCTCGTGTAATTTGATTAGCCTACCTGGATACTCTCCCTCTTGCCATACGAAGAAATATAATCATGGGAGTATTATCTCAACATACTCACATGTTCCATCCAAACTCAAAGGGTTACACAAGGGGCAAGGGTCGTTTGGTGGGTCATTCTTAGAACTCTGCCCAGCACACCAGCCCATGGCAAATCTAACAGGATAACTAAGGCTACCCTGGGAGGGAGCCTGAAAGAGAAGCAGCAGCGAGCTTCCTAAAGAAGGCATCTCCTACACCACGTGCGCTGTCACATTTTGCATTCATCTTAAAGCAATTAGGATATTTTCTTTATTGGTGTATTCTGAGCACACAGAGAAATTACATTTAATAAAAATTGAGCAAAAAAGCACAGACCACTGGACAACCACTTACTATGAGGCACAATGTTAGGCATAAACACATATATAATACAAAAATAAATACGGGGCGTCTGCATGGCCCACTCGGTTAAGCGCCTGCCTTCAGCTCCCGGCCGGGAGTGTTCAAGTGTGTTCAAGCTGCTTGTCCTGCTCCCCGCCCAGCAGGGAGTCTGCTTCTCTCTCTGCCCCTTCCCCCACTTGTGCGTGCTCTCTCTCAAATAAATTAAATAAAAATCCTAAAACAAAGGAGATACATAACTCCTCTCAAAGGGACTGGTAAGTAATGCAAATCAAAGAGAATATAAAATGACGAATGACGCCACCCTTCATATTAGTCAGAAGCCCAAGAATTAATATTCACACCAAACTGCAGAGCTTTTAAAACGCTTATAGGCCAGAGGTATTCCTACAAATGTCACTGGTGACCAGTAGATATGAAGACCTTTAAAATATTACCATCATGAAGAAAAAATTGCCAATAAGATTCCAAAGTTTGGGTAATGTTTAATGTATATACAATTTTTTACAGATTCATTTATTTGTTTGAGAGAGAGAAAGACAGCAAGCAAGCATACAGAGGGAGAGGGAGAAGCAGACTCCCTGCCAAGCAGGGAGCCTGACACAGGGCTCAGTTCCAGGACCCTGGGATCACTACCTGAGCCGAAGGCAGCTGCTTAACGGACTAAGCCACCCAGGTGCCCCTGTGTATACAATTTTTATGTGTAAACAAGAAAAAAAATATAAGAGGAAATATACCAAAGTTGTTAGCTATTTGAATAGTGGAATTATAGGAGATTTTAACTACATTTTTATTAATTTTTTAAATGCACCTTTTTCAATAAGCCTGTAGTATTTTTATAACATGGGGAATTTATATATACAAACAAATACGCATATTGAGCAAGTCATGGCATTTGGTCCAACCAACCTTTATTTCAAGCCAAAACCTGTCCCGTATATGAGCCCCTTGATCTAGAAAAACACAGGCAGTTTTCAGATAGCACAAATAGCAAGCAGAGACCCCACTACCCGAAATTTGAACAAGAAAACAAACTTGTTAACAGCGACTAGAGCTGGAAGGACTTGAGGGAGCTGAAACTAGTAAGGGCCACGACAAACTGCCAGCAGAGAATGGCAATGATGAGTCAACAGTCGCTCTGGGGGGAGAGGAAAAGCTACAGAGTGGAGAGGGAGGAAGCAGCAGAGGAGAGCAGAACAAGCTATGTGCTGAGGAAGGTGAAGACAGAGAGACGCCAGATGGGATGAGAGCAGGATGGATGGGTGGGTGGCAGACCGGGCAGCAGACAGAGGGGTGGACAGACAGATGGACAGAAAGCCAGAGCTAGCCAGTGTCCAGTTCTCCTAAGGTACCTTTCATCTCTGAGAATTTTCTAGCCCCCCTTTTAAAGAAATGATTTTTCATTCCTTTTGACCAAAATGAGCCCAACTAAAATGACATTAAAAATCTACCTTGCTTCTATGAGGCTAAAAATTAAAATGAAAGACCAAGTTTTTAAAGGTCTTCCAAAAGATAATTTCTTAATTCAGAGTTTCTTTTTTCTTTTTTTTTCTCCCTTCTTCAAATCTAGTTCCTCCCAAAAGCTGATGGGAATCTGGGAATCTCGGAGTCTCCCCACCCCCGGCACTCACAAACAGAGCAATCCCAGCCAGAAAAGGATTTGCCTATTAGCCACGCTATCTCCACCAAGACAGCAGCCTTATTAAATTACAACTGTTTGAACAAGGTCAAGCACTCAGAGTTTAATTCAAAGTGTTTCCAGGTATAATGCTGTCAGGTCAACTTAAACAAGCCAACAGAGGCTTGGAGCCTGATTAAATATTAAAACAGAATCTTTCACATCTGTTTTTACCCAAGGATGAAATTACTGTACATCACTTCAACCAGCTCATTAATACACTATACACACATCTTGCCTCAAAGGTTACAGGAATATCAATGCTTCCGAGGCCTGCAGTGAAACCAGCTCCCGCAGCCAGAAGTGAGGTCACTGCATACTTTACAGGACGTCAATACTTCTTTACAAAATGTGAGAGATAATCAGTTAGACATGGACACATTTTAAATTAAAGGATGAAAACCTCCATGAAGTTAAGCCAGTTGCTTTTGATCTGAACCTTTTAATCATTCATTCAGTCGGGCTTTGATAGGTAACCTGATGGCACACGTTGAGCAAAAATTTTGATTCAACAGTAATTATTTTATAAAATGGAGGGCTGTCACATCCTAATAGATGGCCAGGGTGACTACATTTTTTTTAACTTATAAAAGCACACATATAAAAGGCACATATAAATACTTTAAAGCACAAACACCAGGGACACTCATGGTGCATTAGGTAAAAGTAGTTGCAGATTTGCTACTTTAAAGTAATAGGGAATGACACCTGGACAGTCTAGAATTACTTAGAATATTTCTGGGTCCCCCATACCTGACAGGTATGTGTCTGGGGGATAGGTACGTGTCCTCTATAACTGAACGCAGTGAACAATTTAAAAGTGCAGTACAATCTTTGCGGTAGACTGTTTAACACCTGCACTTTGTGGCTGCTACGCACATTTCCTACCTTCTCCCCTTCCATTGGTACACCACCCCGTGTCTTCTGGGGAGTGCCACTTCTTGGTCCTGGAGAGCGGTCACTCACAGTGCCCTCGGCCCTTACCCGCCTAGACAGACACATCCCTAAACCACAGTCCCCAGGCCTCTGGTGACAGTGACTGGTCTAAAGGTTGGGCACATGCCTCAGAGAGGCTCTTTCCATGTTTCCATATGCATGTTGAGAGAAGAAAGTCTTTGGTATAGCTGGAATGGCTTACCTGGCAGGATGTATGGGCAGACAGGTTCTCATCTCCAAGAAGAGAGCAGATACATAAATTATGTTATAGAGGGAGCAGAGCTTAAGATGCAGAGAAACAGCCCTGACCACATCTTCTGAGCAACAGAAGCCCATTGAGCTCGGTCTACCCTCCACTTTCTGTTTTGAATATTAGACGTCTCTAGATAATATTAACACTGCTATTCTGACTCAAGGTATCATTAAACGCACGCTTGCTCTAGGAACTCCCACTGATCTCTCTCTTTTCTTAGGTTCTACAGAACCTTCTACCTACAGATTTTAAAAATTACCTACAGATTTTACCTCGCACGGCTTTCTTACTGTTTCATATGTATAATTGATTTAAAATTTTAAACTTCTTGTTGCACTATATTAAAAAGAATATAAAAGAAAAAAAAGAATATAAAGGCTGCTTAAATCTAAGATATTTTAAATTCTGTAGGTAGCTCGATATAGACTAGGATAATAAATTCTAGATATGTAATATTTGACCAAAAATACAGATGCTCGTATTAATGTGATACCTGCGGAGTCTGTTTCGCTAAAATATTGCCACACCTCATACATTCAGATTTCTTTTCATGGAAAGAGATGATCGCTCACTTATTCAGAAAAAGAGATCCACTTCTCACCCGAAGAAGAGTGGTTACAGTGCATAGATCTCTCGCAATAAAACCTTCACAATCCAATTTGAGGCTAAAGAAAAATGATTCAAGGACCAGCTGTTGGACTATGGAATTTTAAAAACCTATTCAGAATGGTGATATATTGTCTAATTTAAGGAATAATTTGGGAGATGAAAAATCAAAGGTTCATTTTGCCCCCCAAAGGTATAATTACACTGGAAAATGACAGTGAGTATACATAAAGAATTGTTTTATGCTTCTTATTTCTGCCACAGCACAGTAAATAGCATTTTCAGCAGAAAGACCACAGGACATGGAGCCAGGAGACCCAAGCAGGAGTTCTTGCTCTGCCACCAGCTGACCATGTGAGGATAAAATAGCTAAAACTTCTCTTGAACCTGTATTCTTAGCTACACAAGGGCAATGCCCACCTCACCCATCACATAAATGGGCAGAAGACCCAGTGAAATGAAACCCAATGACACTTCAACATCTGAAAGCAACAAATAGAAGTTGCTGTCTAGAAAAAATAAATTAGTTAAGATCATGTACTATGATCCTAATCCTTTTCCAATTTTATAAATGAGAAAATAAAGCTCAAAGAGCTTAATCCTAGCTTGTACAGAGCCTCAGAGTGGGTACAAGAGACAGGTCCTTTACCATCCCCCAGCAAAGCCCTGCCTTTGGTGACAGAGCAAGGAAGCTATGCACCTCAACTCATGAGGATCCAAATTCTCGGTCACTTTGCCTGGTTTACAAACGCATTTCACATGTGCTGAGAAGATAAAAGTTCTAAAACAGGGGGCACCTGGGTGGCTCAGTCGTTAAGCGTCTGCCTTCGGCCCAGGTCAGATCCCAGGGGCCTGGGATCAAGCCCCACATGGGGCTCTCTACTCTGCAGGAAGCCTGCTTCTCCTGCTACCATTCCTTCTGCTTGTGTTCCCTCTCTCGCTGTTTCTCTCTGTCAAATAAATAAAATCTTTGAAAAAAAAAAAAAAGTTCTATAACAGGCTCTTCATTTTTGTCCATTTTTATTAAATACAGCTTCTTATTGACAAACAAAAGGACAGCAAATATATGTAAGGCCCTATTTGTTGAACAAAAAATTTTACAGTATCTATGCTAGGCTTGGTATGCTTAAAAAGATAATTTAATATGGCAAAAACATCTGCAACTGAATTCTAGTTAACTTCCTACGGAATTTTCAAGTTCTAAGAAATAAAATAGTTCCCAAATTTTTAACTTTTGGAGCCAAAACAGCAACACAGATCCCTACTTAGTATTCATTTACTGACTGTAAAACTGTGACGAGTATGGGGCGCCTGGGTGGCTCAGTGGGTTAAAGCCTCTGCCTCCGGCTCAGGTTATGATCCCAGGGTCCTGGGATCGAGCCCCACATCCGGCTCTCTGCTCAGCAAGAAGCCTGCTTCCCCCTCTCCCTCTGCCTGCCTCTCTGCCTACTTGTGATCTCTCTCTCTCTGTCAAATAAATAAATAAAATCTAAAAAAAAAAAGGTGGAAAAAACCTGTGACGAGTATATTTACATTTTTTAATAAGATGTATTTTTTATAGAAAGGCTGAAATCTCCTGACTAGTGACATATCATGACACAAATTGAAATCACTTAAAAATCAAGTCCATCTTGGATGAAGCTCATGGCTAAGACGCAAAATAGATGCTCACCACATCTTGTATCTTCTGTAGGATGTGAGCAAGATGCCTTGTTAGTAGGTAACAGAAAAAAAGAGAGTCTCTAGGTAGTTGTGACTCACTGGGTGCTCCCTGCCCACAAGGTCTAATGGAAGTTAAAGGAAATAACCTACTGGGCCAAGGGTGAGAGCTGTGGCTGCCTAAGGGGCTGCCACGATGGAGAGAGGGCTGCCGCACATGGACTACTAGACTGGCCCGCCATGCTAGGTGCACAATCTGAGGACTCCTCGGGCAGACATTCGTGTCATGTTGGGGTGAGGAGGAGAGCAGGAGGGGAAGCACCCCAGTGTGTGTGCCAGAGCGTCTATGCCTGGGCTTGTTTCAAGGGTGGAGAGGGATGCAGTGAAACCAGAAGGTTGGGCTGTGGAATTAAAATAAAAGCATTCAAATACTTAAGAAAAAAGGCTTTTTGAAATCTTAAACCATTAAATTTAAACACCAATAGTTAAGAAAATACAAAGTAATTCATTCAACAGAGCTCCAATACAGCACAATCTTTTACCACACACAAATTCATACTTGAGCGATATAATCAAAGCAGAATAAACCATACTAAATGTAAAGTCAATAAATTCTTCCTTGATTGTTCAGCCCTACCACCACCACCAGAGAAGACTATAAGGAATTTAACAGAAGGAAATTAATCATCATAATACTTTGGTTCAATAGTGAGCTACAGTGAAATAATTTGGGCATTAGTACAGTTTACTTGAAATAAGATTTAAAGCAGTACATTTAAATGAAGCAGAATTCATTAAGCAACCTCTCAAAAGGATCATTTCCTCTAATTATTGCTTTTATAACAGAAGACAAAAGCGACCCAATGTAAGTTCATAAAATCCACAATTAGCTGCCAAAATCTTACCAGATAAAATTAGAAGAGAAAGGATACTTAGAAGTACAATTGGTAAAGAAGTTCTGTTGTTCCTTTAAAAAAGACACTTGCTCTCTCTTTCTTCTACCCATTATCATTGAAAGTAGAGAAACGTCATGGGCCAGATATTATGGTAGATCCTCAAGAAGGAAGGGGCCGGGGGAGGAGAAGACCCTGCTGGATGCTGCAGCAGCTTCCCGCGCTGGGGTGGGAGGGAGGAGGGTTATAAAAACCCTCACGCTGCCTCCAGACAAGTGTTCTAACATGAGCTGCATCTAAGAAGCTATGGGAGAAGGAAGCTGTGACTAACTGGTTGAGTGGGAAATCTCCACATTGAAGCTGTGTCTTCCAGGAGGAGAAGGAGCCTAAAAAAACAAGGCAAAAAAGAGAGAAAGTAAGGCATTCCATAGCCTGTGCAAAAGAAACGACAGTGCGTGGAAGGGTCCCAAGGATGAAATAGAGTATCTTAGGGAATCTTTGGAGAGATGAGGGGTGGAGGAGAAGAAGGCGGCATGATGACGGGGTACACGAAGCTGCAAAGATGGACGGGAACAAGATTATGGAAGAAGAGTGTTTCAAACTATGGAATTAGTTTGGGCTTGCTGAGAAGATACTGAAGACCTGATCAAAATCTGTCATATGATCTACTAAACTTTTCAGTATTCCAAAGTATGTAATAATTATACTGTTTTAACTGTAATATATATATATATATACACACACATATACATATACATATGCATATGCATATACATATATATAAATTAAAGGCAACCTATGAAATGGAAGAAAATATTTTCAAACCATCTATCAGATAAATGGCTAATTAATATCCAGAATATATAAAGAAATGCTTCAACTCAACAGCCAAACACCAATATGATTTTTCAAACAGGAAAAGGACTCAGAAATGGCTGGCATGCACATGAACGGAGACTCAACACCACTAATCGTAAGAGAAACACAAACCAAAACCACAGTGGGAAACACCCTCACGCCCATCTGGATGGCCTCTATCAAAAGTACAGAAAAGAGTAAGTGTTGGCAGGGATGTGAAGAAATCAGAACCTTTGTGCACTGTTGGTGGGAAGGTAATTTCCTGTAGCCATTATGGAAAACAATACAGAGGTTTCTCAAAAAATTAAAAATAGAATTACCATACGATTCAGCAGGCCTGTTTCTGGGAATACATCCAAAAGAAATGAAAACAGGATCCTGAAGAGGTATTTGCAACACGTTCATTGCAGCATTCTTCTCAAGAGCCAAGAGGTGGAAAGAACGTGAATGTCCATTACCGGATGAATGGATAAAAACTGTGATATGTATATACACTGGAATATTACTCAGCCTTAAAAGAAGGAATTCCTGTCATATGCTACAATATGCAAAACCCTTGGGGATATTATGCTAAGTGAAATAAGACAGTCACAAAAGACAAATCTTACATGATTCCACCTATATGAAATATCTATGGTAATCAAACTCTTAGAAAATAGAATGTTAAGGGGCTCCTGGCTCGCTCATTCCATAAAGCATGCAGTTCTTGATCTTAGAATCATGAGTTCGAGCCCCATGTTCAATAGAGAGATTACTTCAAAAAATGAAAATATTGATGGGATGCTTGGGTGGCTTAGCTGGTTAAGCATCGACTCTTGATTTTGGCTCAGGTCACGATCTCAGGTCATGGTTGTTGAGATGGAGCCCCTTGTTGGGCTCCACACTCAGTGGGGAGTCTCCTTAAGATTCTCTTCCCTTGTCCCCTTACCCCCCCACCTCACACTTGCTCTCTCTCTCCCTAAAATAAATAAATTTTAAGAAAAAAATTTTAAATGTACTGTACTATATGCCTTAATTTTAAAAATGCCTAAGTGGTAAATTTTATGTCTTGTTTTTCACC
>CM053617.1:26735759-26765863 GCA_028646535.1 Procyon lotor | reverse complement strand
AAATTTTAATTGTAAAAAATTTTTAATTTTAAAGAAAATTTAAAATTTAGTTCCTCGGTCTCACTAGCCACATTTTAAGTGCCCAACAGCCACATGTGCCTATCATACTGAACAGTGTAGATATGGAACAGTTCCATCGCCCTTTTGCTCTAGATGCATTATAAATCTTAAAAACCCAAAGAATTCTTAGCTTGCAGCCAGTATCAGATCATCAAAGTGCCATAATTAAATTTAAAAATACACTGCTCCTTTAATTAAAACAACAGAAGGAAACACTCTCACTGATGAGTAGAGAGCTTTTATAATAATAGATTTGTCTCATCACAATGAAAAATTTAAATGCAGCAAAATTCTCATCTATCTCTGGTTGCCAAAATTAATATGCTATGCAGAGGGCAATGCATACTTGGAATCGCATGAATCCTCTCTCCGGACAGATAAGATTTTTGGTTAATGGTCATTTAGGGAGCTAATTTTTATATAATCCTTAATGTCCTAGGCTGAGGAGAGTGTGCAAACAGCTAGGAAATGTTCAACCCAGGGATTTCAAAATGTATGCATACAAAACCAAAACATCTAAATCTTCTAAGAGCTCAAAATTTAAAGATAGGAGAAAGGGTGCCATGAATACATTAAGAAATTATGTAAATTAGAACAAAGGAAGCCTCTATCTAGGTGGAGCACACACCTCCCCCTCCTCACTAAATGCCAACATGCCTTAATGGATAAAACACACATATAGGGAGTTAAAGTAAAGGGATCTTCTATTTCTTTTACAGAGTTCCAGGACATTGAGACTTCAAGGTAAAGTCCCAGGCAGCAATGTTAGAGCTCTAGAATAAAAAAGATTCTCCCCCACAGTGAAGCAATGAGAGGGATAATAAGTGTGCAATGAAAAATAAATCAAAACCCAGATGGATAACGATGTACAGAAGGGGAAGCCGGGGGGTAAAACACAAGATAACTTATCCAGGAGTGTCAAGGTCTAAAACAATGCACTGGAATCTGAATTTCACACATTTTTAAAGTATTTGCCATGTGCTCATTGGGTTGTCCAGTAAGTTAAGGTTTAATTGCCCAAGGTCACTCATCAGTTCTTACCTGAGATGTGCTCTACCTGAAGGACCAACCCCGAGGGTCACAAACAACTTTACTTTGTTTTCAGCTCAGTTCTATGCTATATCCTAAGGCCTATGACATTCTACTACTGTAAAGGTCAAAGGAAACACATCCCTAAAATATTGCCAGAAGGACAGCTAGAAATGTAAGTGGTGACCAACAACTGGGAGCTTAAGTGATGTCAACTTTTAACTTTGATCTCACCTTTTCCTCTCCACACTATCTCCTGGTCCTCAAACCGTGATCATCCTTTTATATCTGACTTCAATATCCTTGAAAAGCTATTTAACATCATGAAATCAAACTGCATTTTCTCCTTTGGGAACAGACATGTTGTTTGACAAGACAGGAAATCCTTAGACCATGATGGGTAGAACCATATTAGATTCACATACTGACCTTGACTTTACTGGAAATTTTCAAGTGGTGAAAATTTCATCAAGGTAAGAGAGGAACAAATGAGACACATTTTTCCCTCCACTTTACACATTCATTATTTCAATTCTGTTGCCAACTGTTTGTAATCTTTTTATAAACTCTCAGGAACTCAAGAGAAAACAGTGCATGAGTCACTCTCCCAAGAGCATATAAATGATGAAAAATATATTAACATGCGCACACTATCATTCATTGAAACGTTATTTAGCTGTTTTTAATAAAAACCCATATGATCATCAAAAGTATATTTTAAGCATGTTACAGATTCTAGCACAGATTTCTTAAAATTCAGAAGAAAGTATGTGGACCAAAAGAGCATTAATATATCAACCTTCAGAAAAGAACCTTAAAAGGTTTAAAAATATAAAAAAAAAAAAAAAAGTTAAGACTTAAAATATTAAAAACAAAATGTTTTAACTAAAATTTAACAGATTTTAAAAATTTCTTCACAGAAAAGAAGAAATTAACATTAGCGAAGAAATTAACTTTTTAAACAAAGACAATTTTTTAAAGTAAGCAATCTTACAAAATGTTTATCTAACAGACTCCAGGCATTCTGGCTACAGAATCTCTATTGACATGCCTAAAAAACCACAAATTACTATGAAATAGGTCTGGAAACATGTGGCCCACGCAGAAAAGGTCTTTAACAAAGAAAGAATTCTTCCTAAATTACGTCGGTACTCACGAGGTGGGACAACTGGTTATAGATGCACAGCGTTAGTCACATACTAAGTAATGCCTTTACTAATAAGAGAATATGTCCAAATAGCACATTTCTCTCTCTCTCTCTTTTTTTTTTTCCCCACAAAACTTAATCATCACAGGCTAGAACTGAGAGGCACAGGGACTAGTTCCAAGATACCAGATGAGAGGATGGCTAAAGAATGAAATTATCACTAAATATTAACTAAAAGTCAAACATGCAAGAAAATATAAAATATGCATCACAGTTTTAGGATGAGGTTAAGGAAAAGCGGCAGCGAGCAAGGTTCCTATTAACAGTAAGAGAAGTAAGAGGAATCTCTGTTCAGACCAGGAAGGGAGGACCGCAGAGGAAAATCTTGGAGTAAGAGTCAGAGCTCTGGGCTCTAAGTGAAGTGAAGAGAAGGATCCTCCATACTCAAGGCCCAGCAGCCACATCCAGCCCAGGCTTCAGCTTCAGGTAGAGGGCTGGAGAAGGGAAAAAAGGTTCTTTCTGATCCTATTCTCCCAGCCATGTCACCCACGAAGGGTCTACATCAGGACTGCTTTCAAGGTCAACCTCAGCAGGAAGCCTGGCTTCAGGAGGACCTCTGGTGTCTAACAGTCTACCCCCCCCCAAGAGTGTGCTAGCAAGCACATGCCTGAAACACAGGGCTCAGCACGTATACCTGCCCGAGATAACATACAATCCTTCTCAGTATAATCAGTCAATTAATCAAAAGTATTAGAGAATCAATTCCAGGCTCCTGCGAACAAAGCCCCCCCCTGGAGTTGGGGAACATTGCAGCCCCAAGAAACCCAGTCAAAATCCCACATGCACTAAGCAGCAAGGGAGTCCTACTTCCAATCTGCTCCATGGATTCAGAGCCCTTGTTTCTCATTGTAAATTATTAAAATATTATTTAATAGTTTAGTCATGGTTTTGTATAATTTATACTTAAGTTAACTATCCTCTATTACTAAATTATTACTTTTTCAGTCTTTGTAAGCCTCGCAAAGTTGGCTCCATCCTCAAGAGATGACACATTTACCAAAGAGAACAGCACAGTACTAAGGTGACCACCATCCTGGTGTTCCTAGACTGTGCGGGTTACAGCATCGAAAGTCCTGCATCCCAGCAAATCTCTCAGTCTCAGGCAAACCAGGACACCCATCACCCCAGATAAGATCCAGAAGTTGCTAACGACACCAAGAAAATTTTGCCCTGAGAAGAGTAGACGCTATGTAGACTGAAACAAACTCACTCACACCATCTTCTCCTGTGCATTCTAACCGAAAAGGACTGGAAAGCTAAATTCTTGACCTCCCTGACTACCTGCAGCTAGGAGATGGCCATGTGACTCTGCTCAGGATAAGGAAATAAAAGCAGAAGCCCCTGGTGTGAAGGGGACTGACTCATTTCCTGAGTAAGAAGGAAAAGCCTCACCAGAAGAAAGCTTTTGCTGTTATCCTTGGCCCATTCCTTCTGGTCCCCGGTGGAACGAAGAAGTGATGCCTACACACAAAGAAGCTACTCTGTGAGAAGGGTGCTTGGGTGGCTCAGCTGGTTAAGCATCTGCCTTCAGCTCAGGTCTTGATCCCAGGGACCTGGGATTCAGTCCTGCATCAGGCTCCCTGCTCAGCGGGGGAGTTTGCTTTTCCCCGCTCTCCCTCTCTGTTTCTCTCTCTCAAATAAATAAATAAAATCTTAAAAAAAAAAAAAAAAAAAAAAAGAATTTGCTCTGTAAGAATGAGGTGAGCATGAGAAAAACCTCTATGCTAAAGATGGTGAAGCAGAGACATGCAAAGGCCCTGGGGTCTGGATGGCACTGTGGCACAAAAGCAGCTGGCTGTGCCAGCCTCAGAGTTCCTCCCCACAACTGCTGCAAGAGACAAGGAACTCCCACATATTCAAGCTCTACTGAAGTTCCCCATTATTTCAGGTGAACATATCCCTAACTTATATTAATTGTGAGAATTCTTAAGAGTCAGCAGGCCACTCTGGCCTTAAAGGTACTCATAGGAAACAAAAAAAACCTAACAGCAGGTATGTATATTTTACCAAGGAAAACAATGGGGTAAAAAAAGGATCAGGGATGAATAAGGCTTGGGTCAGACACGGGGTAGGGATGTTTGCTGGGTATAGAGCTGGGTAGTTTTCTAAAAGCTGAAAGGTGTATAGTTTGTTTTCCATGGTCAGGAAACAGGTGTGAATGTCAACACTACAACCACAAAACAGCCCCTTCAAAATGTCATGTAGTTTTCTTGGAGATATTCTGGTTTGAAAATCATCAAATGCTTTTTCTCTTGAAGCTTGACAGACACTAATCTTTCCACTTTGCAGATGAGAAGACTGTGACCTCAGGGTAAAGTAAAAGGCCCAAAGGCACAGAGTTTAAAGGTGGAGGAGCCAGTATCCAAATGTACCATTAGCCCAAAGACTCCCGCTGCCTCTGGCCCAGGGATGCGGGCCATGGACTAGAATGCCCGGAAAGGCGCACCGCTCTGCCTAAATGAAGAGAGAATCCGTGTAGGCTACATACAGGCACATATGACTTCATCATGATTTCTTAAAAAAAAAAAAAAGCTTTTTAGACAAGTTTGTATTGCAAAGAGGCTTTACTCTTAAAGACTTAAAGATCTATATGTTTTAGATAATGAGGTATCATGTGGCTAAAAGTAAAATTTCTGTTAAGATATTTACTAATACAGAAGGTGGCTAGTTAGCTCGGTTAGCATGTGGCAGGAAAAGCAACATCGTGGGTTCGATCCTTGGAACAGGCCAAGAGAGAAGCAATGTTCATATTTAATAAAAATTAATTTAAAAAAGGTATCTACCAATACGATTATTACTTAAAGGGAACCAAATGAGAAGTAGAATGGCTCAGAATACACAGTAATAGCGAACAGGCCCCCTTCCTCGGCTACTCCTTGAATGTCGGTCTTGCTGGAGACGGGTTCTCTCCTCCGCAACCATCAGCCCTCACAGACTCCCGGCTCTCCTCCCACACGATTCAGTCAGAAATGTCTCTCCGTTTTGATCCATCCTCCCAACCCACACAGATGCTGCTCTATAGCGGTTCTCCCTTACCTCACTTAGCATCTCAATCCCCCCTCCCCGAATCCACGTTAAACGCTTCTACCTGTTTTGTACCTAAAACATAAATCTTTCCTCCTCTGCTTAAAAGCCTACTTACAGAATAAGGTCCAGTTTTTTTTTTTTTCCCCTGGACCCAACTCTACCATCTTCACAGCTTCATCTCCCACACACTTTTCTGAGCCACACTCGGTCCGGCAGTCCGCTACTTACCATTGCTCATCCCTGCAGTCTGGATCACACCTCCAAAAAACTCTGAGCTTGCTGTTCCCTCTGCCCAGAACACCCTCCCACTTTGGGGCTATCTGGTGCACTCTGATACTAACTTGCAACCTCAAAGTTTCTCCCTCTGCAAAGGCCTTCCCTGCATAACAAAATTCTCCGCCTTCCTGCTCTCAAGGTAATTCGTTCACAAACCCCGGCACTCACTCAGCACACGACATCAGCATTGGCTGCATGGCTAGTTACTGACCACCCACCCTACAAGACCCTAGCCGAACACTCTACTATACCCATACTAAATAGGTGCTCAGTGAATAAATATGGAGTATGATTGTAAGTGAACCCCATGAATCCTTGAGTTTCTTTTTTTTTTTTTTTTTTTTTTTTAAAGATTTTATTTATTTGACAGAGAGAAACACAGCGAGAGAGGGAACACAAGCAGAGGGAATGGTAGCGGGAGAAGCAGGCTTCCCGCAGAGCGGAGAGCCCGATGCGGGGCTCGATCCCAGGACCCTGGGATCTGACCTGGGCCGAAGGCAGCCGCCTAACGACTGAGCCACCCAGGCGCCCAATCCTTGAGTTTCTTAAGGGAAAGAATTCTCTTTACTCATTTCCATATTCCTAACACAGCAAATCTGAGATGCCCAATGTTTGCTAAACTTAATATCATCAAAACCCCTTACAAAAATGTCTCCATTGGGGCACCTGGCTAGTTCAGTCTGTTGGGTGTGAGACTCTTGACCTCAGGGTCATGAGTTCGAACCCCATGTTGGGCATGGAGCCTAATTAAAATTGAATGAATGAATGAATGAATGAATGAATAAATAAATAAATAAATAAATAAAATGCCTCCACTGAATAAGGATTGAATGTCATCCCTTTCTGTGAACTGAGAAATAGCATCATTAGAAGGAACTTCGTTACAATACATGTATTTCGAACTTATCTGAAATTTTCCTTTTTATATAAACAGCATGCATTATTTTTGCAATCAGGTGTTTCCCTTTTGGGGAAGAGGAGAGAGAAGAGTGGGAAGAAAGACTGTCAGTGGTATTACTCATTGTTGACTATATAGGATTAGAATCCAAAATAAATTGCCCTTAAACTCAGAAAAAGCAGGGAAAAATTCTCTCTTCTCATCTTAAAAACCACATCATTCTCTTTTCTCCTTAGCTTCTAGGATATTTAGAACTAAATTATTCATTCTAGACACAGTGTTTATCTGTTCTTTCATCTTAATTATTTTTGATGCTTTGAAAAACAGATTAGTATACCAAATGTATTTTAATAACCTTAGTGACCTAAAATCCTTTTGGGGATGCTAACAAAGTATAACCACCATGTAACAGCTGAAATTAGGCAGAGCCACTTAATGCAGCTTGATCAAAACTGCAGTAAAGCCTTGAAAAAGATTATCCCTGAGATCTTGGCAAAATCATCCCCCCTTCTTTAAATTATTTCAATGCATTTTAACTAGCTTTTTCATTTTAATTGGGACCTTTAAACCATTACATATTTAGGCATTATTTAAAAATCTTAGCATTTTGTACAGCACTTGACTTGCCACACTGACACACAAAACCTTAGCTTTACATTATTCTGTTCCCAGAAACCCTTGTGGTTGGCTTCATTCTGCCTTGGAATAAAAGGTCTTGCTTAATTGAGAAATAATTCTGTCTGATAACTACAAGAGCAGTAACTCCTCAAAATAAAGTCTGTCTTGGTACTTAAGAGATGCCTACAAAATAGTACTACAAAAACAAAACAAAACAAGTCTTTGTGTGACAAAGAAAGAACATGTATACAGATCTTCCATATTCTCTACCTAACAGAGCAGACCTACTCCTAAGAAGTTGAAGCTTATTTCCTTTCTACTGTGATAGCAGAAACATGGGAAACACATTTACATTTTCAGAGCAATGTTGACATGAAGTTGCAAGTGTAAATATTTGTTCCCTTTTGGTTTATAAATTTCACGATGATAAAATTCTGTGTATAGAGCCACTAATTAAAAAGGAATCTATTTGCCTAGTAGGATGCTTGAGGTCGTATGTTTATTTGCAATGAATGAAATGGTGCACACTAGTAAGGAATGGGAATTAGAATTTTGAACTCTACTGGTTTAACAAGTTCCTCCTGGGAAGGAAAAGAGAGCTCTCATTTGTCAATTCTAAGGAAGGTCCTTCAGACGATAATTTGTGTGAAGATGTAGCAGTATAGTTAAAATTACTATCTCCCCCTGACCTTGAAAGTAACAAAGGATGATATGTGATGAAGAAACAGCAAATTAAGTGTTTTAGAAAAAGGAGACCATTCTCCATTACTTTGATCTTTAGGGTCACTTACTATCGCCACTTAATGGCAATCTAGTAATAAGGTCCCCTCACTGTTCAAGATTGCTTTAATATGCTACTCAGGGAACCAGCTAAACAAAATTCATTATCACAGAACACACTCAGATGAATAGCTAGCACTACTATCTTTCCTCTCTACTAATCTGGAATCTAGACCTTAAGCCCGAATTGATTCCTTATAATAAGGACCATTGCCACAAACAACTCACAGCGACTGAGTTCTTACTATATGCCAGGGACCGTTTGGAGCCTCTCTGTGTATTAACTAATTTAATTTACCGAACAGCTCTTTGAAATGAGTACTATTATCACCAATTTATTTTTTATTATTATTTTTTTAATCACCTATTAAATAAGACATTTCAAAACTAAAAGCACGTGTATCTTACCCAGAGGAGTGAGTTCTCGAGGTAAGTAACCTCCCTTACTGCTAGTAGGTCCAGAGCTCAAAAGCAGGGAGTCAACTCTACATAAACTGATATTCAGCCTTCTCCCCTCTCCCCTCCACAAAACACTTCCTAGGCTCCCACTCGACTTTCCTTTGTCACTGGTGCTCCTTTCCCTTATACCTGTCCTGGGAATTTGGCTTCAGGCCTCTGCTCTTCTGACCTGATTACTCAGGTAAGCTGAGTAATCGGGCCCATTCCAGCTACACATTCGTGGGTCTCAAATTTGTATTTCTCGTTCACACCTCTTACCCAAGGTCCTGGCCATCAAACTGACCACACTGAGTCCCTATATGGATGTCCAAGTGGCCTCTCAACTTCGTGGCCGGATACAGAACTATAGATTTCTTTTTTCTCTCAATCACCTTTCTACATCAGCCTCCAGCCCTCCCCTACCAGTAAACAGCACCATTTTCTACCCAGATCCATCCTTAAGTCCTTCCCTCTACACCCTACATCCAACCCACTATTAAGTCCTGTTGGCTTTACCTCCAAAAAATATCTTAAATCTGACCTCCTCTCCCTCCACTCTCCCCGGATGCCTACACTATAGTTTCAAGGGCCATCCTTCTGTCCTTCTAACACCCGTGTGGCTTAGTTTCAACTCATGCTTCTGCCCTGGGCTCTGCTTCT
This sequence comes from Procyon lotor, assembly GCA_028646535.1. Taxonomy (NCBI): domain Eukaryota; kingdom Metazoa; phylum Chordata; class Mammalia; order Carnivora; family Procyonidae; genus Procyon; species Procyon lotor. The sequence continues at coordinate 26,756,870 of CM053617.1, read as the reverse complement.
GCCTGAGATACTCTTCCCTGAGGCAAAGCTGTATCTGCAGTTACACTCCGGTCTGAACTCAAGCATCACCTTCCCAGACCAGTCCTACTGAATCCTCAAGAGCACATATCACTTAATACAGCAGAAGGAATGTTACGGTTTTACTTGGTAACATGTTTAACTGTAAGCTCCTTGAGGGCCATGTCTGTCCTGCTCACTCCTACTGCCGAACAATGCCTGGCACACAGCAAGCACTCAATATTTGTTGACTTTAAGACCGAAAGTAAAGGATAACTACGAAGTCAACTAAGAAAACACTGACTTATAGCCCATCAATCATTAAAGAAATAAACAACACAAGACAGCCAACAGGAGCCACCCAAGTGAGTTTGTCTTTTGCTTTCTTATTCCCATGGGAACTGCAAGCCCTCTGTTTACAACAGTCCTCTGCATGGCTTTCCAACTTTTGACTGTAACTCAAAAGTAAAAAATACATTTTTTCTGATGACCTATATATACACGTACATATTTAACTAAAACAAGTTCCATGAGACCTTACTTATCCTTTCTTACAGGGGACATGCTGTTTATTCAGTTTGTTTGTTTGTTTCTTTAATAATAAAGGAGTCATTCACTACACTTCCAATTTCACAACCAATCAATGGGAAAGAATTCAGCTGGAAGAGCACTAATCCTGTGCTTGTATTTGGGTTTTCTGGGTAAAGAAAGTAAATTTTCTTAAAAATTTTTAGAAAAAGTACATTTTCTGCCTTATCCCCTGACTTCATATGAGTTACTTCTCCTCCCTGAGCCTCCCCTCACCTGTGAAATAAATCCCTGTGGTAACTCCTCACAGAGGGGCTGAGTGGAGTAAAACAGATTGGGGGATGAGAGCTCCCAGAATTCAGTCCATAGCCATCAGGGAGCCCCAAGGGGCATGTCCCCTTCTTCCCGTTGGCCACCGCATCCACTCCGTCAGCAAGCTCTGTCAGTTCCATCTCCAAAACACATTTCTGATCTGACCTCCTCTCCCCCTCTCCACTGTGACACCCCAACACATGCAGCCATCATCCCAACAACCTCCTGTTTGTCGGCCTGCCTGTCTCTCTCGCCCCCATAACTTCTCCCACACACGGCAGCCTCAGTGATAAAAACCTTCAACCCTACAGAAAAGTTGCAAGAATGGTACAAGAAACACACATATGCCCTTAACAATTTGCCACCTTTGATTCCTCCTGTTTTATCCTGAACCATTTGAGAATAAGCTGCAAAGATCATGACCCTTTACCCCTCTTGAGAATAAGGACATTCTCTTCATAACCACAATGGATTATCAAATTCAGGAAATTTAATATCAATATAACACTATTATCTAATATTTGGTGCACAGTCAAATTCTGCCATTTGTCCTTTAAAGCAACTTTTTTTTGCCAATCCAGAAACGCACATTTCATGTAATTGTCATGTCTCTCGGTGACGTTAAAAACACAAACTGGCCTGTATTGTTCCCCAGCTTTACACACTCTGCTGCCCTTCCGAGGGTCTCTCTGCTTCAGTCACATGAGACGCCTTTTTCTTCCTCAAACGTAAGTACTGAAGCCTTCCCTCCCGGAGCTCATCGGCTCTTCCCACAGCTGACCCCTTCTCATCCTTTCATCTCTCTTCAGGAACTTTCCAGAGCATGATGTCTACAGCCTCACGCCTTGGTTTTTCTCTCTCCCTTGGCTCACGATTTCCTTCATGTCACTTACCACAACACAGTCTGTAGTTACCTTGTTGGTTTATTTGCTTATTGTCACCTTTCTATATATTTAGAATATAAATTCCATGAAAGCAGGGGTGTCTCCGAGAACAGCGCTTGGCTCAGAGTATGCACTCAATAAATGTTTTCTGAATGAACAGAGGAAAGAATTAATAAATAAACTGCTAAAAAAGAGAAGTGGCCATATGTCAATGACAACCCTGGGTAAGACTGCGCCCTGAAAGGGACGAGCCAGCAAGACCCCTTCTCCCCCACAGGAAGGACAAACAGCACAGCACGCAGTCACGCCTGGGGAGCAGTCAACATTAACACCCACCCTAAGGCGAGCACTGTGAAGGTTACCTAGATAAGTAAGACCAAGATGGTTTAGCGCCCCAGAAAAGGAGGTTTACAGGGCTGGAGAGATACTCATCTCTCCAACATCTCTCCGTACTCATCCTCAGCTTGGAAGGAAAGCCCACAGTGGTATTTAAAAAAAAAGGGGGGGGGGCGGGGGGACTAGTTCTGCGGTCAGAAGGTGGGGGCTGACTCTTATATGTGTGATCCTAACTCTCTGAGCCTCAATTTCTTCATATGTGAAGTGAGGACAATGTCCACTCCGCGGTCCATCTGAGAGGAGAGGGTGCTACAAGGACAGCGAGTGGCAGGCCCTTTTAGCCTAAAAGGAAAATAGGCTCCTGAACAGAAGTGAGGAGGAAATAAATTATCCTTTGTTAAAAGTAACCTAAAGGAGGGAGCTGGGTGGCTCAGCTGGTTAAGCGTCTGACTCTTGGTTTCACTCAGGTCATGATCTCAGGGTTGTGAGATGGAGTCCTGCATTGGGCTCCACCTGCCTAAGATCCTCTCTCTCCCTCTGCACCTCCCCAAACCCCACCCCGCTCACAGGTGCTCCCTCTCCCTCCCTCTCTCTTTCTCTCTTTAAAAAAAAAAAAAAAAGAGCAACCTAAACACCTATCATAATGAGCACTGGGTAATACACAGAACTGTTGGAATCACTACACTGTACACCTGAAACTGATAAAACGCTGTATGTTAAATATTTAACTGGAATTATAATAAAAAACTTAAAATACACACACACACACCAAAAAAAAAAAAAAAAAAAAAAAAAAACCACCACCCACCAAGGAAAGTAAAATGTCCAGGATTGTATCGGGCATACAGGTACTCAGTAGTTCCCTTCTCCCTCCTATTCAGCGCTATTTGGACCCAGAGCAGAGAGCTGTTCCAAATACACAAGCAGACAATAACATCCTAAAGACAAAAGCTGCTTCTGGGCACAGGGGCTCCCAACCTCACAACACTTCAGTAGAGGCTACATGACCATTTGTGAGGGCTGTGCAGAAGCAATTCAAGCATCGGTTCAGTTACACGGCCCATAAGGTCTCTTTCAACTCTGAGATTCTATAAAAATTGAATCAAGTATGTTCCTGTGGTAGGCAGCGTGGATAATAAAAACAAGTTCAATACATAGTCTCTATCCACAGAAAAAGCATTTGACAAATTACAACATCCACTCATGATAAAAACCCTCAACAAAGTAGGCTTAGAGGAAACATACCTCAACGTAATCAAGGCCATCTATGAAAAACCCACAGCTAACATCATCCTTAATGGGGAAAAACTGAGAGCTTTATCCCGAAGGTCAGGAATAAGACAAAGATGTACACTCTCAACCCATTTATTCAACAGCATACTGGAAGTCCTTAGCCCCAGCTATCAGACAACAAAATTAAATAAAAAGCACCCAAATCAGTAAGGAAGAAGTAAACTATCTGCAGATGAAATGATACTATGGACCCACCACTATAATACCCACCAAAATACTGTTAGAGCTGAAAAACAAATTCAGTAAAGTCACAGGATACAAAATCAATCTACAGAAATTTGTTGCATTTCTATAGACCAATAATAAGAGAGCAAGAAGAGAAATTAAGAGGAAAAACCCATTTACAACTGCACCAAAAATAGGTCAAAGATCTATACTCTGAAAACTATAAAACATTGATGAAAGAAATTGAAGACAACACAAAGAAATGGAAAGACATTCCATGCTCATGGACTGGAAGAACAAATATTGTTAAAATGTTCATACTACCCAAAGCAATCTACAGATTTAATGTGATCCCTATCAAATACCAAAAGCATTTTTCACAGAATCCTAAAATTTGCATGGAACACAAAAGACCTGGAATAGCAAAACAACCTTGAAAAAGAGAAGCAAGCTAGAGGCGTCTCAATTCCAGACTTCAAGTTATACTACAAAGCTGCAGTAATCAAAACAGTATGGTACTGGCTCAAAAAGATGCATAAATCAATGGAAAAGACTAGAAAACCCAGAAATAAACTCACAATTATATGGCCAATTAATCTCCAACAAAGCAGGAAAGAATATCTAATGGGAAAAGACAGGCCCTTTTGCTAAGAAAACTGACAGCTACAAACAAAAGAATGAAACTGGAGCACTTTTTTATACCATTGACAAAAATAGTTCAAAATGATTAAAGAACTAAATATGAGACCTAAAACCACAAAAATCCTAGAAGAGAGTACAATAGTTCAAAATGATTAAAGAGCTAAATGTGAGACCTAAAACCATAAAAATCCTAGAAGAGTACAGGCAGTACCTTCTCTAATATCAGCCATAGCAACTTTTTTCTAGATAGGTGTCCTGAGACAAGGGAAACAAAAGCAAAAATAAAATATTGAGACTTCATTGAAATAAAAAGCTTCTGCATAGCAAAGGAAACTATCAACAACCGAAGGTAATTAAAAGGCAACTTACTGAATGGGAGAAGGTATTTGCAAATGACATATCTGACAAAGGGTTAGTATTCAAAATATGTAAAGAACTGATACAACTCAATACCCAAGAAACAAATAATCCTATTAAAAATTGGGCAAAAGACACGAACAGACATTTCTCCAAAGAAGATGGCCTGCAGACACATGAAAAAAAACTCATCATCACTTATCATCAATAATGCAAATCAAAACTACAATGAGGTTCACCTCACACCTGTCAGAATGGCTAAAATCAAAAACACAGGAAACAACAGATGTTGGCAAGAATGTGGAGAAAAAGGAACCCTCTTGCACTGTTAGTGTTAGGGGTTAGTTAGGAATGCAAATTGATGTAGCCATTCTGGAATACAGTATGGAGGTCCCTCAAGAAGTTAAAAAGAGAGCTGCTCTATGACCCAGCAATCACACTATATAAAAACACTGGTAACACAAAAATACTAAGAATACAAAAAAACTAATTCAAAGGGGTATATGCACCCTGTGTTTATAGCAGCATTATATACAATAGCCAAGATATGGAAGCAGCCCAAGTGTCCATCAAATGATGAATGGATAAAGAAGTGACTGATATACATATATATATATATGTATGTAATGGCAAGATATTATTTTTTATGGCTAAATAATATTCCATATATATATGTGTGTATATATGTGCAAAGGTAGAGTACTGTGCTAAGTGAAATAAGTCAGTCAGAGAAAGACAAATACCATATGATTTCACTCATATGTGTAATGTAAGAAACAAAAGAGCGAAGGGGGGAAAAAAGAGACAGGCAGGCAGAAAGACAGAAAAACCAACAAACAGACCCTAAACTATAGAGAAGAAACTGATAGTTACCAGAGAAGAGGTGGCTGGGAGAGATAGGTAAATTGGTGAAAGGGATTAAGGAGAGCACTTGTCATGATACGCATCAGTGACTAAAATAAAAACCTTTAAAAAATTAAATTAGGGGCGCCTGGGTGGCTCAGTTGTTAAGCGTCTGCCTTCGGCTCAGGTCATGATCCCAGAGTCCTGGGATCGAGCCCCGCATCGGGCTCTCTGCTCTGCAGGAAGCCTGCTTCTCCCGCTACCATTCCCTCTGCTTGTGTTCCCTCTCTCGCTGTGTTGCTCTGTGTCAAATAAATAAAATCTTTAAAAAAAAAAAAATTAAATTAAAAAAAAGAAAAAGACAGTCTCCCTCTCCAAGGCGCTTACAACCAGCCTAGCCCGTCAAGGCCCACAGAACTGAGGAGTTACAGACAGTACTAATGAGGAAGACAGACAATAAAGACCATAATGCTACAATGGTTCAGAGGAGGAGAAATTACTAGCGGCAAGAAGACTGTCAAAGAAGAGGTGAAAAAGTTCTCACCACAAGAAAAAAAATTCTCTAACTACATATGGTGACAGCTGCTAACTAGATTTGCTGCAGTGACCGTTTCACAATATACACAAATATCCCATCGTTATGTCTACACCTGAAACTAACGTAATGCTGTATGCCAGTTACACCTCAATTAAGAGAAAAAAGGCAGCAACAGCAGAGGCGGCACGTTCTGGCCACGTAGCACGTGGCTGGCTGAGTGGTGTAGCGTCTGCTAATTAATCTTAGCGGAGCTCTCCTTCTTGTGTGGCTGCTGGCCTCAGCCTGACACATGCAGCCATGCACGGACCCCGCCAGCGCAGGAGGCCTGTCTACCTACTGGTTTAATGTTCGGCACGGGTTCCAGGGCTTGTGGTTACTCGGCACTCTGCCATACGGATCATGACATGGGACAGCACGAAGGAGAGGGGAAGGGCTGGGGAAGAATCCGCGGGGCACAGAAGGGTGAGCTTACAGAAGAAATAAGCAGGCCTCGGCAGCAGAGGGTATGTGGCACAAAGCTTGCAGAACTCAAGTGAATGGGGGACTGAAATTAACTCCTGTTTCCACCTGCTCTCCAAAGACTCAAAGGCTGATCTTCCACCCCCCAATTCAAAACTATTCTTTCAAAAGTCAAATATTAAATGTGACTTTGTTTTGACTCTTCCTATTTTTTTTTTCCATCTGCAGATAAAAAGCTAGTAAGCTTTTTATAATTTCAGGCAGTTGGCTTTCTTACACACCTGAAGTATCGGATTCATTTTAGACCTTCCTAATAATCACTATGTACCCCACAGGGTTATGTGTAACACAATCTTTTCTTTCAGCCGAATTCTAGTCTATCTGACAAATCCTAATGTCTTTTATACTACAAACATTTGCAATTGTTTAATTTGTTTCATTAGCTCATAAAAGTGTTTCACAGGAGAGAAATAGCAATTAAAATAATCTCTTTCAATAGATAATTTAAGTTCAAACAAGCAAAATGAAAATGAAGAGATCAAATGGATCTATTTGAAATTAGCTGGTATCTGACAGGGAGACCCAATGGCCATCATTAAATAGATTCTTGCTACTGCTCATCATAGATCAAGATACCAAGCAGCCTAACGGCATTTCAACTGTGAAATGCAAACCAACGTCTGCCATTCCAATAATTCGCCCTTTGGACTTTCAATTTAGGTCTCACATTTAAAATGTCTCTATACGACCTCTAACGCAGGATCAGGAAACATATGACACATGTCTTCTGATCATCCTAAAAACACTCTCCAAAAGCCCTCCAAGTTTGGTGAAAATCTGTCCAACGGTTTTTGGACAGATTGTGTGTCTGTGTGCTGGAGTTAAGACACAAACAGAAACCTAATTTTAGCTAATAAAGAATGTAACTACTTGCATTCATTCAACAGAGGTGAGCAAAGAGATAAGCTCTCTGTGTTTGTGGAGCTATTCCATCTGGAGAGGACGACTGAAGTTAAAAAGTAACGAGACAAATAAATACATAATTATAGACAATAAAAACAGCTAATAAGAAAAAAGTATAGGGCACTTCTTTGGAATTACTAAAGAGACTTCATTTAGATGGGAGGTTCAAAAGATTAGGAAAAGCCTTTTTAAAGAATGACATTTAAAATGGAAAATATTGGCACGCCTAGCTGGCTCAGTCAAAAGAGCACGTGACTCTTGATCTTGGGGTTGCAAGTTCAAGCCCCATGTTGGGTATAGAGATTACTTAAATAAATAAACTCTAGAAATAAAATAAAATGGAAAGTATCCGTGAACTAGTAGTGTTTTTTCAAAAGCAGAAGACAGTTGCAAATATGCTTTAATTACAGTTACGGAAAAGGACATGCACATAGAGAAATCCGGAAGAGAAAACCAAAAACAAAATAGTTGTGTTACGGTGCTAAGATTATGGACAGTGTTCACACTTCAAAAGGGTTTTTAATGTTGTAATATTATTTTTACCACAATTATGACCAACATCAACACAGAATCTGAAACCCCAAAAGATAACTTTTAGTTTGCCTTTAAGCTTGACCAAAAAACTGGCTCTGTGACAAGACTGGTCTTCATTAAAATAACAGTAGGGCAGGGGCGCCTGATTTCAGCTCAGTGGGTAGTCTGCTTGAGATTCTCTCCCTCTCCCTCTGCCCACCCCCCCACCACCTCTCTGATCTTTAAAACAACAACAGTGGGGCAGAAGAGAATATGAGCCTTGGAGGCTAAGAGCCTTGGACTCCAATATGGCCCCGGCACTAATTAGCTATATGATACTGGACAAGTTACTTACCCTCCCTGGGAGGCTGTTTTGTCATCTCTGAGATGGAACCTAATAAGATCTGCCTCATAAAGTTGTTGTGAGGATAGAATGATAGAACATAGAGAGCTCAGTCCAGTGCCCAGCACAGAATATGAGCTTACTAAATGTTGATAGACATTATGATGATCACTCACGTACCAATCCAAATGAAAAAGTGGGCTCTGAATCAAGTCTCCCAGGCCCAACAGATAAGCAGACTAGAGAAATCAGATGGCTCCCCACCAATCACTATTAAATGATTTCTCTCTGACAATAAGTAAATCAATGAGTGGCTGCATTCATTTTCTCTGAGGACACCTACACTGTACCCTGAGTAAAACCAAAAAGATCAGTCCAAGAAAAAATTTTCCTGAAGGAGAAATGAGCCACAAAATGTCTGCAATTTATAAAAACAATTAAGGACGCCTTTATTAAAAATGAAGCCTTCTGGGGCAGCTGACTGGCTGAGTCAGTAGAGTATGCAACTCTTAATCTTGAGGCCATGAGTTCGAGCCTCACATTTACGGAGAGGAGAGGAGAGGAGAGGAGAGGAGAGGAGAGGAGAGGAGAGAAAAAAGAAGCCTCCTGAAACAGTTTCCAGAAACTGAGGTAGACTCCATATAAAAATATGGTAGATTTACACAGCTGGAATTTTCCAAGAAATGACATCACTGAGGCATGTTTTACTTTCCAGACTATTTGTGAAAATAAACCTAAAAAACAACAATTCCATCAGTCTATCACGCATCTTCAAACATACACTCTGCCATTAAATTAGAACGCTTCTAGCATCAAATATTAGGGTATTCTCTTCAACTTAAAACATTAGGTAAAAAAAAATTCTGAAGCATTCAGCCAAACACTCAAAACACCATTACTTTAAGCATTTAGTTAATTGAGCAAAAAGTAAAACCGTTTTTGTTCATTCACTTCCATCAGAACAGAAAACAGTGTCAAAAGAGAAGAAGGCTTTCACTATCGCTTGGTTGAAAACCTGGATTAGACTGACCACCCTTTAAGATGGTCTTTGTGTACTTCAAAACTCAAACCAAGCCACACGGAGCAGCTGCTCACTGACCAACTGGTCTGCAGAATTCAATGAACGACAAAAGGTTACCTTAATTCAATAAGATAATCAGCACACACTTACCCCCACCACCCAGAGTCTAACCATCTGCAAGGCGGCAGAGCCAAATGCCTATAAAACAACTGGCAGCATGCAGACATGTCCTCATGTCCCTCATGTCAATGAAATTTCTCTCTTAGCAACAGCTAAAAAGAAGCTGAACTTTCAGAAAATCAAGATATCATGATCCAACAACTTGTTAGTAAGTTATTTTGAGTGCCACTGAGACTTCCAGGCCAGATGGGTAATATGTTTTATTCAATTGAGTCTTATACTGGGATAACAAAATGTGAGGCAGACTCGGTCTGGATCCCTTCATTGTTCAAGAGGCAAAGCAACCTAGATGCTTCCAAATAACAGCAGGAACAATATAGCAGGAAAGGAGAGAGAGAGAGAGAGAGAGAACGAACAAATCAGCAAAACCCCAACCACAAGAGCAACTTCAGAGCAAGAAACCAGGAACAATTTAGACTGCGAAATCTGACATCTGCCTTTAGCCAGGATACCATTCAGCTAAGCATGCATCTGTAATCATCAAAACTACCAAATAACCATGATGATAATTCCACACACAGGAGCATTATAAACAGAGTTCAATATAGAAGTTCATTTTCTTCCTCACACACTACACTTAAATCAATGGAGGCAGCATTTCCCAAGTATGGTGATGCTTTGAGGTGACCTGAATCACAGAGTGATAAAGCTGTTCCTTTTTCAATTTTCTTTCATACCCTCCCATTAAGTCAAGGAGAAAGTCTCAGTTTGGTGCTAATATGTCTTTAACACCTCTGTAATGTTTGCTAATGTTCCCTTGAGAGAGCAAGGCCTCAGGCTCAAGCCTTGGCAGATAAAAGTATCCAGCCACATTTTAATAAAATTTCTGAAAGTAACTTTTACAGTTACCTTCCATTTATGACAAGCGATGCCTGTTTCCTACTTATGGTAATAATAAAGTTTCCTTTTTGAGTAGATCTATTAAAGTAAAGAAAATGAGGCGATTTAGTTTTTAGTAAATATTCTAATTACATTTTTCCCAAATTTACATATTGAAAAATTTCGAGCCTACTTTTAGAAAAGTTGAAGTAGTACTATCCATGCTTGCACACCCTTCACCCAGATCCACCAAGTAACATTTCTGCATACCTTTATCTACATCTGTATCTCTCCCCAAACAGAAGGATTTGTGCACACACACCTTTGTTATGGTTGTTGAACCACTTAAAAGTAAATTTTATCAGCATGACACTTCACCATTAGCATGACATGTATCGGCATGACACTTCATCACATACAGAAGATGTATCTTAACTTATAAGGACATGATCTCAGATAACCAAAATGCCATTATTATATGAAGAAATCAGTGCCTTAATTTCCCCTAATATTTGGTCCAAATTCAAATTACCTAACTATCCCCAATATCTAGTCCAGAAAATAAGATTCACGGATGGCATTTCATTTGTTATACCTGTTTGGGGGGGGGGGCAATCTGAGAGAAAATATTAAGAATCTAATTAATACAGATAGTATATGGAACTGGCAGAAATTGTGAAGGAGCCACATTTTGGTTTGAAAACAATGAACTGATTAATAGCTGGAGGGAAGCGAGGGGACAAATAATGTAAATAATTAATAAAGAAGGAAAAAAGACCTCTGCTATTAAACTCGTATTGATAGCACACAAAGCTATGAAGGAAAATATGTAACATCGTTTTTTTTTTTTTTTTGCAGGGCCTTGAATGAAGACAAAAGTAAGTCAAAAGAACACTGTCACATCATACAGTTATATGTCAAATTGTGCTTCATTAAAAATTCCAGAGCTGATACATGTTCAAAATAACTAGCTCATCTCTTTTATTGAACAGACACTGTGTTAGGGGCTTAAATACATCATCTCATTAAATCCTAACTGACAGCGCCATGAAGAGTATTTTTTAATTCCTATTTTACAGATGAGATGACTGAAACTCAGGGAGTTTGTATGGGCCACTGTTTTCTTCCTATCACCAGAACTTTCCCAAAAATGCACTCATACATTTCTTATATACCTAAAAAAATAAATTTCAAAAGAACAAAAAACCACCAAAAATAGAAACCTATTTTTTGTTAAAACATATATGCAAATGTATAAATAATAGTTATTTACAACTGCTTTAAAAGGGCTTGGAAAAATACATGCAAATCACTAACTATGGCAGTCTCTGGAAGGCAGTTTTAGGGGAAGAACACGAAGGGCCAATGAAGAACAACTCTTACTTGTTACTTTATACGTTAAAATTTTTGACATTAGGTATTACTTTTGTAACTTCTTAAAAGTCAGAAACTGTAAATTTTAAACTTAAAATGCCCATATTCTTTCAATCATATTATGCTGCCACATGTCTTCAGTGTCATCACCCATTAAGGCATATTTGGTTTTGGGGCACCTGGGTGGCTCGGTTAAGCCTCTCCTGTCAGCTCAGATCATGATCTCAGGGTCCTGGGATCGAGCCCCACATCGGGCTCTCTGCTCATCAGGGAACCTGGATCCCCCCTCTCCCTGCCTGCCTCTCTGCCTACTTGTGATCTCTTTCTATCAAATAAACAAATAAAATCTTAAAAAAAAAAAAAAAAAAAACAAGGCATATTTGGTTTGGATTTAATGGTAAAAATACTTAAATTATAAATTATTATATTATAGTTTGTTACAACCCACAGATTGGGCTACACATTACACCATGCATTGCAATGTATTATATCACAGCTTCGAAAGCCCAGGATGGTGTTTTCTCTCTCCTGCACGATGTTGGACTGACTCCCCTTCCTCTCTCTTTCTCCCCCTCCCTCTCTCTCTCACACACAAATATGCCCATGCACATCTGTGCGCACATGCACACACAAGCAATCTGGCCCCCTAATAGAAGCATAACAAAAGGACTGGCAACAGGGAATAAGCTTACTAATAAGAACCCTTCTTCACTGAATAGACATGTTTATTAAATGCTGGGGGTATATTTATTAAGACTGAAATTTTAAAATATGCCAGGAAAATTTACTACTCGAAGTACTGTCACTCATTAAACTAGTATACCATGAACATGGGGGACTCATACTCTGAGAGCAAGGATGGTTAAATATTAGGAAATTAGTTATTGTAATTAATCATATGAAAGATTAAAGGAGAAAAATCCTATCTCGCTAAAACCTGAAAAGATATTTGATAAAATTAAAAATCCACAGCTGATAAAACTTCTTTAAGTAATAACTACATAAGCCAGCATCATGTTTAATGGGGAGATACTGAAGTACTCCCCCAAAGCATCTTCATCATCACTAGCATTCATTAACATCACAGAAAAAGCCTTATCATGCAAACAGTAATGGCTACCTTAATATCAGAAAACAGATTTTAACATAAAAGTTGTTATTAGGGGCGCCTGGGTGGCTCAGTGGGTTAAAGCCTCTGCCTTCGACTCAGGTCATGATCTCAGGGTCCTGGGATCGAGCCCCGCATTGGGCTCTCTGCTTGGCAGAGAGCCTGCTTCCCCCTCTCTCTCTGCCTAGTTGTGATCTCTCTCTGTCAAATAAATAAATAAAATCTTTTTTAAAAATAAAAATAAATAAAAGTTGTTATTAGAGGGGCGCCTGGAGGGTGCAGTCGGTTAAGTGTCCAACTCTTGGTTTTGAGCCAGACCAAGACTGGCTCAGGTCTTGATCTCAGGGTCGTAAGGTCGAGTCCTGTGTCAGGCTCTGCAGCCAGTGCAGTCCGGGAGTCTCTCTCCCTCTTCCTCTGCCCCTCCCCACCCCCTGCTTTCTCTCTCAATAAATCAATGAATCTTTAAAAAAAAAGCTGTTAACTAGAAAAAAAAAAAAAAGGAAATTGTATAATTATAAAAAGGTCAATAAATGAAGAAAACATAGCAACTATTAATTCATATGCACCTAACAATAGGGTCTCAAAATAGGTTAAGAAAAATGGACAATATTGAAAGAACAATTCAATATTACACTTTCAATAATAATCAAGCAGATCGACAAACAGAAGTTGGAACAGTACTACAAACCAACTAGATCGAACCAACATCTATAGATGTCTCCAGTCAACGACAGCAGAATAGACCTTCTTCTCAAGTGCACATGCAACATTTTTCAGGATAGAACACAAGTGAAGCCATAAAGCAAGCCTCAGTCAACGAAAAGGGGCTGAAATCACACAAACTATGTTCTCTAACCACAATGGAATGAAATTAGAAACCAGTTTTAAAAAAGTAAATTTAGGAAATGCACAGCCCAGCGTAAATCTTTGAGTAACACTAAATGAGAGTGAGGTCACTGGAGAGGCCCGGTGGCAAGGTAGGAGCCAGAGCGTAATAGGCAACAGCTCAAGGCATGCCCAACAAGAAACCCACTCTCTTCCAAATATGTCAGATTTAATACAGCAAGGGTCTCTGACAAATGCACTTCTACATCATTAAAGCCAATAGCTAATCAGTTAAAATAAACTCTTCTCAGAACCCTCAGTTTCACAAAATGATCATAAGAAGTTAGTGAAACAGGCTGGCTGACATATAGGGATAGCTAAGACCTCTAGAACCCCTTTAAGGGGGCAAAGGATTTCAAGGAATTATCTATCCCAGAAATCCTTGGATATGGGAATACTGTACCATGGAGGCCACTTAGATCTTGCTTCCCCCTTCTCCCCCCACATTCCAAAGGAAAACTAGAGACCCCCCCAGGTTAAATAAAGTTAAGTGAAATAAAAGTTGGAAAGTTGATTTAATTAAAATTTTCAAAGGCAAAAGTGAAACTGTATTAAGAGAGATCTGGATTTCTGATAGATATAAAGTTACTATATAATTTTCTAAAGGCATCATAAACTAGTGAGGAAAGTAAGAATTATATGATACTGAAACAATCAGTTCACTATTAAAGCAAACAAAACAAAACTATTAAAGCAAACATCCTTACGCCACTTACCAAAAGAAAAATTACAATTTTAATGATTTAAGTATAAGAGTACTAAAGACAAACAAACAAACAAAAAACTAAGAGGAAATGTTAGTAAATGATTTCTCTCAACTCCTGAGTTGAGAGAAGCTCTAAAAATAACCAAGGAAATTTTTTATTTTTATTCTAATACTTATATTAGAATATAATATTTATAATAAAAATTTATTTTTAGTCTAAAAATAACCAAGGAAAATCACAAAAATTGTTAACAGTATACGGTATACTTCATGGCTCCACCAGAGTAGTATTTGCATACTTACAAAAATTTAAACGCTGAGTACAAATACTGGCCTAAGCAAAAATGAAGGTTCAACCCTAAGATGAAAGGCAATGGGAAAGGGAAGGGAATATGCATACAAGAGACCTTTATCCTTATTTTTCGCTCAGCAAGAAGTCAACAGAAAATGTCTAAAATTGAAACTTAAGATACAGCATTGTAAGAATGTTGTTTAAAAATACAGAGCTCTACCTTCCAGAAGAAATGACTAAATAGGGTTGAAAAAGTTGAAGAGGGCTGCGTCCAGGGTACAGGAAAAAGTACAGGGAGATAATCACAATACAGTTATTGAACAATGACCATTAAAACACAAAACATGTTCGCGTTATTCACAATCAAAGAAACGCAAAGGAAAGGAACTCTTCCCTTCATCACATTAGCAAGATAAAAAGGGGGACTAGGAAGCCAAGTGGACACCCAAAGTTGCTCATACTCTGCCTACATTTTGATAATATGTTCCAAAGTCTTAGAAGCAAAATTCATGTTAATGCCCCAGTATACCTCCTCCAGTAACCTATCCTATGGGAAACAATTACCTCTGTATACACAAACTTTTAGTAGCAGTATTATCTGTAACAGCAAAACAGTTAGGAACATCCTACATGTTGAAAAACAAAGTCAGAGGAAATACTATCAGCCATTTCAAGTCACACTGCAAAGGATAAGCAACAATACAGAAAAAGGCTCACAACAGATTTTAAATGTAGGAAGCAACATATAAATATAGCTAAGACAGTCCTCTTTTTATTTAAATATAACAAATATACACGTGTAGGGAGGCAGAAAAAAGGGTAGAAGAACATACAAAGTTTTTAATAGTTATCTTTGGAGTGAAATCTGCAGTCATGGTGCATCACCCCTGAACCTTTCTGTATTTTCCAAAGTTTATCCAGTGAACATGTGTTACTCTGAGAACGTACTCTTTTCTGACTGTTTAACTAAAGAGAAGCAGGGAACCAACAACACAGAAATGTGGATTTTAGCCACTCATGGCCTACTAGAGTAGAGCAAGTGTCCAACAAGGAAGAAGGTCTTCGTTAGAAGATGGTAAGACACCAATTTACACTTTTCCCTTAAGAACAGAAGGACCACTGCCCCTTCCACAACCTGGACTCCGCTCAGCGGCCCTTTCTATCATGGCCTAGGAAAAGCTCACTACCTCTCTGTCTAGGGGCTGTGCGGTTGGAGCAAACAACCCCCATTCAGTCTGTGCGATTATCTCCATTTGTCAGCTGAGGAAACTGAGGCACAGACCGGACTTGACCAACAGAAAAGTCAGGATCTGAACTAAGCATTCTGGCTCCAGAGCCTTTTTCTTTACAGTTACCTGTAAGATCCCTTTCAGCAGAAACCAGGGCCTCACCCAATTAATACATCAGACGGTTTCCTCAACCACCTGAATAGACTCTAGCACATCTATAAAAGAAAGCTAGCCTTGAGTAGCCCCAAACTTTTGCTGCACACTGGCATTACATGGCGCTTTTCAAGAAGTTCTAATGCCTGGCTCCCACCCTCAACATTGATTAAGCAGGTGTGGGGTGTGATCTGGGATTCACAATTTTTAAATGCTCCTCAGATGATTCGAATGTGCAGCTAACTCTGGGAACCACTGGCCTAAGTCAAATGACTTGTTGAAGGAGGGGAGAAACTCCAGAAAAATACTCATAAGCATATAAGCCCAACAATAAAATTTGCATAAAAGTTCAGAGGTTCACAGCCCCCTAAAAAGTCCTTGGACCTTAGCTTAATAAACATATAAACTTGGGGTCACCTGGGTGGCACAGACGGTTGAGGGTCTGACTCTTGGTTTTGCCTCAGGTCATGATATTGGGGTCGTGGGATCAAGCCCTGTGTCAGGCTCTGCTCTCAGCACAGAGTCTGCCTGGGACTCTCTCTCCCTCTCCCACTCACTCTCACTCTCTAAAATGGATAAATAAATCTGTAAAAAACAACACATAAACTTGGTGATCTTCACCTGCAACTCTAAAATCTTATTCTTTAGTTGAAGAATTATCATACGACCGCTTTACTGTGTTAATTCATGGGAGACAAGAAATTAATGTGATGCTTTTTGGTTCTCTACTCTGAATCACAAACTACAACTTCAATTAATCAATGGTTTCCTTTGGGATGTGTATCTGGGAGAAATGAGGAAAGAGACTGGTTGCATAACCTTAACCAAATGCAAAGATGTCTAGACAAGTCAACGGCTGGTATGAAGAGAGAGGGAGAAGAGAGGAGGGCCCGCCATCAAATCATCTTGGGAAATTGAGAGTTAAGCAAATTAAATATCAGAACTTCTCAGGGGCTTTGAGTCCCAGAACATTATTAGCAGCATGAACACCTTAAAAACATATACTTCATTCTACCTCGGAACATCACGCGGGAAGAGCCACCTTAAGTGATATCATCCTATAAATTTTAAGTCTTTTCAGTGACTCATTATAAACACTAAAAAGGCACTTAGAGGTTCAAGTTTATAGGAGCCTGCGTAACTCTTTTCAATACCTTTAAAAGAAGTTTCTCTTCATGAGGCAAATAAGAGGTTGTGTAGCATAGTGGTTAAGTGTACAGACTACAGAGCCAAGATGCCTGGGTTTGAATCCTGGCTCTCCTACACAACCGCTCTGGCACCTTCGGCAAGTCCTTCAAGCTTGTGTGCCTCAATTCCCTCCCTCGTAAACTAAGAATGAAAAGAAGTACCACCTCATAGGCAAGTTAACTATATTTAAAGCACTTTAAGTAGTGCCTGCCTCATGGTAAGCAATACAGAAATGCTGGTGGTTATTGATTTTTTTTTTTTTTAGGATTTTATTTTTATTTAAGAGAGAGAGAGCACATACAAGCAGGGTGCAGGGACAGAGGGAAAAGCAGACTCCCCGCTGAGCAGGAAGCCCAATGTGGGGCTTGATCCCAAGACCCTGAGATCATGCTCTGAGCTGAAGGCAGACAAAAAACAGAACCACTCCAGGAGCCCCGAAACATTGGTCGTTATTATTCATCCCTACAGAAAAGAAGATTTCAATCACTCTGTAAAGAACACTACCACACTGGTCATTTGAGAAGGAATCATATAGCTGCATGTCTTGATGTGTTTCCACTGATAATCTTAATAACCATCTGAGTACCATTTATATTTTGTAATTTCTAGTGCTTCGTACAGTACTTTATATGTTAGAATTCTGTAGATATGTGTTGATTTCATCCAAGTAAATGAGAAGCCTAGAAAGTGATGCTGTGGCTCTACTCCAACCCGTGTGCCAAGATTAAAATGCCAATTCCAACACTTCCTGCACACTCTTGGGAAAGGTACCTTCTCCGACCTGTTTCTTCATCTACAAAATTCCATTAATAACAGTACTTATTTCTCAGAGTTCATATAATATTGTTTTGTATATAATAAGTACTTAGAGTGTTACCTGATACACGGTAAGCACTGAGTGTTTAATATATCTTCTTGCATGTTTCTATAGAGGCTTCAAATCCAATATGAACTATTTATCAAGCACACTTTACAAGGTACACGTACATGTTTTAACCATGTTCTTTTGCTTCTGTTGTATATCACAGACAAAATGGGGAACTTTAAAATAGGCAAAACAGGGGCGCCTAGGTGGCTCAGTGGGTTAAAGCCTCTGCCTTCAGCTCAGGTCATGATCTCAGAGTCCTGGGATCGAGCCCCGCATCGGACTCTCTGCTCAGCAGGGAGCCTGCTTCCCCCTCTCTCTCTGCCTGCCTCTCTGCCTGCTTGTGATCTCTCTCTCTCTCTCTGTCAGATAAATAAATAAAATCTTTAAAAAATAATAAAATTAAAAAAAAATAAAATGGGCAAAACACAAATAATGAATTTTAGAAGAGTCAAGGTACTTCCTTCAAGATCCATGATGATGTTCTACTGTCTCAGATAAAAAATGACCTCAAAAGTGGTGGTCTTGGTGATACCTATTTATTTCATTTTGCTCTGAAATTTTCAGAAGCTAGAAAAATACATACAATTTGCACCTGATCAATGTTCTGCAAACTGCCTGCAGGATTGCGTGCATACCCCAGTAAGATTTATTGCTAACCAACATGCCATGCTAAATTGAAATCAAGATGTTACACAATTTTCCAATAAAGAGGTAATTTGATAAGTTGGTATAAATGCTCTGTGAGGATGTAATTGTTGGCATCTCGTTATAATTCAATAGCTGGTGGAAAATGAGATAAGTTGGAAGGTTTACAGAGGGTCAGAGCTCATCAGATGAGAAGATCATCTTTTTTTATCAGCTCTGGAGAGCACAATTACAGGCTGATAACTACACAGTTTTTCTTTAACAACTGCAACAGTCAGTATTTCCAAAACATTCCAACTAAGTGCAGCTACCAGGGGAGAGTCTACTAAAACACTATAAAATGAAAGAAAAAGAATCCTTGAGGTTAACCGTCTTTGTGAATCTTGATTTGACATTTATCTTTTCTTGAGTTTTTACCAAGAACTGAAAGAAGACATTATATACGTACCTGCGTATTTTACTTTCCAACTTTACTGAGATATAATTGGGCATAACATTGTAAGCATGATACTGTTCTTTTTAAAATAAGTCAGTTGCTTTTTCAGCCTATTTACAGTTTTCTAATTGAGGATTCAAATTTAAATAACAGACATAAGATTCTTCAAAATCCTTCCGATGATACTTAGTATTCAAAATGTCACCAAAGAGCCTCTCTTATATATTCTTTTCACGCTCTGTGGGCATTTAAAGAAAGATCCTTCTCTACAACTTTAAATGCACTTCTCAGAGAACAGTTTGGATATCCAAACTCCTATTGCTAAAAACTGCCAAATCCATCCTTCAGTTAAACTTGTGAGTCAAGAAACTGAAGTGGAAGCAAAAGGCAGCCCGGGTTCCTGGGTTCGTGTTCTTATGGAAATGATTCAGGATGTACCGTCAGACCTGGAGCTCAGGCTGCCTGACTCCCAGCCTTCAGCTAGCATTAACCCCATAAACTGTGATTCATTCTTTTCTAAGCAGATTATAGACTGTGTTACATCATAGCACCCAAATCTTCGAAGATTTGCAACCTCCAATGTGAAACCTAATTTAGGCGAGGGTACCGAAACCACTGCCTGGCCAGCAGAATAATGCACGACCACGACCACTACCAACCCCCCCCCCACCCCCGCCAGTGTCCTCTTCCTCATACCAAGAACCTGTGAATCTGTCACCTTATATGGCAAAATGACCCTAAAGGTAGGATTAAGATAAGGACTTTGAGATGTGGAGATTATCCCGGATTACCTAAAGAGCTTCAATCTAATCACATGAATCCTTTAAAAGCTGTCCAGGTTGTGGTCAGAGATGTGAACAGGGAAAATGGTCTGAGAGATGCTACGCCGCTGGTTTTGAAGATGAGGGAGATGGCCGGAGCCAAGGAATGCAGGTGGCGCAGAAGCTTGAAAAGGTAAGGAAACACACCCTTCCCTACAGGCTCCCTATCCCCGCCCTGATTTTAACCCAGTGAGGCCCATGTTGGACTTCTGACCTACAGAACTGGTAAGATAATAAATTTGCATTGTTTTAAGCCACTAAGTTTGTGGTAATTTGTTACAGCAGTCAAGAAAACTAATACACACAAAGGAAAAAATTAATACGTACCATTCACCATTCACATGGTAAAGATATATCTAACAGCACCTTAGCCAACTGATCAGATAAACACCACCGCAACAAGACAACCTAAAAGGATATATCTCCTGATGGGACATCACTCACACAATATTCTTGCCAAAAAGGTTTATATCATGAGGACGCAATCATAGAAATACTAACTATGGGACAACCCATAAGAGAATTATCCCAGACTTGACGAAAATGCCACTGGTGTATTACGTGTCACTTATACTCAGAAAAAAAAACAATTTTTTAAAAATTGTAAAAAAAAAATAATAATAATCAAAAACAAACCACAAAAAAAGCAAAAAGAGAGGGAAAACCATTCTCTATTAAAGATATAAAAACCAAATGCAATGCACAATCCTTAACTGGATCCTAGACTAAAAACAAAAGTTATTAATAACATTCTGGGACCATTTGGGAAAATATGGTCTACTGGATAACACTCTTGTTTCACTGTTGAATTTCTTATATGAAATAGTATTGTGGGGGCGCCTGGATGGCTCAGTGGGTTAAAGCCTCTGCCTTCGGCTCAGGTCATGATCTCAGGGTCCTGGGATCGAGCCCCACATCGGGCTCTCTGCTCAGCAGGGAGCCTGCTTCCCCCTCTCTCTCTGCCTGTCTCTCTGCCTACTTGTGATCTCTCTCTGTCAAATAAATAAAATCGAAAGAAAGAAGGAAGGAAGGAGGGGCGCCTGGGTGGCTCAGTCGTTAAGCGTCTGCCTTCGGCCCGGGTCAGATCCCAGGGACCTGGGATCGAGCCCCGCATCGGGCTCTCTGCTCTGCGGGAAGCCTGCTTCTCCCACTGCCCTTCCCTCTGCTTGTGTTCCCTCTCTCGCTGTGTTTCTCTCTGTCAAATAAATAAAAT
>CM053617.1:26691985-26735659 GCA_028646535.1 Procyon lotor | reverse complement strand
AGCTGGTGAATCTTAGTGAAAGAAAGCGCTTACTGTACTACTCTTTCAACTTTTCTGAAATATTGCAATTCCACAAATTACAAAGTTAAGGGGAAAATACCTTCCTGGTTCCCTTCACTGCCTACCTTTCCCAGTCCCCTCACAAGCCATCAGCAGCCTAAATGGAATAACTCTTATTCTTCCTACAGCCCGCTCTCTTCCACTAGCAGATCCTGTTTTCTGCAGTGTTACTCATACCTCGAGGCTCAAAAGCTAGGGCTGGGTTTTGATGTAAGGTAGAAGCTTCTACATGATATTAAAATGCCAGTTGTGGAAGTAAGTTGACCAAGTATCAAATAGGAATCAACATTTGATGTCCTTTAATACTGGCTTTGAGTATAAGCATTCTTTGCCTCTCTTACTATTGTTTCTCTTACCCCATATAACCTTTAACCTCTATTTCTTGAATTTCATCATGCCCATTTATGACCTGAGACAATCACAAGCATGGCAGTAAACCGTGGAGGACTGGCCGCCTCAGAAACGACTACAGAAACATTCAAGTGCTGCCTGCCTCTGGCTCCTAGCCCACATCACTGAGTATCACAGGCAGCCCAGACCAAAGCTCACCTCCTTCCTGTAGGCCTCACTGCTGTCCATATGGCAGCTTACTGACATCAAAGGAGATGGAAGAAATTATCTAAATTCACCAGGCTAGTCCCATTCCCTCCCTTGAACTGTAGAAGAGTCACTGATATCTCAATTACCTCTTCTGCAATACCTTTTCCCCTGTATGCTATGATTTTGCAATGCTTAAAAAAAAAAGCGGGGGGGCCCTGGGGGAGGGTACTGGACTAACAGATGGAGGATTAAGAACAAAAGACCTCCCTGACAGGGGGAACAAGAGCTAAAATGTTTGTATACCTACCATAATAGTACAGAGGAACAAAAATTGAACTTGTAAATAAAATTAAGTTGTTCTTCTGAAATGCCTGTCTAGCTACAGACAGGAAAAGGCCCAGCATGGTTTCTATGTATGTTATGCTGTTTCTAATAGAAAGGACACAATCAAGCCAAAACAAACATCTGTTAAACAGTTAAGTTTGTTAATGAAACAAAATTGCAGCTGGTTTTATCAAAGATCAAAAGTGAAGCAAATTAGAGAAAGGATGTCTGAACAAAGCTGGTTTCTAAAAAATAATGGCTAAAGAATTCTAAACCTACTTGTCAAATTAACACAAATCCTTCCTGGATTTTACTTAGACCACTGATTAGTATTTATTTTGTAGCTTTGTAAAGACCAGACTCACAGTTTCAATCTAATAACATTCACTCTAGAGCTTTCATCTCGATCATTCATTTTGCAAATGTTTCAAAATACTACCTTTCAGAAAGCAAAAAAAGTTATGCTCCCTGGTAATATTCTGTGACTTAGAAGGGTCACTTATAAAAGAAAAAACAACAGTATACAGTCTGCAGCTCCTGGAGACGGCTGTGGGAAAGCAGTCCGGCCCCAAGCAGAAGCTTAATAACGGATTAGCGCTTTCTATCACCCTACCTCCCCTTCTTACGGGTACGAACCCCCCATCACCACCTGAAGACTGTGAGATAAGGGCACCTACACACAAATACAAACATGTTTTTTTCACGGCCCTGCTAACTCAAAATGTTACAAACAAATTACATGGCTGACTCATTTGCTAACTTTGATTTAGTCAGCTAATTGATGTTTATGTACTCAGAAACATTAATAGATCACAGAGATCAAGGTACTTGAGAAGATGCAGACTCACGTCTGAAATGCTGGTATAACTAGAGATGAACAGTTTCATCAAATCTACTGTAGTTTAATGTGCTAGTCAAGAAAAGTTTGTAAACTAAACACAAAGTCATGGGCCTGACAATCAAAATTTGCCATTGCAATGACAGAACAATGACATTTTCTCATGTACCCTTTGTACATGATTAATGCGCAAAGAAAATACAGAAAAAGCACAGAGAGACCTTCATTCTGAGAAACCTTAAAATGTACTGCTTATCAAAATAAAACCTGCAGAGAAAGAATGAATAAAAATCTTTGCCATTCCAGATGCAATCTGAATCAATCAGCCAACAGGCCTTAACTGTTAAATAACTTCAAAGCTATAAAACAAAGATTTTCTTGGTACTGCAAGTATATCAGATTTGGTTCTTGTAAGCCAAACAGGTACCTGGAATACAAAGGTAAATTCCTGAAAGCTGCTGAAAATATCCAGAATTAGGCAAAAACCCGCACCTTTAGAGGCCCTGACGCTCAGAAGAAAATGACATGAGGAAATCCGAAAACAGACTGATCTACATAGAGATCTTTCAGGACAGGATCATGTGTTGTTAAAAAGGCAGCTCCGGCATCAAGTACGTCTATGATCCGAAGAGTTAAAAAGAATGTTTAAGACTCGTTTTCAGTCAAAAACCCTCTGACATAATGTTGCTACTTTTACCTGAAGCCTACTTCATTAGAAGTCTAGACAAGTCCCATCTTGATCAAAGCTCAAAAGTGGAACAAGCTGTCATGCCTCAGAGTCCAACAGAAAAGACTCATTCACTCTTCATTTTATCTTTCCCTTGACCCGACTAACTAGTTTGAGACCATCCGAGTGCTCTCTCAATAATGCCTCAACAACTGGTATTATCTGCTCACAAAAGTCGTCCTCAGATAGTCTGCTATCTGGAAGAACTACCGAAGCTTAATTATAGGAACAACATAAACTACAATATTTTTCCTTCCCTGACCCTGAAACAGCAGGTATTTGATCCGCCTGCTCTTCTACTTTGTAATAGGTTTCTGTCTGACGTTAGTCATTCTAACACTGACTTTCATCCATCCCAATCCCAAAATTCAGGTTACAGGGAAGAGTGTATTTTACGATGTTTAGGGCTCTATCCCACTTTCAGCTGAATACACATAGCTAAGCAGTCTTTGAGAAACATGACATCTGCAATACAAAGGACACCAATTCAAAGGAAAACTAAGAAGGTCAACAGAGAGGGGGACACTAGGACTCTCTATAATTAGCAGATAAAAAATACACGCATTTCTGCCAAAAAAGAGATCCAGAGTCCGAGACTATGAACAATTCCCCTAGGGCCGAGGGACTTCTGGACGCCTGCCACATCAAAGAACAATATGGACTAGTGAATGGTCCTTCACAAAGT
This sequence comes from Procyon lotor, assembly GCA_028646535.1. Classification (NCBI taxonomy): domain Eukaryota; kingdom Metazoa; phylum Chordata; class Mammalia; order Carnivora; family Procyonidae; genus Procyon; species Procyon lotor. Next base: position 26,732,485 of record CM053617.1, on the reverse strand, counting down.
ACAGACGATTGGAAAAGTCCCAGAGAAAGACAAGGAGGGTCTCTCCAGGGCAGGGATAATGGGACTGGAGAGGCGAGGACAAAGTGGAGAAAACCAAAGAAAGGGATCTAAAAATAAAGTTCTTTTATTTATGGCATTTACACAACACAAGAAGGTAATGTAGGATGTACACTAATCTTATATTTACGGAAATATTTCCTACTAATAACACTGCCAAAAGCCCTAATAAAATATCTCCCTAAAAGGGGGGGGGGGGGGACAAACAGAATAAACAACGGAATGAGCCAGGACCACAAGTGATTTTTAACACAGTTTTGTCTCTCAGCTCCATTTCAGATCATCTGCATTCCTTTTTAAACTCATCTTTACTTTTTCCTTATGGACAGTATCATTGTTTTCATAATTCTGTTTGAAAGATTCTCATAGCTATTTCACTTCTCCTAGAAAAAAGCATCAAAAGCCCCCCTGATGTTAGAAGCATCTCCCCCTCCAACAGAAGCAGCCTAAATGAGAGTTCCCATGTTATGTACTGGACTGGAAACAACAATATTTGATACTCAATAAATTGTAGCAAAATATTGCCAGTTAAGTGAAATACCAAGGAATCTGTTTAAAATCGAACTGATCTTATAAAAACGCAAAAGCCCAAATATTCAAATGGAATCTTAATGCTGCAAAGTGTGTGGTGATAACTGAAGTCTCTCTCAGAATATTTGACTTTCCAAAGTCCTCATAATCTAACCTAATTGAGCTTTACCACTTTTAATGAGAAACACTAATACTATCCTTCAGGAGTTCCCCCACCAAGTCAAAGATAAAGTTTTATCTTCGGTGGTTTAATTCATTTCCATATCACCTCACCAAAGAGAGCTTTCTTAAATAAATACAAAGAAGTTATGCTAAGGAGCCAGTGTGGTAATATCCAATTTGAATTCTAGACTATCAGAAGATGTGCAATTACATTTCAGAAAGGAAGGAGCCCTTCTATTTTAACTTGCATTGTATTCCTCCTAGCAGCCATGCACAGGAATGATGATGATGTTAAATCTAATTAGACACAGATTTACTACTCTCCCTACCGCTTTCCCATATTGCTAATATTATAAATAGTACCTGCTTTAAAAACTGTAATAAGCTCACTGCAACTACCAGATTTAAAATGCCAGAAATCTATTTGTTGAGGGAAAACTGCTTCTGAACATCTGAGGAAACGGAAGGAGATACTTTTACTGTTAATGAAAAGCCACCACTGTTGACCCGTGTCCAGCCCGGTAGTAAAGATGTCACACCGCCTCCTTACCATCTTGGCTTCGCCACTCGCCAGTTCTATCAGTGATCTTGAGCAAACTACTTAGGCTTTGAGCCTCAGTCTTTCATGTGCGAAATCAGGATAATAACCTTATGGCCCTCACAGTGATTGTGTAAATCAAGGAGATAATAAATGTAAAGCACTTGGAATACTGCCAGCATTTAAGTGTTAAGAAATGTTAGTTATTATTTTTCCCATTTTTGTTTTCATTTTCACAATTAAATGCAACTACTCAGCAAAAGTAACTAGAAGTAACAGCTTCTCAGAGAGACCTCAGTTGGCTAAATTGTGAGATGACGCCATCTCTGTACAAACAGTTGTCATTTATGTCCTCTCACAATACAAACACTACAGATTTCTAGCACATAAAGAACAACGACAATCTGCCCTTGGAATATATTAGAGAAAGTCCTGTATACATGAAACCATGGCACGATCAGTCTACATTCAGATCCATGTTCAGCAACTATAAAGTAAGAGTAATCAAAAGCCACCAACCAGCACGTTATGGTTTTAGTATAAGAAACGACAAATATTTTCTAGAGTACCAAAATATTCACATGGGCTATTTGACATTTTGGATCCCTCTGAGAATCTGACAAGATAAAAACAAAACAAACAAACAAAAAACCACAAGAGACCCTAACCTTAGAAAAACGTGTAGATACAGATGACTTTATATTTCATTTCTGGGGATGTGTGACCTATCGCAAGCTCATTCACGGGCCCAGGTTATTACATTTTCTTAGCAAGTCTACATGGTTGTAAACTATTTACCACTTGTAATCTCAAAGGCCAATATTACATTTTCAAGGAAAAATACTATTGCAATATATAATACAAAACAATACAACTGTTTATGGTCAAATTGATTTGGTATGATTTTTATTAAGCTTTATTTGTTCTTTTTTAAGAATTAGATTATGATTAAAGTAATACACAATTGATCTCCAAATTCCATTAAGTAAAAATTTTAGGACACATTTTTTCTGTTTTCCTTGTTCAATGATGACGCTAACTGGACAATATAAAAAGATCAGCATCCGAGAAAGAGCAGTAACAATTGCAGGCTAAGCAATAAATTACTCTGTTCTCAATCCTAGATACTTTTAGACATGAATTTTCCTTTAGACTAAAAATACTTCCATACAGATGCTGCATGAAAAAAAAGATAAGGTTAGCAAGAAATGATGGGCAAGGTTAAAGAGAAGAATAGGAAAGGGACTGTGGAAAATTTGTAGTGATTTCTATCACAAGTAAAGATATCCCCTGGATCGCAAATTTATTGAAACATACTATTAAGGTGCCTAAAGCTGCCTGAATTAGTCCATGTACCTGGTAATTATCAAACCTTAATATGCCTCAGGGTAATGTACAGGTTTTAAAAACAAAGATATCCAAATCCACCAAGACACCACTACATTTCCTTAAGGAATTTCCCCATGGTGTATAAGTTTTTATAAAAATATTTAATGAGAGGGACGCCTGGGTGGCTCAGTGCGTTAAAGCCTCTGCCTTCGGCTCAGGTCATGATCTCAGGGTCCTGGGATCGAGCCCTGCAGGGGGCTCTCTGCTCAGCAGGGAGCCTGCTTCCCCCCTCTCTCTGCCTGCCTCTCTGCCTTCTTGTGATCTCTGTCAAATAAATAAATAAAATCTTTAAAAATATATATTTAATGAGAAGTAGAAGTGATTAATGTGGCTGTATCAGACAAAGCAATTAGGATTTGAGTCATTCAATATATTTTTTTGAAACAAATGTTATTTAAAAAAAATTTTTTTTAGGTTTACTTCTTTATGCCCACATTTTCTCACAAAGAACTGAGGGTTACACAAACACAAATGCCACCAAAAGATAAACAAATCTGAGGAAAACTATGAATAAGAAATATAATTAAGAAATAAATGCTAGGGTTTGGATTAGTCTGTGGAAGGCAAATCACCTGGTCCTACCCAGTTTCTGGAGCTGGGATTCTATCAGCTTAAACCATTGAGGGAAGCAGAGGCCATCTCAAGAGCTGATGGTATCCAAAGGAGAAAAACAAGCCATCGGCTGCACAACTTATCTTAACACTTGTGTCTCCATCACTTCTAGAAATGTAGTCAGCACATACAACCCACTCTTCCTCACAACAATCAAAGGCCTGAATATAAACAATTTGCTGTTGCTCTACTTTCGTTTTAGTTTGGGAGGTAACTTCAGTAGCTTTGAAATGAAACAAAAATCCTACTCTAATACTAAAAACTGTAGCTAACACTTAAAGAGAAATCTGCCATAAATATATGTACAGATACACACACACACACACACACACACACACACACACACACACACATGGTAGATATATATTAGAGAAATAACATAAGACCCAGAGAAACAAAAAAGTACAAAAAAGATAGAGTATGAGGCAAAACGAACATTCACTTTCACCCACTGAGAAGTGGGCAATAATGAATGACTTTAAATAGGCAGGATTTGGGCCACATATTAAAACAATTTCGGGAATGCCCAGTTTATGAGTATTAACATCACTAGTCTATAGTCGTCTTCTCTGAAAATAATAATCAAAAAAGTTATCAATTAGACCTCAATAAAGCGGAAAAAAATAAACTGCAAATAATTTTAAGAGAGAAAAATACATGATAGCCTTTCTTAGATTTTTTTATATATATTGGTCCTGCCTTGATGAAGGAGGATTAAAGTTATATGTCCAGGTCCCTTCAAGTACTCACCAATTAGTTTAAAAAACAAATCACATAATGATCACATTAAATTCTTAATCGACCAGGGAGGAAGCCCTCAATACACAGTAAAACAGTATAGAACAATTTATATTATAAACAATGCATACATTTTAAAATATGAAAGCCTGCTTTTAAGGCAAAAACAGTTAATTTTATTCAACTTCACTTGGAACTTTCGTCCATACAAAATTTAACTGAAACTGTGCAAGTCAGATGGGCAATATTTAGAGTATATTAACCTTCTCTTCACTTACCTGGTCTTTCTCATGGGGAAGAAGGCTGACGGGTGGTAGCGAGGATGGGAAAGCACTGGGATATTTGGGAGCCCCTTTGCCATCTAAGCTTCCATAATTGACCCTGTACTGCGGTCCATCTTTCAGTAACCTCCCATTGTTCACTGCGCGTTTAGCCCCTAGTCGCAGCCGCTGCTGAAAGGCTGGATTGTTGGTGGTGCTTGTGAGATCACTTTGACTTCGGAGATACTTCTCGATGTTCTTCAGGGAGGAGCCATTCGGTTCCTCAAGTCCTTCGATTGCTCTCCTTAAAAGTTTGTTCCAATCCACATTGCGGAGATCATTACATGATCCCCTGGACCCCTTGGTTGACTTAGGAAAAGTGCCTGGTTTAACTGATGAAAAGCGCCCAGGGTTGTCTGGGTCCTTATAGGAGGCAAGGCCTTTGTTGGTGACTTTGAGAACTGAGCCATCCTGAACACTGAGTCCCAGCTGCTCAGAGACCGTCTTCTTATCCAACCCATGGGAAGTGCTGACTGCATGGCAGATTCTCTCTTCAGAGGGCCTTTGCTTTTGCTTTTTTATTTTCTGTATAGCTTCAAGAATCCACTCTGTATAAAGTGGGTTTGCAAGTTTTACCATGGTTGACAAATGACTTCTTCAATACCAAAGTTACCCATAGAGGTTCTCCTTGTATTTAACAGGACTTGAACATTTAAAAGTCACTTACAACTCAACAAACGGGCAGAATTTCCCAGACCTTATTAAGCAAAACCTCACAAACATCCATCCTTAAGAGATTAAAAACGGGACACACAGGCAATGTTGATAGTTGTCTTATTTTACCAACGGTAAAGACAGCATTCGGGCGAAGAGCATCTTTAACAAGGAAATCAAGACCTTAAAGGATAAAAAGGGGAAGAGGCTCTTAATAATGGAACTTCGAAAAATAAAAGACTCTTTAGTATTACTTTTCAGATGCAAAAGGACCACAGAAGTAATAACTGGCAGGTATTATTTAACAAAGCCACGGTGACAATAATTCCTAACCAGAAACTGGGTCATAGTCTGAGAGGGAAATTTTTTTTAGGATTTTTCACTTATTATTTATATGAAGTCATATATGGGGCATTTAAAAGATCACACCTAAGTTACTTATTTAATGGATTAACTTTACTGAAATTAATAAAATTACATGAGTGGTTCAAGATATATGTCTATCATAAACACAAAACCAACCTCACAGACTAAGTCTGCAACACAAAAACTCTGATGAAAGTACAATGACCCTTGAACAATGCGGGGGGATTATCAAAAATCTATGTATGACTTTTCAGTCAAGTTTTCTCCCAAAACTTAACTACTAATAGCCCACTGGTAACTGGAAGCCTTACCAACAACATAAAACAGTTGATTAAGACATGCTCTGTATATTATATGTATTATATACTGTATTTTTACAATAAAGTAACCTTGAGATAAAGAAAATGTTATTAAGAAAAGCATAAGGACAAGAAAATAAATTTACAGTATTCTGTCAAAAAAAAATTCAAGTGTAAGTGGACCCACACAGTTCAAACCCATGTTGTTCAAGGGTCAACTGTACATAAACCTTAGTTCAAGAAATCTTAAACTTGGGGAAAAAAAAAAAAGACAATAATCCCGATTCTCCTATTTCAGCTTGGGAAATATAATATCCCAAGTCTCACATGTAAGAAAATTTCCCATCTAGCCACTTCTACAGAATCATACCCTCCCATCCCTTTGCAAAGGGTCTGTGACACTCTCGAACCCACAGGCTGGAAAACAGAACCTAATATGGTCACGTAACCCTTCACCTTTTAAATAATATACTATTCTAGGTATCTTAATACCTGCTCAATACGAGGACGGTTCATATAAATCTGATTCCGGGTAAACAGTTGCTCCCTGAAAGCCTCCTGGTGTGCACCAAAACCACCCTACAGATCTAATCTGTATTCAGCACACCTAATACCAGGACAAAGTGCTCTGGCCCAGGAGATGGGTCAGATCTGGGCTCTAATCTTGCCTTCCACTGATAATATTCACATCTGAACTCTTTTTATAGTTTCAAGCTTACAGAGTATGCTCACATGTAATTTGTCATTTAACCTGCAAGACAACTCTATGGGTAAATTAGATTCAGGGGAAGATGGAACTCACTCATGGTAATAGTCTATCTATAGTAAACTTGGAACTTCTTCAATACCAAAGTTGGTATTGGTATCAAGTCCAGTACTATCTGCACCTGAGCCACAACTTGCTCTGAAATCAGACTAACGGTATGAATACCAGTTTTACCAACATCCATCGGAGAAACCCTGGGTAAATGACTTTCATCTCAGTCACCTTACCTGTAGGGCAGTAATAGTAAATCCCTCCCTGGAGTGTTAAGAGAATAAAGTGAATATAATTTCTAATATTCCACATATAGTAGCTATCATCACTTCCCATTAATGCAATTGTCTGTACACTTGCCTCATTAAAAATACTTAATTTTAAAAAAAATTAAATTTATCTCTGGTTATTTATTTAACGTACCTACAAGGGAAAAATAACATCTTTCCTCAAAACTAGCAAGATACAATGAAAAACATAACATTTGCTCTGTTGCTGAAAAACTGGGCCACTGAACTATACTTGCTCAGTCAGCCTGAAAGAGGCAGTTTAAAAAGGATCGTCCTCTTTGCAGTCGGTAAACTGTACGTTCACTTCATTTTTTCCCCCTTGGATTCAGAAACTTGGGGCTAAAGGGACTGGAGAGGTCACCCCATCTAATCTCTAGTTATCCAATAAAAGATCCCTTGTTCAATAACCCCAACAGATGGGCCGTCAAGTTTTAAAATACTTCCAGTGACAGAGAATTTATCACTTTTTGAGGCAGTTCACTGCACTATTGGACAGCTCTAACTGTAATAACATATTCCTTGCTCACAAGAGCCAAAATCTGTCTTCCTAGAACTTCTACCCTCTAGTCTTGGTTTCCCTAAAACAATCCCAAGAAATTCTTACTAATTCTTTAATGTAACGGGGCCTTCAAATATTTGAAAACAAGGGGCGCCTGGGTGGCCCAGTCGTTAAGCGTCTGCCTTCGGCTCAGGTCATGATCCCAGGGTCCTGGGTTCGAGCCCCACGTCAGGCTGTCTGCTCAGCAGGAAGCCTGCTTCTCCCGCTACCATTCCCTCTGCTTGTGTTCCCTCTCTCGCTGTGTTTCTCTCTGTCAAATAAATAAAATCTTTAAAAAAAAAAAATATTTGAAAACAAGAATCTTTTGAAAGCCACTAAAATTGAACTCCATTCTACCTCCCGCCCCACTTTAGACTGCTCGTGTTCCAGTTCCTTAACACTTCCACATCACGTGGTTTCCAAGCACTTCCTTCCTTTGGTTGCTCACTATTTTGGCTAATGTCCATCTTAAAATCTGGCAGCCCAGGCATTATCCAAGCATAAATGTAATCCAAGGTTATGTGAACTTTCTTAACAGCCTTGCCACACAACTGACTCATGCTAAGCATACAGTCCAACTAAAAATCCTAGCTCTTCTTTCAAAAATGCTGTCAAGCTGAGTGTTTCCATTCCCTTCCTTGTGCAAACAGAAATGCTGGGATTTAAAATTTATTATGGTTCAAGTTCATTTTGTTGGTTTGTGTCTATCTTCCAACCTGTTACATCATTTTGAATCTTGATTCTGTCTATGTCATCTGCAAATCTAATAAGCTCTCCCCTTAGTGTCATTATATAAATCACTGAAAAAAACGTTAGACTTGGAATATGGTGTGTTTAAGAATGAAATCACTGGCTTTCATAGTGCAACTACATTCAAGATGGAACATGGGAATCATTGTGTGTTAAGTTTAGAATAGGACACATCTTTCCAAAGTAAAATGGTTTGGGCAAAATTTCATTAGAAGACATTTCACTATGTCCAAGTAATTATTTCACCTTTCATCTCAGGATGAATCAACTAATTTAATTTGATTGCACAAAATACAACTGTAGGAAGCAGGAGGAGAGGTCACAGAAAAGTATCCAATATTGCAAAGGTGCTCTCAGGCATTTTGGTTACACAAGTAAATGAACATACCTTAAAACAAAAACTAATAAATACTCAAAATATACCTTCATGACAAGCTATCACCACAATCTTTACACATAATCAACAGAATCATTCATATCCATTAACAATACATTTCAAATAAGACTGACATTTTGTATCTTAAAAATATAATAAAATAAGGGAAAATACCAGAATTGGAACTCCAAATGTATTAACAATCCATGACAAAAAAGAAGATTGTCCAGATCTTCAAGCAAATCTGCCAAAGGAAAAAAAGTAAATGTTAATTTGGGCATAAAGACATCCTTCCAATTCAGGAACTGTCTATGGATCTTCACAACTACCCGATAAAAACAACTGCAATGAGTTTATTAGCACTTTACTTCTGGTGCTATATTAACTCTTTCCTTTCACTTAAGGGTATTTAAGAACATGGAATGCAGGACAGCAAACGAAACCTCAAAGCAGTGCTTAAAGAAAAAAATTTTGCTCTTCTTTAAGACAAGATGTGTTTTCCAAATTTTAAACATCAGGCTGTGATAGAGTCTAAGAAAGAATCTCATCACAGGGGGAAAAAAATCTTGGTATTACTCAAATAGCCAGGCAAGTAGACATTTTGTCTGAAAACAAAAAAGTCAAATGTTGTTTGAAACTCAGTTACTAACTTTCCAGGAAACATTCACTATTTGTCCCAAAGGTCACCTGGCATCTATGTACTGGCTTGATAATCAAGATACAGCCAATAACTGCACCTAAGAGAAGGCTGTACCAGTTTCCACAAGATTAAGTATATACTGGCACAGGTCAAACTTGGCACAATAGTGATCATTTTCACTTCAAAGACAAAAAATAAATTTAAAACAACATTGTGAATAATTACATTTTGATCTTATACAAAACAACCAAGCAACCTTAGATCCTCCTTCTCCCCTCCCCCAGCCACAGACACACACACACCCCACTCCTCAATTTAATCTCAAAATTAGCTCTCATCTGACACCAACCAACAGAGTTAATTAGGCAGAAGCAGATGTAACTCAGCAGCTCTATGCTACAACCAGAATCAGTGTTAAAGCATACACGCGCACACGCACACACACACACACACACACACAGAGCTAAGAGAGTAACAAAATCAGTAGTCGTTTATCTGTAGCCAATTCTCAACTAAACACATGTATATTATCCACTTTGTATATTAGCCACTGCAAATTTTTTTATTCTTAGGCGGATTTGTTACTGACATCCCACTGTCCCACTGTAAATTGGTATACAGTAAGAGAATAGATTGAAAAGCAATTTAATTTTAGTCTAAGCAGCATCTAGTGACTAGAGAGAGGAGTCTATAGGAAAAGATGCATAATTCATTCAAAAGCCAAAAAGAAATGCTTTTTTCTCCCTGATTTGGAATTATCCACACCACTTCTCTTTTTTCAGAGCACTAGGATTTGTTTCACATGTAGATAGGACAACCTATCAGAAGTACAACCCTAAAAATCATTATTCTCTTTTTATTTTTTTCTATAAAATGAAAGTTGGACTAAAAGGCTATCAAAAAGGGAATGAATCATTCCAAATTAATTCTGGGGACTCATGCGACATCAAATTAAATTACTCTATTTTCTAAGGTTTTGAATCACTTTATTTTTAACTACAAAATAATATCAGTAAATTATATGGTTGTATGGATGTATTTACATCATTCATCACAAACTATTCTAAACAGATCGAGAGAAATGCTTAGTCCAACATGAGCTTTTGGCTTCATTAGTATTATATAAATATCAACACTATATATCAGAAATATTCATGTCAGCATAAGAGGAGTCAAAATACCCTGGATCATAAATATTATATGAAACCTCCTTGATGCTTTCACTAAAGCTGTGTGTTGTTTCAAAATCAATGTCATAATACTTGAGTCATATCATAGATGAGCCAAAAACAGTGGTTAAAAAAAATAAGCATTAACAATAGAGTTTACTCTTTTGTCATCCTGGGTTTTACTTGCTAACAGTTATTTTTAGCTTTCCCACTTTTATATGCTCCTGGAGTTTTTCACAGCCTATTATGTAACTGAGTGAGGATCCACAAATCTTAACAGTATCTTCTGAAACAGAACATACACTGCTTAAGGAAGAGACCTTAACTTTTTTTCCTTGTATAACCACTCAGCACAGGCTATTTGCACACTTGCTCAAAATAGTGTCCTCAGTTAACAAATATCTCTGTCTGACAACATCAAACATCATCCCATTTGTTAACTCTCAAGTCCTGGATATATCTATTTCCCCAAAAATTAATGCTCAAGGCCCCAAATACGTGAATTGGAAGGAGAGGATACAAATACTAATCAAAGAACAACCAACAACATTTACCAAGATATTCCCTGTATGCGGCCCTATGGTAGGTGCTAGAGGCATAAGAAGCAATTCAGAAACAACAAAGCACCGTTTGGTAGTTCTTCAAAAAGCTAAAAAGGCAATTACCGTAAGACCACACAATTCAACATCTAGGTATTTACCCTGATGAACTGAAAACCGATACTCAAATAAGTACACATATGCACACGTTCATAACAGCACTATTCATAATTGCCAGAAAGTGGACATAGACTAAATGTTCATAGACAGCTGAATGTAAGCTGGGTGATGGGCATCGAGGAGGGCACTTGATATAATGAGCACTAGGTGTTACATGCACCTGATGAATCACTGACCTCTACCTCTGAAACTAATAATACACTATATGTTAACTAACTGAATTTAAATAAAATAAAAAGTTTTTAAACAAAAAAGTAAAAATTAAAAAACAGTTGAATGGATTAACAAAAGATGGTATATCCATGCGGTAGAATATTATTCAGTCTTAAAATGAAAAAATGCTGATACATGCTACAGTATGGACAAACCTTAAAAATACGTTGCAAAAGAAGCCAGACAGAAAAATTATACCATCACATATGGTATAATGCCATTTATAGGAAACATCCAGAATAGATAGATTGGTGGGGCCTGGGGAGTGGCGGGAATGAAGAGAAACTACTGAATGGGTTAGGGATTTTATTTTAGATTGATGGAACTAGATAGAGGTGGTAGTCACACAACATCAGGAATTTACCAAATATCACTGGATTGTTCACTTTAGATGGTTAAATTTATGTTATGCAAATTTCACCTAAGTCATTAAAAAAAAGAAAGAAAGAAAGAAAGCACTAAACTATAATACCATCCATTTTCTGACACCTACCGTGGGCCAGGCACTTTACACAGACTATCAGTACACATACACAGATTATTAGGAAACCTTAAAACAACTCTGTAAAGCAGCACTGGTGCCCGATTTTGCAAAAGGAAAACTGACACATGACTGGTCAAGGCTACAGACCACTAGGTGTGACGGATTTTACCTAAGATGCTAAAACCTAAACTCTTTCCTGTGTCTCCACTGGCTTTCAAATAAGACTCGCTGGACATCTTGTGAGAAAGCGCCTCAGGTATCACCTGCAGGTGCCCCTGTGGGTTAAACACTAGGGTCACGTAACTCCTTGCACCAACAAAGGAGCTCCATTTTAATTGTCCTATTCATAACGGGCTTCTCCTGAAGATTCACTTCACAGAAAGGGTTCCTCTGACTACAGAAGGGAAAAAGCCTGGAAACCACTGTGACTTTACCTTGCTGAGTGGGCAGAACACTCCTTGGGTGGATGGGACATAAACTGGACCTTGAAAGGCAAGGCAGAACTTGGATAACCGCCCAGTTTCTTAATCCAAATGAAACAACTCAAATCCTTCAGGGTCCAGTAAAAACTGACACCTTCTCAGAAGCCCTATATCTCTGTCTAACAGGAAGCTTCTAGCTATCTTAATTTTTTAGTATTCATCTTCTATTCTGTATTATGCTCATTTGTGTACTGACCTCATCTCCTTTACTAGAACTGTGAAATTCTTAAGAGCAGGATTCGTATTTGATTTCACCTTCGTATGCCCCTAGATTTCCCAGAACCACTACGTGAACACAAGAGGGGTGCTGCGCTATTTGCTAGATGGCCACATCAGTGAACAAATGAAGGGAGTCTAGCAGAGGGCACAGGACCTAAGAATGAGCTGCTTAAAAAAAAGGGACACCAAGTCCATACGCATGCCTAGAGCCAGTACGTGTTGAATAGAAGAAATAAAGCTGGATGTAACAAAAACCAGGCTGAGGCGTATGAATATGACAGACGAATAGGAAGCCAGTGCAGACGTAGCAACACAATACGGCATAGTGAAGTGCACCCACACACATGCACAAATTTGTTCAACGTCTGAATCACTCTGGCAATAGTATCCATCCAGTGTAAGTTGGAGGGAAGGATGACTGAACAAACAAAAGCAACCAGGACTTCATCTCTCCCAACATCAATCTTGTTCAACTTATATTTATGAGCCTAAATCAGCAGCAAGCCCAGAGTAGGCACTCAATAAATGTTAATTGAATTGAATATTTAATTCCCCATTTTTTTGGAATACTAAATTCTTTCTCACTACTCATTAACATCGAGAGTTTTCAATTCACAAGCTAATAATGTTTTCCAAGGATTTCTAAGAGGCTAAATCACCATGAAAATTATCATTTCAACTAATACATATTATATTAATTGGAAGTTTAATTTTTCATGTCATGCTCTCCTAGTTGACAATATCCTTGTTATGTCATTAAACTATAATTGTGTAAATCTGCTTCAACAAACAATAACTGAACCATCAATAAACTATTATGGCTTCTATAATCCTTAGCAAAGATTAGTTTCAACATCATCATCACAAATTAGTAGAGACATGCCCCAACTCTCCTGGTGAAGCCCAAGGATTAGGTTTGCAAAGTCATCCCTACATTTAAGTGCTCAATAGTTTCAGTCTCTAAACTTTAATCACACTGTTAGGAACCTCACAGGAAATTTGATCCCTTGTAAAACAGAGGATTTTAGAGACAAGATGAAAAGTCATTTGAAGTCATCAGGCCTTTGGAGCCAGGGTACACTGATTAATAATGATGATATTATAACTAAGCACTCTCACTTAAGAAATAATCAACTAAATTTAGAATGTCTTTTTTTGGCATTTAAAAATTCCTATTCAACCCTAGATTTCTTCCTAATTATAAATTACCTTCACCCAGCTTTTAATAGTAAAAACTGAGAACAACATATTGAGAAAAAAAAAATCTGACAACTGAATTTTTAAAAGATTATTTTGAAAATACAGATCATAAGAATTCTGCATTAGCTCTATTACAAATGTCTTCAAAAAGGATAGCCTATAGAGTCTGAAAGCCAATTAGGGTTCCCTTTGAGAACCTCAAGAAAATTATAGATATAGGGGCGCCTGGGTGTCTCAGTCGGTTAAGCCACTGCCTTTGGCTCAGGTCATGATCCCAGGGTCCTGGGATCTAGCCCCACATCAGGCTCCCTGCTCAGCAGACAGCCTGCTTCTCCCCCTCTCTCTGCCTGCCCCTCTGCCTACTTGTGCTCTCTATCTCTCTGTCAAATAAATAAAATCTTTAAAAAACAAACTATAGATCTATTTTTAAAAACGAGCACATGTACATACAGTTATTCGCATGCAATTTCAAGGATTTACAGGACCTCTATCACCTATACCCCCTAAGGCCCACTAAGTACTCAACTTACTTTAATATACAGAGAGGTCAATAACTTTATTGTTTCAAAGTAACTATCTCTACTTGTGCTTTATTATTATTTTTTTAAAGATTCTATGTGAGACAGAGCACAAGTAGTGGAGGGGAAGGGAGGAGCAGAGGGAGAAGCAGACTTCCCAGGGAGTCTAAGTGACCCTGGGGCTTAATCCCAGGACCCTGAGATCATGATCTGAGCAGAAGGCAGACGCTTAACCAACTGAGCCACCTGGGCACCCCTCTGTGTGCTGTAATGAGGACATGTTACATTATAAGTAAGAAAGTTACGTTGTCAAATAGAGGTCTGAAATCTTATTCAACAAGGAGGTGTGCTATGATGGGACATATCTAGAGAGTTCAGGGACCAAGTCCCCACTTTGCCAGCTACCTAAGCTGTGAGATACTGGACATGTTAATCAATCTAAGTCTCAGTTTTGTCATCTGTGAAAAAGATTATACATCCCTGTTTGGCAGAACTGTTAAGAGGAATAACTGAGATAACAAGTAGGAAAGAACCAAGGATGGTGGCAGACACATAGCAGGAACACAATAAAATACTAGCTCATAAAAGGAAAAAGGGCAATACAGTCAGCTGGAGACCTGTAAAATCTAATCTGGCTGAACTTCTGTCTATAGGACCATTTTCTCCAAAGAGACAGAGGAAGTCAGGACCTGGTCCTTAGTTAGAGTTGCAGACCAGTAAAAATTCAAGACAGTGCACAAAAGAAAGTGAACAAAGGCAAAAACAGATTTGTAATGGCAAGAATAGGGTCAAGAACAGTGTATTTTACTCATAATCATACATCTTTTAAGGTCAATAAAGCTTTTAGAAGATAATACCGCATAGGAGAATATCTTCTTGACCTGAGGGTAGGAAAAGAGTCTTAAAACAAGACACAAAAAGCACTAACCATAAAGAAAAGACCAATAAATTTGACTCCATTAAAATTAAGAACTTCTGTTCATTAAAAGACACCATAAACTAAGTGAAAACGCAAGCCACAGATTGGAAGTGGGCATTTGCAACATACACACATGACAAAGGATCTGTATCTAGAGTAAATAAAGAACTTTGAAATACCAATAAAAGACACAAGGCCCAATTTAAAAAAACAAATAAGGGGCAGACTTTAACAGGAATTTTACAAATAAGGAAATCCAAACAGCCAATTAATATATGAAAAGCTATTCAACCTGATTACTAACCAGTTAAATGCAAGGTTTACCAGATAGGCTAATTTGAAAAGCTAGCAAATCTGAGATCTGACGAGGACAAGAAGCAATGGTAATTCTCATATATCACAGAAGGGAATGTGGTCTGGTACAAAACTTTGGAAAAAACAGTTTGACCAGTACCTAGTCAAGTTGAAGACAAGCATACCTCATGACTAGAACGACCATACAACTCATCACCCAAACACTTTTGGGAATTAAAGGTGTTACATTAAAAATTACACTTCAAGGGATGCCTGGGTGGCTCAGTTGGCTAAGCGGCTGCCTTTGGCTCAGGTCATGATCCCAGGGTCCTGGGATCGAGTCCCATATAGGGCTCCTTGCTCGGCAGGGAGCCTGCTTCTCCCTCTGCCTCTGCCTGCTACTCTGCCTGCTTGTGCTCTCTCTCTGACAAATAAATAAATAAAATCTTTAAAAAGAAAAAAAATAATTACACCGCGAAACAGGCATAAGCTAGGGTAAATAGTCGCCGTGCCCATGAATCAGCAATTCCATTCCTAAGTGTACATCTTAGAGAAACATATGTACGTGTGTAACCAGATGACAGGTACAGGAACACTCACAGCAGTCTGTTCACAATTTCCCCAAACTGGGAACAACTCAAATATCCAACAACAGCAGAATAGATGATTTAAAAAAAAAAAAAAAATTGCGCAAGAAAGTGCTTAAAGGTGCTTTGGAAATGCAAATTAAAACAGCTTAAGGGAAAAAAAATAACCCTTCAACACACTTCTCCCATCCCTGCACTCTTACCAATCTGCAAGCAAAGACTAATCACTATAGCTCACACATCCCCAACTTTCATAGAACAATTTCCTTTCTGCTCACTTTATACAAATACAAGCAAGTATATGCATGTGGAAAACTGAAGGTATTTTGTAGAAAATGACCTAAGAGACTGAAAAGTCACCTGTTAGGAATTCTGGCATTTAATAAAGCCAGACCAGTTGGTTAACTAGTACATAAAAATCCATGAAGTTTTTTGAAGTTCATTAAAATTACTTATTAAATTCCTCAGCTACCTTTCCACATTCAACCTATTTTACCTTTCACTCACGTTATGCCTTACATCTGACAGTTTCAACCTTATCTTCACAAGAAGATAAACATTTGGCATAACGGCAATGACTGAACACCCACTGTACTCAGAGACCGGGGTATGGCTGGTAGGGAAAACGTCCACTGACCATGTCATCACCCCCAACCAGGGATTCCCCTAAGTTCCTTCTTTAATGTTACCGCCTTCCACTATCATCTCTTTTTTTTATTTTTTAAATCATCATTTCACCTCCTCAACCTTCAACCAGAGGGTCTCAGGTAAAAATCTTATCCTTTACTGAAACGTGCAATATTTTCCTATTCTTCTTAAAAACATAAAAAGATCGCCCCAATTCATTTTGATACACACGTGAAGAATTTATGGTTAAGAATGGCATGAATGGAGTGTTTTATTTCAGAGCTATCCCAGAAAATCTAGGGGGCACAAGACAGAAAGAATGTGCTTTACTCATAATTATAAGAAAATAATAATAACGATAACTTTTTTGGAGCACCACAGGACACTATTCCAACATAATTAATTCCCATTTGCTACTTTCATCTCCTGTCCATATTCAGAAGTCTTTATATACTCTACCTTGAATTTCCTTGTACCTCCACCCCAAACATACTTGATACTTTATTCATTCGTTCTCTTATTTTCCACATCTGTAATTCTTTATCACTACTCTCTCACAGCCTCTGTCCAACACTCTATCACCTCCCAATACCATCTCCCAATTGCAGGGGTTAAACTCCTTCATGGGGCACAGGAAACCATTTGTAATCTAGTCCCTCCTCTTCCTTTGCCCCTAGTCTCCCGCAACTTCCTGCACTCTCTACCCATACCAAAGTGCTTACAAATTCAAAAAGACACAATGTCCTTTCCCAAGGTAATACTGGAGCCTCCCCGTGAGACAAACATCCCTGCCTCACCTTCAAGATTTCAGCTCAAGTTTCACCCAAGAAACCCAGCCTGTCAACAACCTGGTCTCCTAAACCAACACCTTTCTTTGCCCTCTCCCTCCTCCTGGTGCAGTCCACCAAATCACATTCACCCATACCCCACCAATTTTTTTTTCACACCTGCCACCTTTTCTCAGCCCCCTTAATCCCCCATTCCCGTAAGATCTTCCGCTACAGACATTACGCAAATTCTGCCCTGCTGTCTTATCATCGTTCAAGACTCTCCCAAGCATATCTATGTCATTCTTCCATGTTTTTTTAATGCTTCATAGACCCCAGACATCGTTTATAATTCCAACGCCGATTTACTCAGATACCTGCTTCGACTACAGCAACTGTATACTTGCTCCTCACATTCCAATACTCCCCCCAATCCAGTATCTACCCTGCACTGCTCTCAATACCACTCCATATCCACCACACCCAAACCTATTCTTACTGTCCCCAGATAACTGCAATCCCACCTTTCTGCATTTCACCTGTCTTCACATACCCCTCGGTTCCCCTTCCACATCTCCAATGTTGCACCTCTCCCTACCCTCACTTTGCACCTGCTTGCACACCTCTCCCTACCCTCACTTTGCACCTGCTTGCACACCTCCAGTTTCCTCTCGTACCCACCCCCTCACCGTATTTCTAGACACTCACTTGCCCCCCACCGTTCTACCAGGTCACTCCCACTCAGAAAACCCCTCCAAACCCCCGCCTTCCAACCACCCGAGCCCCGCCCCCACCCCGGTGTAGCCCCGCCCCCTCCACATCGAGCCCCGCCCCTTGCCCTGGAGGCCCTGCTGAGGGGCGGGGCCTGTCCCTCCTCCCTTTTCCCCCGCCCCCTACCGTCACGCTCAGGGGCAGCCTGACCCCGAGCGGCCCCGCGGTGACCCTCGCGCAGAGGCCTGTGGGAGGGGCGTCACAAGCCCCGGATCCCCCCCACCTTCCGCCCCCCTCCCGCCCAGTCTCCTCCCCCTGGGAATGCGCGGGGTGGGTGACAGACCTGGCCGCGCGCCACCGCCACCGCGCCTGCCGGGGGCGCTGCCGCTGCCTGAGAAAGAAGACGCGGCTGCCGCCTGGAGGAGGTGCCGTCGCCTCCGCCACCGCTGCCGCCGCCGCCAGGGGTAGGAGCTAAGCCGCCGCCATTTTGTGTCCCCCTGTTGTTGTCGTTGACATGAATCCGACATGACACTGATTACAGCCCAATGGAGTCTCATTAAACCCGAGCCGCGGCCCCGCCCCGGCGCTGCTCCATTGGACGAGACCACAGACACTTATGGCCACCCGTTGGCCTGCGGGTCTGTCCGTCACCCACACACTAGCCACTCTGCAGCCCATTGGGGCAGGTTCCTGCCGGTCATCTCGCCTCCGCATAGGCACACCCCTCGACCCATCATCCCCCCCTCCGGAACCACCCTGGGGGTGGGTCCACTGCCAGTACCAATCAACAGACTGCGGGGCCCGCCTCTTCTGGGCACCTATTGGTCCAGCCCTTTTTCTCTCTCCCAGACACCGCGCCACCTCTACTTCCACCTACCCGCCCCCTCTACCTCTAGAAATGGATTGGGTCTACTCGCAGGAGAGGCGCTTGGCCTTATTGGCTGCACACAACGCCAATCAGAGGGCTTTTTCCCTCTCCCCTCCCCCACTCAACCCCAAATCCCCTAGCCCGCAGCTAAAGTTTGTGTGAGAGCTGATCGCTGGCGGCGGCCGCAGGATTTAGGGGTGGGCGCGGGCGGGCGCGCGCGGGCGGGCACGCGAAGTTAAAATTCGAGGTTCTCAGTCGCCAGCTCCCGCGGTGGAGCGCGCGGACGGGCGCGCCGCCCGGAGCGTTCCATCCCGCCCCCTCCTCCACCCTCTCCCGTCCCGTCCCGGGCGACTACTCGCCCGCCCCCTGGCTCGCATCCTTAGCCCCCACACACCCCTACCCTGCAAGCCCCAGGCCGGGTGCAGGCAGAACGATGTCGCTGCAGCCTCCTCGCCATCCCATGCCGAAGGGGAGCAAGCCCCCTACCCGCCGGGCGTGCACCCCCCGGCTCCACACTCGCCCGTGTCTGCAAGCACGTGCACCGTTCGCCGCTGCCTCCAGCCACCCCGGTCCCCGGCTAACCTCGCCTGCAGCCCGGCCAATCGCTTGCTGCCCTTTGTTGCTGCAGCCTGGGTCTCCCCGCTGCCTTCCTCAGCCTCCGCCTCGTCCTTTGCCAGCCGCCCGGGTCCGCAGCGCCGCGCTCCCCCCGCCCGGGACCCACCGCCGCCGCCTCCTTCTCCTCCTCCGCCTCCTCCTCCTCGGCTCCGGGCTGCAGCGCACAGAGCCCGAGGCAGCGCCGCCCAGCCCCGCTCCCCCCGCGCCGCCAGCTAGCCCGCCCGGCCCGGCCGGGGGCGCAGCCTGGACCCCGCCCGCCCCAGTCCCCGCCCCGGGGGTACCTGCCTCCGCCCTGGGGGGCTCCGCTTGCCGCCCTCGGGGGAGGGCGGGGATGCCGGTGTCCGCGGGAGGATGGGGAAGCCTGGGCCGGTTGGGGCGGGGAGTGTGCCCGCCAGGGCTGGGACTGAGAGGTGCGGTCCTCGCCAACGCGCCCCCCCTCCCGCCGCTGTGGGCCCCAAACTTCGTCCTCCACCCGGGCCTTACACCCTCGGGTGATCGCGGCAGTTTGGGGTAGGAGATGCCTCGGGAGCTGTGTCTACCCTGATCAGAAGGAAGAGGGAGCAGTGACATTCAGCGACCGCGGACAGGGCACGGCGGCAGCATCCTTGGGTGGGAGTGGGGATGTCAGGCGCGGGCAGGAGGGGAGAAAACTGCCCCCCTCAAGATGCCCTCTCCCGGCCTGCGATGAGCTGGAGAGCTCAGAGAGGCGTTCCGAGTGCTTTCTTGGGCGGTGCAGCCGGATGGCAGAGGTGCTGGGGGCGGGAGGAGTGGGGGAAAGACCGCTGGGGGGCCCTTCCCCCCTCTCCTCTAGCCAGCGCTCGAAGGAAGGCTGATGGCGAAGTTCGGTTTTCCAGGCTTCCCCTGGGCCCCCCGAGTTCCTGAGGCCCACATGAGGGAGGCTGGGGCTCCTCTGGCCGCCCAGGCGAGGCCACTCTGACGCTGCCCACATGCCTCCCAGCGCCCTCCAGACTCTGAAAAGAGCGTCCCTCACTCTTCCTGAGGATGGATGGGATGCTAGCAGGGGAGACTTCCGAAAATAGGAAAAGTAGGCTCGGGAAATGGCTCCTACAGAGTTGGAGTTCGAAGTTTCCCTTCTGAGTCGCCATTTCTTCGGGAGGGGGAGAACTATGGCTTTGTAAAAGAACCAAGTTCCAGGCTTGCTGGCCTGGGTGGAAAACCACCTGTTGACTGAAGTCTGTCCCTGAAGTCAGGGAGATCTTGGGCCCTGGCAGGGGGAGGCAAGGTGCCAGGGAGAGGCCCAGGCTTCCTGCCCTGGTTGACTCCAACATCCTCGTGCCACTAACACTGACTCCAGCAGCATCAATTCCCCATTCAAAACCACTGTGCAAACTAGGCAGGTACTTTGTTAGAGCAACATCTCAAAACAAGCAGCACAACCCTGTCAACAAATGCAGAGCACAATACACACTTCACTCTTTAAAAATGTCTGCCCCTTTGGGGTGTGAGCTGCCCCTACTTACATGCTTCTTGGCAACAAGGTGCGAAAGGAGCTAAGACAAAGGGCACGGAGCTGGATGAAAGGATAGAAAAAGAGAGAGGGGAGCAGAAGAGTTGTAATACTACACTCAAAACTGTCACCGGTCCCATTATAAACCCCTTTTATAGGTGTTTTATTACTTGGTTGTTAGTTTTTAAAACACAAACCTCTTTAGATTAAATCTTGGCATTCGCAGGCTCTGCTCAGGGAAACAAAACACAGGGAAAGTTCCCCCATCCACCACTGGCTTGGCTACTTTTGAGCTACATTACTGATAAAACAAACAAACAGCAGGTTGGGTTTCCTCAGTCTAGCTCTCATTTAGTATCTTCAGTAGCTGGCTCAAGGTGAATTTTTACAAGCCATTAGTTTATAATTCAGCCTAGTTCATTTAGGTATTTCAAAAAGTACAACACTTACAAGGTATGCTCTTTTTATAATGCAGGTGCTGGGGTTTTTCTTCTCCCAAAAAGTTACTAAGTAAATTTAGGAATCCTGGCGCACAAATCAGCCTTTATGTTCTTTTTTTTCCCCCCATGGTCTGCCCAGATAGATGCACTTTATTTTGTAACTTAGATTTGAGTCCCCCAGACTGTATTTTATCTCCAGTAATAAAAATAAACCATGTCTTAATTAAAAACAAGTTTCAAAACCCCAAATCTGTACATTCAAACTGAAGTATGCTAAAGAAGCAACCAAAAACATTAGAAGCCAAAAAGTCCACATTTAAGATGTCTTCACCCAATGAACTGTGGGAGATTTATGAGCATCTAACACTTGCTATCACTAACGAATTACCCACATTGATTTCCAGTGAGACAACCTCAAGAGACACCTTTAGAGAGAAATGGCCCTTATTTGCCTAAACTTGTGCTTCTGTAACCCCAGGAGCTGGCAAACACAAAAGAATATCTGTATCCAACACTTGATGTGTTTTTTGATATTCTTATCCTATCAAACATAGTCCTCTAACGGGCATGGCAAGGAAAGGGAATGTGTTGCTTTCCCCTTGATACTTCTCTCTAAGGTTACTTGTCCTTTGAGAAAGCCTGGCTCTTCAGATTAAGTGGAACTGGAAAGGGTAACAGAGACAGCCAGAGATACTTAATGCTTACTCCTTCCTAAACCTTTCTCTTATCTGTGGTATCTCAAGTCCTCTGCTGAGCTAAACAGCTCAATTAAGAAGTTAACCCAGAAATAACTTGAACTGAAAACCAAGCATCCTGCAAAATTTGCAAGCTGTGTTGGAGGATTATGAATCCAGGGGCTCTTTTAACCAGTCCTCCTCCCTCCCCCAAAAGAGCTGCCAGTGGCCACCTAGCAGAATTACTGGCCAGAATTACTGACAACTACATTCATACTGCTCAGTCAAGTCACAGATCGCTGGCATCAGAATGATATGGGAATGAGCGCTTCAAACATAGTTTCCTTGGCCTGCCCTAGAGATTCTGAATTCAGTAGGTGTCAAGCAGGGCCCCCAACTCCACATTTTTAGCCCATGACTTGACTTGAAGCTTGTGATCACTGAATTTGAGAACCACTGCCTGGCCTGAATCCTCTTCTTCCCCAGCTGGGAAGGAATGTTTATTCTGTGAATGGCTTAACTGGCCTAAGTACGTCCCTAGTACTGGGATGATTCCATGGTCTGACCTATTTGTCCCTGAATCCCAAGTAAGGATAAAAAAGAATGCAAAGGAGCTCAGGAGCTGAAGGGAATCTGGAGGGTTTGATCTGTTGTGTTTGTTTACTTGCTGTGAGGCGAGTCAGGCAACAGCCTGAGAAGCGATATCACCTCTACAGGCATACTAAGAGGTCCTTCTGAAGGAAATTAGGTGAGAAAGCAGCAAGCGGGGAACTCGAACTGATTTGTCCAGACCTCAGTGCATGATGAAATTACTTATTTCAGGTAGCGACTTTAAAAGCATTGGTCTGCACCCCACTTCCCACTGCCACATGGAGTCCTCTCTTCATTGACCCCATAGGGTCACGATGTCTAGTTATGTCAGTCAAGGGCAGAGGGGGGTCTTTGGTCGGTCAAATCATCAATTTTAAACAGGCTAGCAAATTTAGCTTTGCATGAACAGCCTCTGTTATCCTAAATACCAGCATTATCTGTACCTACATCCCATTTGTGCATTCCCACTTAAAAACCTTTAATGTGTTTTCATTGTCTTCTGCATCAAGCCTACACTCCTTCATTATAATCTACTTCTAAGACTCTGTACATCTGCACACAACCCATTACTCATCTCTAGCTTCTCCCAGCCCAACATACTCGATGCACAGCACACACTGTTCCTCTGCAGCCTTGCCTCCCTACCTTATCTGATGAAGACTTTGAAGGAGGAGTCCTCCAAATGCTGCTTGGCTGCTCCCTCTTCTGTAAAGTCTTCCCAGTCTTTGCAGGTAGCCCGGAGAACATGGAGCATACCTTTACTCCAGCCTTGGCACTTGTTAAGGGCACTGTTATTATCTGCTGAGTTACGCAATAAATGCAAGTACTTACCATATTCTCTTGTCACACTTCGCCCTTCTGTTTTCCTCAGAAGCCTTTCTACTGCACAAACCAGCTTGATCATCTGTGTAACTGCCATAGTACCTGACACACAGAAGCTCCTTAATAAAGAAACACGATGCGTACACACCTGTGGCTCCCAGGCCTGCTGCACTTTAGAATCACCTGAGGAATTTTTCAACCAGCCTAGCGCCTATAAGTCACACCTGAGGCCACTTAAATAAAAATACCTGGGGGTGTAGCCCATTCATCAGGGTTGCTTTTGGGGGGTTTCTTTTGGTTTGTTGGGTTTTTTCGAGATTCCACACCCAATGTGGGGCTTGAACTCATGACTGGGAGATCAAGAGTCCTTGCTCTACTGCCCGAGCAGAGCCAGCTAGATGCCCCTCGGGGTTTTTTGTTTTTTGTGTTTGTTTTTTTTTTAAAGCACCCTGTGCTGTCAGAATAAAAAAAAAAAAAAAAAATTGTTTTATATAAACCAGCAGGATCCCTCAACATTGAGAAACTGAAGAAAAAAGGAGGAAGGTAAAAGAGCTCAAAATTAGCTAAATGTTGCTAATTTTAGGGAGGGCAGAGTTCTCAGGGATCTTTTCATTTTTGCTGAGACTCAAGGGTGTGGTGGCCTCTTCCTAATCCTGAGAGTCTTAATAAAGATTCAGTTTTTAGCACCAAGCTATACCTAAGAAAATTTGAACTACCCTGATAGTTAATTTAATGATTCCCAGTTGTTTGGATCTTGAAATCTGGGGGAAACTGACAGAGTTGCCAACTTTTCATTTGGATAATAAGGGCATTTTTAGAAAGAACTAATTGCCATCTACTCTCTGCATCATCTCACAGAAGAAAGGGCATTTTAGCTCCCAAAGTAATAAGAAAAACGTAATTTCTGAATAAAAGATAGCTCCCCACCTCCATGAAACGAAAGTGGGAAACTTTATATTAATATGTACAATTTCTTTCTTCCTCTTCCCCCCCCTTCAATGCAGACAGTGAAACCTTATCTCAAGTCTGGGTAACTGAGCTGAGTAGATTTAGAAGTCACTAAACTATACTTTCCCAGAGGTTAAGAAACTATAGATCATGTTGAATCTAACCACTAACAATTTTCTCCAATATGCCCTACACAATGTGCTCAACTGATCGAAGGAGGTTTTCCCTTATTCTATCTTCAATGCAGAAAGAAAATATACAGCTTAGAGAGCCAGTGGCAAGAGAATATGGAAGAGAGCACCAAGTTAACAGTAGAACACCAGATTTTTACCCATCTCTTCCACCAACTACTGTGTGTTCTTGGCAAATCATGGAGTAGTATTGTCTTAAAACTTGGGTTTTCTGGGACAGCATGCCCCATGTGGGGAGTGTATGCTCAGAGTTTAACACAATGCTTGGTTCATCATAGATGCTCAATAAATATTTGTGACATTAATGAAGAGATTAAACCAAGGGGGTTATTTTACATCATATACATAAAATGATCTTAGCCAAGGTCCCAAATCCAACTTATTTAAATAATAAAGTACAAGTCTCTGCCCTTATTAATTTATTATTAGTTTACCCTGTGATTCCCGAAAGGTCATTATTCTTGTATGTAAAGTATCTGAAGAATTGATGAAAGAATGAAACTTCTGAATAACTTTTTTCCTAATGCATTTTTTAAAAAGATTTTATTTGACAGAGAGAGATAGATCACAAGTAAGCAGAGAAGCAGGCAGAGAGAGAGGGGGAAGCAGGCTCCTTGCTGAGCAGAGAGCAGGATGCAGGGCTTGATCCCAGGACCCTGAGATCGTGACCTGAGCCAAAGACAAAAGCTTTACCCACTGAGGCACCCAGGAGCCCCGTCCTACTGCATTTTTAATTATAAAATTTTTATATATATTTGTCGTAGAAACTATGGATAATTAAGAAAAAGAAAGAAAATAGGGAGAAACATTAATTGTAGGTTCTTACACTGAAGGAGAATATTTTGGGACATTTTTCTTCTAATTTTTTACCTCAGTATTTGTATTGTTAATGGAGGTTGAGATAAAATTTTCAGCTAAGGAAACTAGAGTAGGAAAAAGTAACTTACACAAAAACTTACTAGAATGGTGAGCCTATCAGAGGGTCATTATTCTGTGTCTGGAAAAATACCAATTTTTCAATGGCATTACAGACAGAGAGGCTGACATAAGCAATTAGGTGTTCAATGCAGTCAACCTCCCATCATTCAAGTTAGCAAACCTAAAACATCCCCAAGAAGCCCAAGGAGATCAGCCTGGTGAGCCATTTTACCAGCCTTATGCCTTTCCTGGATTAGCAACAAACTGCTTGTGGGAGAACATGGTTGAGCTTGATCATAACAACCTTGCCAGAAATTCCTTCAGGGTTGGAACTGGGGTTTATATTCTCCAACTTGCTTTGCAAATAGTAATAATAAATGATATTGAGTAAAATTAAAGCAGAGGTAAGGAATCTGTTGTCTGTGCTCTAAGCCTATGTTCTAAAATTCATAACTTAGACTGTAAACCTCATAAGCTTAAAGATTTCTTATGTAATGTTTTACACATCAGAAGAATTCATGAGGGGCACCTGGGTGACTCAGTGGGTTAAAGCCCCTGCCTTCAGCTCAGGTCATGATCTCAACATCCTGGGATCGAGCCCCGCATCGAGCTCTCTGCTCGGTGGGGAGCCTGATTCCCCCTCTCTCTCTGCCTGCCTCTCTGCCTACTTGTGATCTCTGTGTGTCAAATAAATAAATAAATAAATAAAATCTTTAAAAAAAAGAATTCACAAAATATATGAAGTCTGGATAGATACATTTCCTAACCACTGTAAAACAGTACCTCCTGTTACCTAATCTAAAACCACTTATATATTTTTATCAATGAGTATCTTAAAACATTTAACATTTTAGCATTTGACCGGTGGGTGTGTTTTATTTATTATATACCACAATCGTGGGTTTTTTGTTTTTTTTTTTTTTTGCTACTATGTATATATGTACATAGAGAGACTGGAATCAGTCCCATCTAAGATCAAGAGTTCCATACTTTACCCAGCTCCTGTCCATTCCCACAAAGGTTTTAACTGCCCCCCTCTAGAGTTTGTGGACTATTAATCTGCTCCATGTGGCTCTTCACTTGCTGATGTGACTTGACATATATCTATTAGCGAAGACAGCTCTTCTGTTTTCTTTCAACTGTAATGCCACACATTGAGCGATAACCTTCAGTAAACAGTCTACAATGGCTCCTGATTTGTTTCCTGAATCATAGCAGATCACCTACAATAACAACTCCAAGTTCAGTTTATTTGTAGTTTGTAGCATCTCAATCTCTGGCAGAGAGATTAATGTTCACCAAATATTCCCTGCGCTCCTCTACATTTCATAGCCTTCCTTTCAATTAGGTTAGAACCATGTGACTAGTTTCAGCCAGTGAATAATGAGCAGAAGTGGCACATATTACTTCCCGGTCAAGAGAGTTAAGAAACCAAGGTGGTCATTCTCCATTCCTCTCTCTCCCTTCCGAAGCATCTCAGAGCCATGTGTCCCAGATGAGGAGCTCCAAGCTGACGGAGCCACTATTGGCCTGAACCCTTAAGTGACTTAAGGGAGCAGATTCTTCCTAACCTTCTCCTACACACACCCCACCACTTGCTTTGACATGTAATAGGAGAAATAAATGTGGTTGTGTGAGTCCAAAGAGATGCTGAAGTTTGTCTACTACAGTAGGCAACAGTGTTGTATAACCTAATTAGTGTATTCCCTAAAATACAATACTTTACAAATACCTTTCTTAAATCTCCGGGACCGCGTCACTGAGGTAAAAGCACTTCCTTTCCCACGAATTATCCTTTCCTCCAAGCACCTCACTTGACTGCCCACTGGCCATGGTTGTGATGGATACGTCAGCTCTATCAAATTCCGTTGGAACTTCCCCATAGGATTTCAGCAAAACTATTGATGAGAAGGAAAGAATTAAAAAGTGGATGTGCTCCTCCATGTGAAGAAAAGCTGGGAAAGCCTGAAGGGGGAGTGTCATCCTCAGGCGAGAAGCTACACTGTTTGGCCCCAACGGGGCAGAAAAGCAAGTCAGAACAACCTTTGCTCTTCAATGTGACCAGGTTGGCTTCCCAATAATTAACTTCCTCACCATGTAAACATTGAACTTTTGAAATATAGGCATTCCTTGGGAAGACAGCTGCTGCTTCTGAGAGAGAAATTCTGTCCCAGCCTATTCAGTAGCCTTCTTGCATCGCCTCAGCCTAGCCTTGGAGCTCCAAGAAACCACAAACGACCCAGGTGCTGATCTGCAACATGGTGGCGAGAAGCACGTTCCATTCCCGCTAATTAAAGGAATATGGGGACGCAGGTTGGTCCTTGGGTTGTATGATTCTGCGGCTCCACACAAAACCTCTCAAGATAAAACAGTGTGGGAACTCGGGAAGCTGAAGCGGACTGAGAGAGAGCACGTTTGTGGAACGTGGCTTTAGGGTGCTCCGTTATTATTAATAATTGCTAGCCCTTACGCAGGACTTCCGGTGTTAAGCGATTTCCCCGAACTGGCTCACTTGATCATCCCAACATTTCTTTTTAAATACCGCTCCCATCCCCATTTTACAGACAAGGAAAGCTGGGCCCGGAGGTGTCGAGCAGCTGCCAGGAGGTCAGAATTCCCACCTGGCTCCGAGTACACCCGGAGAGAGGCCGAGAACCGAGGCCCTCACCCCCGCACGCAGGCCCGAGGCCCGAGGCCAGACAGGAGACTGGCCCCACCTAAATGAGCTCAAGGAACGAAGGAGGGAGGCCAAGGAGGGCCCCGCGGTGTCTGGGGCGGAAGGAAGGGGTCCTGGCGCGGGAAGGAGAGAAGGAGAAGGTGCTGGGGCGGCCCCAGAGGAGGAAAGAAGCGAGCCAGGCCAGGCCTCGAAGAAGCCTGAGGCCCAACCGTTTCCAGGCTGTAAGGACACTGTTATAACCACTTCTGGGCTTGCAAAAGCCTCTCACTTCATTGCTCCCAGAATCCTTTCACAGGGGGAGAGACGCAGGGGTGAAGGCACCACCACTTCCCCCAGGCGGCAGCGGGAGCAGGCCCTTCTCAGCGCCAGGCCGGTGCCCGCCGTGCCCTCCCCCGCCGGCCCTCGCCAGCCCCCGCCACCCGGCGGTGCTCCGCGCCTTTGTCATTTCGCATCCCACGGTGCCAGCTAAGTCACTCAGCTGTCACAATCCGGCCTGGAGCTGCAGGATACAAAATAACTCCGGCGAGACCTCCCCGGGGCGGGGGCGGGGGCCGGAAGGCCGGGCCTTCTCGGCGTGCAAAGGAGCACCAGCTGCATCTCGCAAGTTGCTAAATGAGCTGGGCTGTTGTTTTGCTTGTAATTTTTATGTGAATTCAAGAATAGGTCGCGGATGTCTTGGCAGCGTGTGAATGAGACCCTTTCCTAAAGAATTCACCTTGCTGAAGGGCCGCTGTCAGGCGCACAAAACTCGCAGGGAAAAGCGGGCTTTGACAGAAGCCTCCGGCTCGCCCTCCCCGCTTCTGGTTACTTGGCCTCCCTTCCCCGCGGGCCTGCCTCCCGGAACCCCGCGCCTCGGGGCCACCACCTCCCCCGCCTGCTCCCTTCCAGCCGGGAAGAGTAAGCCAGGGCCCGGCTCTGGGCCTGGCGTGGCCTCTGCGCCCTCTGCAGTTCGGGAGCCCTCACCCAGGCTGGGGATATCAGGCAGAAGGTTCTGGAAGAGTGACAGGCTTGCTCTACTAGGCGCTAAAAATATGCGCCTGCCTCCGGGCACTCCAGCCAGCTGGTCCTGAGGCATCACCAGCCCAACATCTATAAACAACATAAGGAAAGGGCCATTCCAGACCCAGGATGATAGCCCCAGACTATCACCATCGTTTGTTCCTCTAGCAGAAAGTGGTACGTGGATGGTACACCCTAGTGTTGGCTTTATTTAAGCACCACACCCAAGTCTTTGCGGGCACCTGCGTCGATCTGAACGTGCCCGATTTCTCCCAGAGCGGTTTGTCCCAGGCCTCCTAGGCTTGGATCTCCAGCTTCAAGGCAAGGACACAGAGTCGAACACTCCATCTGGTTGCCTCCACTGCTGAGCCGGTGTCTCAGCTCAGACATTAGGTAAGAATCGATAGGTTACATATTTAAGAAAGTTTTATATATTTTAAAAGATACATCGTCAACCATGAACCCTTGACAAAAGAGAAGTACAAATCGCCAATAAATGTATGAAAAATGTTGAGATTCGCTAGTTATTGAAGACCTGTGAGACAGTATATTTTTCCCTTCCAAAAGAGCAACATGAAAATGTGGAATCCCCAACACTGGCCTGAGTGTGAGGGATTTAGCACTCATTTGGGAGTATAACCTGGTATGAGACTTCCGGAAAGTAATTTGACAAAATTTATTGAGAGCCTTACAAACGCTCCACTCAGATGAGTAGGCTCTATGCGAGGGGCTTGGGAGCCCAGCCGATATGAGTCCTGACCACCCACCCTTCCATCTGTGAACCCCAAGACAAGTGATTTTGCCTCTTTCCAATCCCTTTCCTCGAACAGGAGGAAAGTAGGGCTGCTCCTCCCTACCTCACAGGGCTGTGGTAGGGAAGAGAAAAAAATACAGGCTGCTTAACAGTGACTCTTACTGCAATGGTTGTTAGAAATTCTCTTCGGCCCAGTAATCTAGACTGTTCTAAGGAAATAATATAAGATGTGGAGAGATTCATGCAAAAAAGGTTTGCAAAAAAAAAAAGTCTATCTAGCATTACTTATAAAAATACGGAAACCAGCCATGTACCCAGCATTAGGGGGAAAGTTAAGAAAATTATGGTATAGTCTTATATATAAACTCTGTGATAGCATACGATATGCACTGTTCAGTACCTTGCTTTTTTCACTTAATGGTATGACATTTTCCAAGTTTTGAGTGTGATCTGCAGCGTAAGTGCCTAGCGTTGGAACTGTTGGGTCAAAGGCTGTGCATTTTACATTTCAAAAGCTATGGCCAACTTGCCCCATGGCGAGGTTGTCCAATGCACACTCCCTACAGATCCCGGAGAGCCTGTTTCCTCAGCTCTCCACAATAAAATTTTCAACCTTTTATTCTTGGCCAAGGTGAAAGTGGTATCCCATTGAAATTTCAATTTGCATTTCTCTTATTATGAGTGAGGTTGAGCACCTTTTCATATGTTTAAGAGCCATTCGTATTTCCTTTTCAATGGATTGTAGGCTCAAGTACCTTTGGCCACGGTTCTATTTAGTGGTGGGTCTTCTCTCCCCCCCCCTTTTTTTTGCATTATTTTATTGCATTTATTTATTGCATTATTTATTTGCATCTTTTATTTTTATGCGCTGCGACTGACACATATACAGATGTATTTTTCCTCCAGTTTATCACTTATTTTTAAGCTTTATTGGGTGGTTTTGCCATTCACCTTAAAAAAAAAATGCAGGGCGCCTGGGTGGCTCAGTTGTTTGAGCTACTGCCTTCGGCTCTAGTCATGATCCCGGAGTCCTAGAATCAAGTCCCGCATAGGGATCCCTGCTCCACGAGGATCTGCTTCTCCCTCTGACCTTCTCCCCTCTCATGCTCTCTCTCACTCTCTCTCTCTCAAATAAATTAAATCTTTTAAAATTTTTTTTAAATGCATTGTCTAGCTTCTAAACAATTGCTTTTTCTGTGCTATAACACACTGTATTGTCCACACCCACTGACTCTTCTCGCTTTCTCTGAGCTCCTTCAAGGCAGGGACCACGACTTTCATCTAGTTAACCCCCATGAAGCCTGAGTGGGCACCCACCGGATTCTTGTTCAGTGACTATAGTCCCACCTTGAAAATGAGTGCCAAGAACCTGTGCCCTTGTAGGTAAATTTACATAGCATACGTACATAGCATACAAGGAAAAAACATTCTCGATTTCTATCAACTTCTGCCATCGCCACGAAACAGTCACATTCAAACTGTGACAAAAACATAGTGAATTTCCACAGTCATATCCCAGCCTCAGAGGTCAGCAGCCTCAACATCCAAGAGCACGTGAGTTGAGAAATCCACCCCCAGCCTCCCAGCCAGCCCAGCCCCAGCCCAACCCCTGGCAAACTCACTGTGCTCAGGGTCCCCACTGAGCAGGCTGACGGGCAAGCCCCCATCCACAGGGCCTGGGTCTGCTTCGGAAGACCCTCCACTAGTCTTCTCAGGGGCCTGGGAGGTAAAGGGAAGTCCCTTTCTAACAGCAAAGAGCTGGGTGGCTCAGAGTGTGTCATGCAAATGATTAACTCTAATCTATGGAGATTTGGGAGCATTCCTGGCCTCACCAAGAAGAACCAAGAAAATTCGAATTTAAAAAAAGGAGGAGGAAGAGAGTATAGAACTATTTACAGCCTTGAGTTGGGGTGGGCCAGGAGAGGCTTTGCTGCCAGAATCTCATATAAGATTGCTGATCAGGGGCAAAATTGGGCAGAGGTACGAAATTAAACCTTATGTCCTCTAAGCTGACTGAATTTTGGAGCTTCACCCTCAGTCTCGGTTTTCGCAGAGTCACATTTCATGAGCAAGGGACATTGTAGTGACATGAGGAGGGCTGTGTTCAGGCGTTCGATACTCTACTCGAGTGGCTTAGCCCCCTCTTTCCAGAAAGCGTGAGGGAGCCGCTAGAAACTATGACTCCAACCAGACCAGAGATAGCAGAGATATTTTTATATTTTTGCATATAGTAAAGGCTTTTTTATTTTGAAAAAGACATCAAATTTACAGAAAAGTTGCAAAAACAATCCAATGAACCCCCATAGACTCCTCACCTAGATTCACCAATTATTTTTGCTACATTTGTTTTCTCTCTATATATACAATATATACCATTGGTATCTTTTTAATGAACTATGAGAGCAAATTTAGACTTTTACCCCTAAATATTTCTATCTTTGCTACTAACATTAAGGGCAGCCTTTTAAATAATTACAGTACAATTATCAAATTCAGAAAATTTAACATTGTTAAACTACTGTTATCTAATCTGCAGTTCATATTCAAATTTCACTAATTGTCCCAATAAAGCCCTTAATAGTTTTTTTGTTCCTAGACCAGGATCCAATCCTGGCTCCATTTAGTTGTTTTGTCTTCTTAATTTCCTTTAATCTGGAAGAATTCCTCAACTTGGTCTTTATGACCTTGATGTTTTCAAAGATCACAGGCCGGTTGTTATGTAGAATTTCCTTTAGTTTGGGTTTTCTGATGTTTTTCTCCAGTTTAGATTCAGATTATGCACTTTTGATAAAGAAAAAAAAATACCTTTAATTGCTCATGCTTCTTTGTATAGTATAACCAAATTGCCAAGTGAGTCACATTTTGAAACCAGTTTTTTCATTATAGTTCATATTCATTTGCAGCTTACTTTCTAATACACTATTTTTTACATTTTTGTACTACCTTGGTCAATTTTCAACACGGTGAAAGACATTTTTTCTGCGTTTGGTGTTTATTTTTGTTTGTTTGTTTGTCTTGGATGGGGGGGGTTGTTTGTTTCTGTAATCTTTTTGCCCAAGATGGGGCTTGAACTCACCACCCAATGATCAAGAGTCGCACCCTCCCCTCAGTCAGCCAGGTGTTTATTGTTCTGAACACAGATCAGGGTTTCTCCCTTCCAGCTCACCTCTTTTTGTCAGGTGTTTTTTGCATCTGTTTATAATATTTGGATATTGACAGTTTATTTTCAAATTAAAAAGTTGTTCCCCCTAGACCAAGTCTCTTTTGTTCTCCTTTGCGTCCTGTGTCTAGCAACAGTAATACCTGGCAACATTCAGGAAGCCTTTGGGAAACATGGGTGGGCTCAGTGGATTAATTTTGTGGTGGCACACTGGATTTTCTGAATTCAGGTCCCACACAGCAGACGGTGCTGGTTGTTATTAATTACTGGACACGTTGAGAAATAAAAGAATTCAGGTATCACAATTTTACAAAAATTTCTTTTACTGATGATTTAAGCATCTCAATCTTCCAATGAGCCCGGAGTCCACCATCTTGGACTGAAGCCCTACTTGAGCACCAGTGCATTTGTAAAGGGAAGGCTATGGCTGGGGGTGGGAGTTGGCTGGTCCGAAGCAGGGTTTCTCTGAAGAAAGGCTCCTCCCAGAAATGCAGGCAGAGACAAGCCAGAGGCTTTCAGGCTCTACTGAAGGACGCCAAGCCTGAATGCTGAGAATGTGACCTCAGTCACTCCTTAGTTTGAACCTTCTAACTTGCAGTATGGTTCACGGTCACGTCAGCCTGAGGCTTGGGCACTTCTCGGCCTAGAGTCTGCCCACCTCTCCCGGCTCAGCCTCTCCCTCACCATCATTCCTCTTCTCTCCTCCTTCGAGTTCTGATGTTTGCTTCATTGATGAAAAGAGGCTCAGATTCACAGAGAATTACACAAAGTTAAACGATAATGAAATATCCGTTCAAATTGATCAGACAGGCAAAGATCAGATGGATCAATTATCCCCAGGACTGTGGCCAAAAATACTTCTATGGGCTTCCATATATTTTACAACCTCTATTTAAATTTAAGATGTCTTACCTATGGGTCAAACTAGTCCATCCTGGGACACTTTCCTGTAGAAATATTTGCATAAATACGTAAAAAAATATGTAAAAGCGTGTTTGCTGTAACTTTTTTGTAATAAGAAAAACATGGAAACTACTCAAGCAACTGTCCACCAATAAGGGCTGATAGGAAGATACAACTGGTTGTCAATCAGCTTAAAAAGAACAACGTAGATCTGCATGACCTGCTGTGGAACATGCCCAGGATATATTGTTAAATGGAGAAAGCAATTTGTAAAACAGATTAAGGATGGTTATTAATATGGTGAGACTATTAATTAGCTCATATTTAAATATATGCACGGCTAAAAATCTGGAAAACCTACATTAAACTACAAATAATGATTCATTCAGGAATGTGGGATTACGTGAGGCTTTCTCACTATCTGTTCTGTACATTTGTGGGTTTTGTTTTGTTTTTTTTTTTTAAAGATTTTATTTATTTGACAAAGAGAGAGCAGGAGAAAGAGCACAAGCAGGGGGGATGAGAGAGGAAGAAGCAGGCTCCTTGCTGAGCAGGGAGCCCAATGTGGGACTGGATCCCAGGACCCTGAGATCATGACTTGAACCAAAGGTAGCACTTAACCGACTTAACCACTTAACCCAGGCATCCCTGGTTTTTGTGTGTGTGTGTGTGTGTGTGTGTGTGTGTGTGTGTGTTTTAAAGATTTTATTTATTTGAGAGAAAGCATAAACCAGAGGGAGGACCAGAGGGAGAGGAGAAGCAGACTCCCTGCTGAGTGGGGGGTCCCACACAAGGCTCTATCCCAGGACCCCAAGATCATGACTTGAGCTGAAGGCAGGTGCTTAACCAACTGAACTGCCCAGATGTTCCTTTTCTGTATATTTGTAATGTTTAAAATTTTTATAAGAAATATTATTTGAGGGGTACCTGGGTGGCTCAGTGGGTTAAAGCCTCTGCCTTTGGCTCAGGTCATGATCTCAGGGTCCTGGGATCGAGTCCCACATCAGGCTCTCTGCTCAGCGGGGAGACTGCTTCCCCACTCCCCCCGCCCCCCGCCTGCCTCTGCCTACTTGTGATGTCTCTGTCTCTGTCAAATAAATAAATAAAATCTTAAAAAAAAAAAAAGAAATATTATTTGAGGGGCACCTGTCTAGCTCAGCGTGTGGGGCACGCAACTCTTGATCTTTGACTTGTGAGTACCAGCCCCATGATGGGGGTAGAGAGCACTTAAAAAAAACAAATTAAAAAATATATATATTCTTTGAAAATCAGACAAAAACCCACAAAGATTAAAAAAAACCCCGTCTGTCAAAAA
Organism: Procyon lotor; assembly: GCA_028646535.1. NCBI lineage: Eukaryota > Metazoa > Chordata > Mammalia > Carnivora > Procyonidae > Procyon > Procyon lotor. The sequence goes on along the minus strand of CM053617.1, from coordinate 26,697,216 downwards.
AACTAGTAGTGTGTGGGACCAGGAAATTGGTGAGGGTCCAGATGTAGAGAGAGTGACCACACGCTGACAATTGCTGAAGCTATGGGAGGGGTACGTAGAGATTCCTTATATTCTCTAAATCCATATATGTTAGAATATTTCATAATAAAAAGTAAAACAACAACAGCAACAAAACAACCCACCAGAAAACCTTGATGGGTGGGGCCACCCTGCACGTCAGTTGCCGAATGGTGGAATCCTACGGAGTTCCTTCAACACCAAAGTCTGGATTTTGGTAGGTAGAGAATGAGGTATATTACTGACTTTCTAGAAGTATGAAAACGGATTTTTTAGAAAAATTTATATTTATATTAAATAAAATTATATTTTCTATTAAAGTACTTCGTATAAATCAATTTGAAGAGAAGGATTAGGGGTGAGGAGGCGGACTAGAAATCACTTTGCCACAGGCCAGCAGCAAAAGGGTAGAAAAGAAGGATCCGTTAGAGGTAGGATGGGAGTCGCACACAAAAGTCAGGGTGCCTGGCTGGCTCCGTGGGAAGAGCATGTGTCCCTTGATCTTGGGGTTGTGGGTTCAAGGCCCATGGTGGGTGTAGGATTACAAAAACAACAACAACAACAAAACCTTAAAAAAAAATGTCATGGTGACTTGTGGAGGGTGGGGAGGTGTGAGAGGAGTCCCAGCCAGCATCTCAGTCCTACTTCAGAGGATGTGGCAGGCTGATGGGGCCCTGGACAGACTCAGGAACGCATTGGTTTTCTGAATGCCACACTCCACCTGCTTCGCCCACACTGCCCACCCAGGAAGCCGGGCCAGCCTCTCCTGCTGCCTTTCACTTGGTTCTTGTCTGGATTAAGCAGAGCTGCAATATTCATTTATTCATCTAGTACCTTTAAGTACCTACAAGCCCAGACGTTATTGGAGCACACACAGTGATGAATAGAATAGACAAGTCGTTGGTCTTCTGGAGCCTACCATGCGTCTTTTCCAATATCACATAAGTACTTTTGTTTGTTTTTCTCCTTTAAAAAATTATTATTATCGGGGCACCTGGGTGGCTCAGTGGGTTAAAGCTTCTGCCTTTGACTCAGGTCATGATCTCAGGGTCCTGAGATTGAGCCCCGCATTGGGCTCTCTGCTCAGCGGGGAGCCGGCTCCCCCTCACCCCCCACCTGCCTCTCTGCCTACTTGTGATCTCTCTCCTCTCTGTCAAATAAATAAAATCTTTAAAAAAAAATTATTATTATCATTGTAGTAAAATGCACATGACATAAAATTTACCATCCTAGCCATTTTAAAATATACATTTAGGCCTTAATTACATCCATTCTTGCCAGACTGAAACTCTGGACCTATTAAACAATAACTTCCTATTCCAGTCCTCCTCCCGGCCCCTAGCAACCACCATTCTGCTTTCTGTCTCTATACTATTTCTGTCTCTGATTAGACACGTACCTCAGATAAGTGGAGTTATACAGTACTTGTCTAGCTTATTTCACTTAGCATATGGTCCTCTAGGTTCATCCATGTTGTAGCGTGTGTCAGAATTCTTTTCCTCTTAGGGCTGAATTAACATTCCATTGTATGTATAGACCATATCTTCTCGAGTGGCTTCCACCTTTCGGCTGGGTGATAACGCTGCCATGAACGTGGGTGTGCAAATATTTCTTTGAATCTCTGCTTTCCGGTCTTCAGGTATATACCCAGAAGTGGAATTGCCGGATCATATGGTAATTCTATTTTTAATTTTTTGAGGAACTGCCCAACTGTTTTCTTTTTCTTTTAAGATTTTATTTATTTGACAGAAACACAGCGAGAGAGGGAACACAAGCAGAGGGAATGGTAGTGGGAGAAGCAGGCTTCCTGCCGAGCAAGGAGCCCGATGTGGGGCTCGATCCCAGGACCCTGGGATCTGACCTGGGCAGAAGGCAGACGCTTAACGACTGAGCCACCCAGACGCCCCGCCCAACTGTTTTTTATAGCAACTGCACTGTTTTACAGTCTCACCAACAGTAAACCACAAGGGTTCCAATTTCTCCAAATCCTCACACACTTCTTACGTTGTTTGCTTGTTCGTTTTTATAGCAGCCATCCCAATGGGTGGGAAGCGGCAAGATAGATTTTTAAAATATAAAACCGATTTGCAACTAATATTGCTCAAGGATACAGGGTTTCTGACTCAAAAAGTTTTTTCGGCCTGTATGAAACCATCTCAATCAGAGGCAGAAAGCTCTGAGAAGGACCAGCAGCCACTTGCCTTCTTGCCTGGTGCCTAATCCCACCATCCTGAATACAGACCACTCACTGGAGGGTTCTAAACAGTTTGTTGTTGTTGTTGTTGTTGTTGTTGTTAATTTGAGAGTGAGCAAGAGAGAAAGAGAAAGACAGAGTGCATGAATCAGGCAAGGAGCCAAGGGAGAGGGGGAGAGAGACTCCCTGCTGAGCAGGGAGCCCCATGCAATGTGGGGCTTGATGCAGGACTCGAACCCAGGACCCTGGGATCCTGACTTGAGCCGAAGACAGATGCTTAACCGACTGAACCACCCAGACACCCTGGAGGGCTCAGTTTACTCCACACAGGGTTGCACTTTAGATCAGTTTCAGTTTACATGAGTGAAGTCATTTAAGCACTTAGAACAAGGCCTGACATATCACAAGCCTTTGTTAAATAAAATAATAAAAACGTTTTTCCAGTTTTGTGGCTTCTTTGGAGGTACCGATGGAACGTAAGAATTGCATATCATGCTGGAAAGAAACAGTAGTCTGGCAAAGCTTTCAGAGAGCCTCCTAAGTCCGGGATTGTTAGGGGCCCTGGAAGGGGACACAGGAGATGGCCTCACACTGCCTGGGAGCTGTGGCACCGCTAGGAACAGTTTCTGCACTTCAGGTTTCGGCTTACCCTGAATTAAAAACATGAGTGCTCAGCTTGCATCTACTGTGAAACAGCACTGACGCTGGGCCCTGTCCTGGGCATTTTATAGGCCATTTCTAATCTTGACGGTAGCCTTCTAAAGCAGAGATTAATCCCATTGTACAGATGATGAAATCTGTGGGGTTCAGTGACTTGTCCAAGATGGGGAGCAGGGTAGGAGAGAAGCCTAGGAGGGAAGCAGGGCCGGCTCAGCCCAGAGCTCGAGACCTTTGGGTTCATGAACATCTGCCTTTTACGGAGTCTCACCACAGGCCAGGCCCAGGCTAAACCTTTACACGTGGGACTTATCATGGGCTCATCATTAGTGGAAGAACTCTTCAAGGAGGGACTGTCACCAAAGAGGAACTAGAGGCAGGGTGAAGCCGAATCATCAGCTAGGAAAAAGTGGGTTCGTGCCCCAGTTGCTGGACACCTAGAAGGATGTTTAAGCACTACCTAAGAGTTTGAAAAGGGACCTCTTGGCTCAAAATCACCTGGATTGCATATCAAAATGCAGACGCCAGGGCCCCTGCCCCAGGCCCGCTAAATAAAAATCGGCTTAGGATTTGGATATTTCAGTATAGCTTCCCCGGAAACCTGGAAATGAGAGGAGTGGCCCACCGAGAGTTAAAGCATGAAATCAGCATTAAAGAATCCAGGCAAGATATGCCGACACCTCTAAAGGGACAGACCAGTCTTCCTCTTTCCTCTTATCACTAACCAGATTGATTGTATTAACAAAATAAGGGATGGATGACTAGGAGAAAATGTTAGGACCCTGGCATAGAGGAGCATTTCTTAAACAAGGCCCCAAAAGTACAAACCTTAAAAGGATTCAAATATTCAGCTGTATACAAATTAGAAACTTCTGTACAACAAAAGATGTCTGAAAAAAAAAGTGACGACAAGCCAGAGAGGGGAGAAGATATTTACATTACATATAATCAACAACAGATTGTGTATAACTGACACAAGCTCAATATCTAGAATATATATAAAGAACTTTAAAAAATCAATTTTTAAAACATGGAGAGGGGTGCTTGGGTGACTCAGTCAAGTAAGCGTCTGCCTTTGGCTCGGGTCATGATGGGGGGAGGGGGTCCTCGGAATCCAGCCCCACAGTCGTCATTGGCTCCCTGTTCAGCCGGGAATCTTCCTCTCCCTCAGTCCCTCTCCCTACTCTTGCTCTCTCTCTCAAATGAATAAAATCTTTTAAAAAGATAAATATATTTAAAAAGGGGAAAATATCTTCTTGGATTATTGACCAAAGGACATAATCAGGTGATTAGAAGAAAAGCCCAAACCACAAATAAATGTGCGGAAAGGTGTTCAGCTTTACCGGGGATAGAAAAATGCAAATTGAAACCACAGAGAGATATTTTAAGGGTCGAGGAGGCTAGGCAGCAAACGAAACTTCACACACACTGTGCCCATGTAAAGTGGGACATGCTCTTTGCAGAGCATCTTGGCAAGAACTGATAACATTAAAGAGACAAATATCCCATAATCCACTAATTCTTCTAGAAAAATTCTCCCACATCAGCTCAAGGGACAAATAAAAAATATGTCCACTGTATCATTGTCTATAATAAAAATGGAGACAATTTAATAGGAGAGTGAATAAATAAGTACGTAAGTGTATATCCTACAGTAGAACACTGTGCGAAAGTTAAAATGAATGAAACCAATGTAACAATAAATACCAAATACATGAATCAACATTTTATTTTTTTAATATTTTATTTATTTATCTGAGAGAGAGAGAGAGCACGGGCTAAGGGGAGGGACAGAAGCTGACTCCCCACTGAATAGGGAGCCTGATTTGGGCCTCAGTCTCAGGACCCAAGGATCATGACCTGAGCCGAAGGCAGACACCCAACAGACTGAGCCACCCAGGAGCCCTGAATCAGCATCTTTTTTTTTTTTTTTTTAAAGATTTTATTTATTTATTTGACAGAGAGATAGAGAGATCACAAGTAGGCAGGCAGGCAGAGAGAGGGGGGGAAGCAGGCTCCCTGCTGAGCAGAGAGCCCGATGCGGGGCTCGATCCCAGGACCCTGAGATCATGACCTGAGCCGAAGGCAGAGGCTTTAACCCACTGAGCCACCCAGGCACCTCAGCATCTTAAAATATAAGTCAGATCATCACATCCCTGCTCTGCTCCAAACACTTCAATGGCTCCCCATTTCACAAGAAAAGAAAAATCTTCACAATGGCCTACAAGCTTCTCTGTGATTGGCATCCTCCATCCCATCTACTATAATTCTGACATTACCTGGAATGTGGTCCATGATTCCCCACTTGGCTTCCGTCAAGTCT